>CM076575.1:1848645256-1849240097 GCA_034641835.2 Pinus albicaulis | reverse complement strand
TATGTTTTGTAGTGGTTTACTTTTCATCTAGAGAACCATATTCTTCCTTAACAATAAAATATACAAATGAAGATATGAAGGTTACATATGTTTCTGTGTGCTTCTTTGTCGGTTCAGTCAGGTGCGGGTTGCTTGGTCCTCCTCGTCATCCCCATACGGAAATTGAAATTGAGGCAAGGCCATCTATTTTATACCATTCGGCTACTTCATTTATGTACTCACGAGTCGAGAATTAGCGAGAGGGAACCTTGTCAACTTGTTCTTTTTTGTCGGCGAGGTGGATGAATCCTTGTTCCCATGAATCCTTGTTCTATGAATCATCGTCTATGACTCCTTCTTCCATCGATACATCATATTGATGCTCTTTGATATTTCACTCCTTGTTGTTTCTTGTAGCTGCTTGGGGGAGTTCCCCAAGGGCTTAGAAAAACACAATCTCACTTTGTCATGTTCTTCTTAGCTTTTGCTTTCCTTGTGTGCTTCTAGTACCCTCTAAATATTTTGGTAGCAAGATTTCTCCACAATATTTATACTTCATCGTCATCATCTTATTTTTCTTCTTTCTATGAGGATTTAGTAGTAGAATACTTAGAAACCCTTGTAGTTTGAACATTGAAGTTCGTATTTGCCATATTGAAAGGTTTTGTGGGAATACATCTAGGAGGTCATGAGGGTGGAGTTGCGGCTACCTAGGGCATCCTCTAGCAAGGTAGCAACTTCAGCATGCAATGGTATTCCAACTAGTTCATCCCAAGTTTTCCCTACCATTTGCAGTGCACTAACCACCAAAATTTTAATGAGGCAACGGTGGGATGAGGTTTCCAATGGGCGCTTTTATTTCTGCATCAATCGAGACATATGCTCTAGGGTTTTTCAAGAATGAAAGGAATGTTAACCAACTTGCCATGACGCAAGTGGTCTAACAAATGAAAGTGATGGTAATAAATAATGACATACTTTCCTTCGCACATGAAATATTTCTTGTAGAAAATCTAACAATGACATTCAAACTGATATTGTAATGTACTAAAACAAAATATTGAATCCTTCTTTAATTTATGGAAACAAAAAATGATCGCACAATCACATAACAAGTAAGAGAAATAAACAATCAATCGCAAAATGAAAGATGTATCTGGGGAAATAACACTGCCTAAAACCTCGCTATATTTATATTGTATAAATTCAATACCATGAAACAATACAATGTTTTTCTCTCATTGAAAAACCCTTGCACTCTGCCAGCTGTCTCACTCTAATCTAGGAAAAATTAAACAAATAATTAACCAATTCTTAGCTTCTACTTAACTAGCCTTACTCACGCATTCTTGAAGGAATTGTTGCCCTATTAAATAGGAAATTCCTTGGAATTAATTGTGTAATGAATCATAGGCATCCTCATGACCCTATAACTAACCTATACAATTTTCTAATTATACAATTGACAGTTATCATCCCTTTAACCTTAGTATCAACTGGGACATCCTTAGAACTGACATGCAACTATTATTTATAGAAAATTATTAGTTAACTGATTAGTCACTCCTTGTGAATTAAATCATATTTAATTCACTGGACCTCTCACTAGCTCATTTCTCAGTTAGAACTATTTAACCTAATTTTAACTCAATTAATTGAGTTAACTAATTACAACTCACAAATAATTGTAACTGGTCCCCCTTAAATCATGGGAGAAATCTACATGCATCCTATCTTACCCTCAACTTAAATCACCTAAGCTAACTCAGTCTTTCTGACTTAATTAACTAATACAAGTTGTCATGATATGAAATTAAAATTTCTCTTCCAATTTAATTTAGGGAAAATTAAATCAGAAGCCCCCATTGGGTGCCATTTCAACACTCCCTCTCAACAAGAAAGGGTTTATCTGCTACCTCGATCCTGCCTCGGTGGAATTCAAATTTTCTTCTTTCCAGCGCCTTCGTCGAGATGTCTACATCCTGCTGCTCTGTGGGAATGTACTCTAATGACATAATTTGTCTGAACACAATCTATGAGATGGTGATATTGGATATCAATATTCTTTGAACTTTCATGGAATACTGGATTAAACAAGAGTTTAATGCAACTCTGGTTATCACAATGTATCATTGTCAGATCCATCTTTTGACCAAACAAACCAAAAAGTGTCTTCCTAATCTCGATGGCCTCACATGCTACCTGACTGGCCACCATGTACTCTGCGTCTACTGAACTGAGTGAAACTAATCTTTGTTTCCTACTGTGCCAAGAAACTACTAGCAATCCTATGCTGAAGATTCGTCCCAATGTGATCTTCCTGTCAAATGGCCTCCCTTCCCAATATGCATCAGTGACTCCTTGACGCTTCATTCCCTTTGTCCATTTGTACCATAATCCATACTTTGTAGTGCCTCTAAGATATCTTAACACATGCTTCCTTTCCTTCCAAAAGAGGTTTATAGGCTTAACCATAGCTTGGCTCAGCTAGTTAACAGCGTAGCATATGTATGGTCATGTGTTCACCAAATACATGAGTGAACCCACAAGCTTCCTATAAACATTAATATCCACTACTCACCCGAAGTAGAATCCTTCTTCATCCAATTTCCTACTAGAGGAGTCTCCATGGGTTTTCTTCCCTCCATGTGTAACTTTCTTAGAATCTCCTTAGCATACATGCCCTGAGATACAAATATCTCCCCATCTCTTTACCATATTTCCAATCTCATGAAATAGTGCAAGAGCCCCATGACCTTCATCTCAAATTCTCTTTCAAGATCCTCTTTGCAAGACTTGATGAGATGCTCATCACATGTCTGTATCAGATCATCAACATAAATTACAATAAGAAAAATCTTACCATCAACCACAATATGATATAGGTTCGCATCCACTTCACTCTTGGTGAAGCCCAACCCAGTGAAATAGTTGTCGATCCTAGTGTAACAAGCATGAGGTGCTTGCTTCAACCCATACAGTTCTCTCTTGAAAATAAAAACATGTCACTCCCTGTCTAAGGTCTCAAATCCTTTTGGTTTCTCAATCTACACTTCTTCCTCAATAAATCCATTGATAAAGGTTGTATTTACATCCATCTGATGTATCTTCCATCCCATCTGTGATGAGAGTGGAATAATGGATCTAATATATAAGTAACTTGAGATTGGTGAAAAAGTATCATCATAGTCAATCCCCTCCACCTGAGAGAAACCTCTGGCCATATATCTGGTATTGTGCTTCTCCACACTCCCATTTGATTCCTACTTCACCTTGTAGACCCACCTAGGTCCTACATAGTAACTTCCCCATTGGTATTGGGAAAATTTCTCATGCATTTTTTATGATAATGGAGTCATATTCCTAAACCATGGAATCAACCAACACTGGCTATTGCACTACTTCCTCAAAAGAGGATGGTTCTATCTCAATAACTTCGCTCATAAGAGCCATGTATCTAGTCTACCGCTTTGGGGACCTTCTCTGGTGTGCTTCCTTCCATATTTGTTGGATGGCTCTCAATGAGTGGTTTCTACCACTCTTTTTTCCTTTTCTTGTGGCTGCTACACATCCTGAGGTTAATACTTTAGATCCAAGAGCTCATCAACTACATGCAACTCAAGCTCCATCTCAAGGGAAGTTTTCATGGTTTTCTCTTCATCTAATTTCACATCTCTTATGATTAATCTCATCTTGTGTGCTAGAAAGTACACCCGATAGTTGTGAGGTGTATCAATGTACCTCACAAATATCCCCAACTCTATTGTTGGCTCTAGCTTCTTCTTAACATATTTGGTCACATTGCAATAAATAGATGAACCAAAAATTTTAAAATATGACACATTTGGTCTCTTACCTGAAAACGCCTGCTCTAGTGTACTCATACCAAGTATCTGATGAGGACTTATGTTTTGCAAAAATACTTTTTTATTGAAAGGTTTCTATATTACTACTATAGTCCCTTATTGTTGTTAGTGTAACCCCATTATTGTTATTATTGTACCCCTATAACCCCCATATTAAGAAGTTTTGCCTAAATTGTTATTGTTAAAAGGTCAACAGGACTATATCAAGCTAAAGGCCCATGACCTTGTATATATAGAAAGAAGGTTTTGTAATTTGTATCATCCAAGAATTGTTCATTCATGTAATGTATTGGAGGTTTCCCCCTTGAAGTGGCTTATTTCTAAGGCGTTGATATCTCTTTCTTCTATTTAGAGCTGCTCACAACATTTGCATTTATTGATTATAAAGCCACACCAAAAAAATAGGTCATCGGTATTTTCGTTAATGAAATTTTTTCTATGAAGGTTCAAGCTAAAAATTTTAGAGTACGGAAACCGAAACTTCATAAACATTTTTCACAAAATTTCGTATGTTTGGTTTGCAATATTTTCTAGGATATGACTTGTAATAAATGTTTTGGTGTTCTAACTTAACCTAAACAAAGGTCAGGAGAATTTTTGCTATAACACTTTTGTTAATGTTCAAAATCAAATTTTACGAGCGAAGACGACATCCTTATCAAGATTCTTCGCAAAATTTTAGCTGAGGCAATATTTTTGAGACATGGTATGGGGAAATAGGTCTTTTGAAGGCTCCCACTTCATCTCGTGAAGGGGATAGTAGTATTCATATCCCCTCTCACACGCATTGGAATTTTGTAAAGGTGCCCACATGACACACAAGATTGTAGTTTTTTCTATATCAATCTTAGAGCTGAAGGAGGAAACAGTGACATGTGGCAGGTCATACAAGTTCACT
The DNA here is from genome assembly GCA_034641835.2 of Pinus albicaulis. Taxonomy (NCBI): domain Eukaryota; kingdom Viridiplantae; phylum Streptophyta; class Pinopsida; order Pinales; family Pinaceae; genus Pinus; species Pinus albicaulis. Next base: position 1,849,235,354 of record CM076575.1, on the reverse strand, counting down.
CTACTGAACTAGTCCATAATTAGGTCATCATAGGATATTGGGCATAACTTTGTCTTCAAGAACCCAAATCAGGTCAGACCTGTGGCATTCAAAAGAAGATTCAAAGGGCCACTTCAGGGCCAAATTTCAAATATCGAAGATCCAAAATCATAGAGATAAATCAGTTTCAATATCGAGCTCCTCAAAATCAAGAAAAAATGTGTGTATTTTTTTTCAAATTGCACAAGTCTTTTTTGAAAAATTAGTTCTAGGTGATTCCAAAGGCCTATTGAGCATAGATATCATTATTGGGTTCTAAAATGCCTCTTAAAAATAATTCAACACCCATTAAGCCTTTAGAATTCTATAATATGACTCATGAAGAATGAAGAAATGCAACATGAGATATCAAAAGTCCATGAGAAAGTGCCCAAATTTCGCTATCGCAAAGAGCAACAAAAAATGAAATGGATGGTTTGAAGAAAGTCATCGAAGCTAAGATGAATGGTTTGGAAGCTAATATGGATGGCATGGAAGTTGGCATGGAAGCTAATATGGATGACATGGAAGCTAAGATTGATGAAAAAATGGAAAACATGAAGAATAATCTAAAAGTAGACATCAAAGGTTTGACAAAGTTGATACAACAAATGTTTCCTAATGGTGAAAAGATAGTAGAGGAAACTCATGATGAGAACAAAATAAATGTTAATCATGATTTCATAAACTCTAATGTTGGTGGGAAGAACTATCATTCCAAAAATGGATATGAGGAAGTTTGATGGAAAGAATCATAACATGGCACAAGGAGGAGCAAATATTAATCAAATAATGCAAGAAACACACAAAAGGTACGCATTGCAACTTTACATTTAGAACAAAATACATTTGTATGGTATTGATGGCTTTGCTCCCGTAAAAAAATTGTCACTTGGTCAATTTTTACGGAGGAAATGATAGCACATTATGAGGATACAAAGAGAAACACCTTATTTATCCAATCGATAAATCTCAAACAAAAGGGTTTAATGGGGGAGCACATTGAGGACTTCCAAAAATTGAATATAAGGGTAACTGATATTCCAGAGGAACACAGGATTGATCTCTTCATAGGTACTTTAAAGGATAACATCCAACATGAAGTTCGTGTTTTGGAACCTGATTCATTGGAGAAGGCATTCATGTTGGCAAGAAAAATTGAATGTAAAATTATGGCGACAAGGAAGCCTACCACTCACTTCTATAAAGAGGGAAGTGTTGCTACTCCTAGATTTCCACAACCTACAAGGTTGACACCACAACAATTGGAAGAAAAAAGAGCAAAAGGGCTTTGCTACAGTTGTGATAGCAAATACACTAAAGGTCATAAGTGTGTCGAGAAGAAATTATTTTACATAGATTGTGAAGAGGAAGAAGAAAATGAACAAGAAGAGGATATACACCAGGAACCAGCCCTAGAAGAGGAAGAAATGAGTCTGACCATATTGTGTAATGCATTGGTAGGAATTACCACTCCTCAAACTCTCAAGATAGAAGGACACATCAAGAAGAAAAAGGTAATAGTGTTGATTGATTCAGGTAGCACCCATAATTTTATTCATTGTAAGGTAGCCAAGGAATTAAATTTTTTCCTATACCCAGCACCAGAATGTCAAGTGATGGTTGCAAATGGAGGAACTATAAATTTCTCCGGAAAATGCCATAATATCAAGCTAACCATGGGGGAATATGTATTGACTAGTCCAATGCTTTCCATTCCTATGGGAGGTGCTGATGTTGTACTAGGAGTACAATGGTAACAATCTTTGGGGACGGTAGCTTTTAATTTTCAAGAACTTTTCTTGAAATTTTTTTCAGAAGGAAAGGAAGTTGAATTACGGGGTATTGCGGGGAAGCCAGGAAGGATAATAAGCTCTAATGTCATGATAAAGCTTCTAAAGAAAGAACAGCGAGGCGTAATTGCACAATTATGCTCACTAGAAGTTCCAACATCAAAATCATCTATTTCTGCAGATCTCCAACAAGTCTTGGACAATCATTCCAAGGTGTTTGAAACTCCCAAAGGACTCCCACCTATTTGTGAGCATGATCATGCTATTCATTTGATTCCAGGAAGTGTTCCTCCAAACATCAGGCCTTATAGATATCCTTACTTCCAAAAGAGCGAAATTGAACGTATGATTGCACAAATGTTAGAGGTGGGCATAATTCAACCTAGTCAAAGTTCTTTCTCTGCTCTTGTAGTATTGGTACACAAGAAGAATGGATCATGGTGAATGTGTCCGGATTATAGGGAGCTCAATAAGCTCACCATTAAAGACAAATTTCCCATTCCTGTGATTGATGAATTATTGGATGAATTATATGGAGCAATTTATTTTACCAAGTTGGATCTTCGTTCAGGATATCATCAAATTAGAATGAAGACTGAAGATATTCCAAAAACAACATTTCTAACTCATGAGGGTCATTATGAATTTTTGGTCATGCCTTTTGGCCTTACCAATGCACCTTCTACATTTCAAGGGTTGATGAATTCCATTTTCAAACCCTTCCTTAGAAAATTTGTGCTAGTATTTCTTGATGATATACTAATCTACAACAGGTCTTGGAAGGATCATGTTGAACATGTTGACAGGGTGCTCAAACTATTGCAGGAGAAACAACTATATGCAAAAACATCCAAATGTTTCTTTGAAATATAAGAGGTGGAATATCTAGGTCATATTGTATCTCATGAGGGTGTTAAGGTAGACCCTAACAAAATTAAAGCCATTAAGGAATGGAAATTACCCACAACCATAAACTATCGAGAACATTCGAGAACTATAAATCATCAATAAAAATCACATAATATCTATGTTTTTTTGTGGAAGCTATCGATAATGTTCCAAACATGTCTAAGTGAACTCTCTCAAGGATCATCTTGACTTGAATTTCATTATCATGAAAGGTGCCTTTCGTATAGTTCCCCAATGTAGACCATTTTCATGTATCTCTTTACACAATTGCACCCTTTGGAAGTCCTATATAAATCGGTTGCATGATCTTCAAAGAGTTGTGTTGTAGATGGCCCAATCTCCTATGCCATAACTCACTGATGTCTCAGCTCTCCAGCTTCTCTGCTTTCGTGCTCAAGGAAGCATAGTCTTATACATCCAGTTTGTAGAGGTTCTTTACTCAAACCCTAATATTTTTCACATGTCCCATGGCTTTGTGATCAATGAACGCATTTCCTTCACTAAAGATCACATTATAGCCATGATCTTCCAACATGGCAATAGAAACCAAATTCTTCTTTAAACCAGGAACATACATGACACATTTTAATGCGAGTGGATTACCTGACTCCCTTCGATAGGTAATTGTACCTACACCAGTAGCGTTATACCTCTCATCGTCACCCATCTCGATTTGCATCTGGAGATCCTTCTCCTCCAAGCTACTGAAGAATCCTTTATTATCGGTCATATGGAATAAAGATCCACTATCCAAGTACCACGCAAAACCCATCACTGATGAAACCATGCATACAATGAGTGAAATATAAATTGAACTGTGAAGCAAGTGATTCACCTGTTGCTCCTCCTAAGGCCTTCTTGTTGGTATTATTTTGTGGACAATTTTTGGCATAGTGTCCATGCTCATGAAATTTGAAACATTTTACCTCTGACAAGTCTCTCTTCTTGACTTCCTTTCCGAACTTAGATTTGGAATGGGATGCCTTCCCTTTTCCTTTATTCTTCTTTCCAACCAAGTAAAAATTCTCCTCATCATGAGTCTTTAATGAGGATCCATCTCTTGTGTTGTGCTGAATTTATTATTTTACTAAATCAGAGCATAGTCGCTCCCAATATGGTACCTTCTCTCTCCCATTCACAGAGTCCTGGTAGCTATGCCAACTCTTTGGAAGGCCTTGTAGAGCTATTCTCACCAAATCATGTGAGGCAAAAATTATCCCAACACTTCAAAGCTCATCTCGACATTGAGTGACCTTCGAAAAGTCTTTTTGGATCATCTCACCCTTCTCCATTTTTATCTTCCGGATATTATCATTTAGTTCTAGCTTCTTGTAGTCACTGTTATTCTAAAATAGATATGTCAAGGCCTTCCATATAGCATATTGATTTTCCTTCCCATGGAGAATCGAGACAATATGATTTCTAACTCCCTCTAAAAAGATCCTTCTCGCCTTTGCTACATTCTTCTTCCATGCATCAAGTTGTTGAGAGTCTACTTCTACGAGCTGAGGGATATCAGTTTCAATGAATGTCTTTAGTTTGTTTTCCTCGAGAATTGCCTCCATCATATCCTTCCATGCTATGTAATTATAATTTCCATCGAGTGCATATTCGAGTCTCAAGCCATTGAAAGACATCTTGATCTATTATTGGGTCCTAAAGAATAAATTTTCAAATTCAAACTTGTTCAAAAAAAACTGTGTTCTTCTCTTCTATTGTGATTCTTGGCACTCTGATACCATTTAGAAAATCTAAAAACAAGATTCATGTTGAAATTTGCAACAAGAAATAGTGAAATTGGCATCCAAAAACAACAACAAAATTCAACACACACACTAGTGTGGGATCACAGGTCACACAGTGATGGGTCCTAGCGATCCGTTAGTGTGCAAGCCAATTTATTAAATAAATCGGAAAATAAATTGTAATCTTATATCATAACAACTTGTAATAGTTAGATAAGTGTGATAGACTTACTTAGCTCAAGAATTTTGAGTTGAGGGTCTAAGGATAGGCACGTAGAGTGATTCTATTATTAACAGGGTCCAGTTGCAGTTGTAGCACTAGTGTAGTGTGGGTGGGATAAGTTAACTCACAATAATTGAGTTAAAATCAGTTTAACTAGTTCTAATTGTTTAATGAGCTAGTGGAATATCAAGTGAATTAAAATAGATTTAATTCACCAGTAGTGATCTACCATGTTACTGATGACTCATTATTTATAGCTACATGCATGCTAATTCTAGTGGATACCCAGTTGAGCCAAAGGTTCAAGGCTAGTAAACTATCAGTTGTATTTTAGGCAAACTTCCCAGGTGCAGTTATAAAACCATGGGAAACCCATGACAAATTACACAATCAAGGAAGGCTAAATTTCCTATTTAATAGGGGTTTAATTCTCTAGGGATTATGTAAGCAGGGTAGGCTGAGGATAGGTTGATAATTGGCTATGTGTTTGTCCAATATTTCCTAGATCAGTGTGAAACAATTGGTAGAGCGTATGAGGTTGTGGTGATCACAAATACATTGTATTTTTTCATGATTCCTTGGTTGATTATACAATAAATATGGAGGGGTTTTGAGCAATTTCTTTCCCGAGTAATATCTGGTGTTGTGTATTTATTTAATTCTTTCTCTTACTTACATGTGATTGAGCGATCAAGTTTTATATTCCGCAAATATAATAGAAGGATTCAATATCTTATTTTAGTACATTACATTATCGAATTGAGCCTATTGATATAATTTCTACATGGTATTGGATTTGTGTTACAGATTTTCTACATGGTATCAGAGCGCCAGGAATCACAACAGTGGAGAAGAAATTGAGTTTGTGTTGAACAATATTCAAATTTGCAGGTACTTTATTTGGAGCTATAAGATGATCAAGATGTCTTTCAATGGCTTAAGACTTGAATATGCACTCGAGGGAATTTTGAATTATATTGAATGGAAGGACATTATGGAGGTAGTGTTGGAGGAAAATGGGTTGAAGGAGTTCATATATAATGATATTCCCAAGCCCGTAGCAGCAGATGCCCATCTTCTTGATGCATGGCAGAAGAAGGTAGGAAAGGCGAGGAGGACCTTGTTCGAGGGAGTTCGAGATCATATTGTCTCGAGTCTCCATGGAAACACAACTCCATATGCTATGTGGAAGGCCTTGGCAGATCTATTTCAAAGCAGCAATGACCACAGAAAATTGGCACTCAAGGACAAGCTCAAGAAAATAAAAAAGAAGAACAACAACAAGAAGGCTCCAAGAGTTGTAGTGGGTGAAGCTTTGGCCTCACAGTTTGCATTGGAATTCTCTCTCATCACATGCAGGGCATCAACTGTGATGGGATATATGTGGTACTTGGATAGTGGAGAATATTTCCACATGACGGGAAACAAAGAACTCTTTAGTAGCTTGGAGGAGAAGGATCTTCAGATGCACATCAATACGAGTGATGATGGGAGGTATAACATTATCGAGATTGGTACAGTTACTGTCCAAATTCAGTCAGGTAAACCTTTCATATTAAAATATTTCATGCATGTACCAGGCTTGAAAAATAATTTATTTTCATTTTCTATTTTGGAGGATCTTGGATATGATGTGGTTTTCAGTGAAGGAAAGGAATTCCTTCGTCACAAAGCCACAACGCAGGTAAAGAAGATTGGGGTTCATGTGAAGAACCTCTAAAAACTTGATGTAGATGGTTGCTCAACATTGAGCAGTAAATCAGGGAAGGTGGTGAGCCAGGATACACGTGAGTTATGGCACAGGAGATTGGGCCATCTACACCACAGTGCTTTGAGGATCATGCAGCAGATTTATACAGGTCTTCCAAGGGGTAATCTTGCTCAGATAGACACATGTAAGGGATGTACTATGGAGAAGTATACTAAGGCCACCTTTCATGATAAGGAAAACCAAGCAGCGACAATCCTTGAGAGAGTTCACTCAGATGTGTATGGACTATTCTCTATGCCTTCCTTAACAAAGAACATGTATTATGTGATTTTTGTTGATGATTTTTCTAGAAAGTGTTGGATCTTATTTCTGCATAAGAAATATTAGGTGTTCTCCATGTTTTGTGAATTCAAAGCGCTGGTAGAGAAATATACAGGGAAGAAGGTGAAGACTCTAAGGAGCGACAATGGTGGTGAGTATATCTCTAATGAATTAAATAACTTATGTGCCAAAGAAGGAATACAGAGAGAATTGATTGCACCTCATAACCCACAACAACATGGGGTTGTAGAAAAAAAGAACATATCAATTGTGGGAGCAGCACGAGCTATGTTACATGATCAGGGCCTACCATTGCATCTATGGGCAGAGGAATGCAACACAACAGTATTTGTGTAGAACCAGAGTCCTCATCATATACTTGGCATGAATACACAAGAGGAGGCTTTTTCAGGTAAGAAACCAAATGTTTCATATTTTAAAATTTTTGGCTCACCTGTCTATTTCCATGTCACCAAATATTCCAAGAAGAAGCTAGAACAAATAGAAGAGGTTGGGATATTTGTGTGGTACACTGATATGCCCCACAACTATCAGGTGTATTTTCTGGCTAACAAGATGACAGTTGTCAGGAGAGATGTTATATTTGATGAGGAGAAAGCCATGCGATTGTCCCTTGAGAGGGAGCTTGACATGTATGCAGATGAGAAACTCTGAGTTCTAAAGGATGAACCTCAATATGTGGAGAAGCCACAAGCAGAGGATCATGGAGTGGAAGAAACCACTCATGCAAAGCCATACACCAAAAATGGTAGCAAGCGCACCAGAGAGGCTGAAATATTGATGCTAGATGCAACAGAGCATGTAGGAGCACCTAAATCACAACGCAGGCAGAGAAGGTCCCCAGACATGTACAATGGATACAAGGCTCTTATGAGTGAGTTTATTGTCATAGAACCGTCCTCTTTTGAGGAAGCAGTGCAACAGCCAACATGGGTTAATGCCATGGTTGAGGAGTATGACTCCATTATTAGAAACGATGCATGGGAAGTGGTTCCAAGACGATTGGGGAAATAAGTGGTTGGGTCCAGGTGGATTTACAAGCTAAAGAAAACAAATACCTCTAGGAGGGGGAAATTTCATTAATATCAAAGAATTGAAATTTGCTTATAGACATAATGGAAATAAACTAGCTAGGGCATTAGTAGCTTATCTCTAAGAAGAGATGTGGTGGCTACAGGCCTCTGAATTGTGTTAAAATGAGGCTTGATGGCATATTTATTATTGAGAAACAATGGAAAACCCTAAGCGTCCAAAAACCTAACCCTAGGAGATGAAGCACCAAAACTATGGGCCCTGTTTGGGTAAATTGGTACATCAACTTCCCGGTGACGTAACTTTGGCATACGATCTTCGTTTGATGCGCACAATACCTTGTTAGAAATATCTATCCAAGGACTAAAATTTTTAATGTGATAAAAATAGAAGTAAACTCAATGTTGCTTCTGATTTTCCCAAAAAACGTTGTTTAGGGCCTCAAAACAGCTCTAGAAGTTCAAGACCCAAAAAACTACTAAAAATAGTAAACTGTGCAACAACTAAGGAAATGGAAAAAATGAAAGAAACAATGGTGGGGCCCCAAGTGGAATAGGTGGGTGGCCACCAATATCCACCTGGATCATTCCTCTCCCCTTAGGAAGTAATGGTCCCCATTGTGTTGAGTTCCTCCATGAGATGAGAAAACTTCTACTGAAATTGGTCCCTGTTGAACCACTTCCCTTGGTGTAGGAGTTGGGCAATTTTGACAACCTGATACAGTTGGATATTATGTGGGCAAGTGCATGATAGGATCCATAGTTTCATGTTCCATGCTGTCAGGGTTTAACTCTGTTGGTGTGAGTTTTTATGCAATTTCGGAGGTGTCTAGCAGAGGTGGGAAGTAGGGTCAAAGGCAGTCCACAATGAACAATGGGTGCAAAACAAGGAATGGTGGAATACTAAGCTTGAAGGCATTGACCCCTATAGCCTTGGTGATGGTGTACATCCCATATCGGAGCTAGTGAAGCTTTCGGTGAGGTCCAGCGAGGCGCTCCTTCTACAAATGTAGCCACACTTTTTCGCCCACCTGGAATTTGTGTGGCACCCAATGTTAATCATATCATTTCTTGTACTTAGCATTGGCTCTATCCAATATTTCATGAACCTGTTGGCAGATGTGTTGAATGCGCTTAATGAAGTTATTCGCTTTGTTAGCTTTAGACTAGACATGAGCCGAATCAGACTAAATATCCGCAAATGGCAGGGCTATGTCAATGGGACATAGTGACTGGAATCCCAAGGCCACCTAAAAGGGGTTGTGGTTGGCTAAGCTGTAGAGAGCCCAATTATAACTGTGTTGTACATAGGGAAGGCTCTCATCCCATGTGTGTGGATGCTTTTAATTGTACATGCATAGAATGTGTACGGTCATCTTGTTGATGACCTATGTCTGGCCATCAGTTTGGGGATGGAATGTTGTGGACTTAGCGAGCTTGGTGTCGAACATTGAACAGAGGCTAGAGAAAAATGTGATGAGGAACCAGCTGTCCCGATCTGAGATAATAGACTGTGGGATCCCAAAGTGCACTCACACTCATTCAAAGAATATTTTAATAGTGGATTCTATTGTGATATTCTTCTTACAAGCTGCCATAATGGCCATCTTTGAGAATCTATCGAAAACCATGAAAACACATTCGTTTCCATGCTTAGTAGAAGGAAGGCCCGACATGCAATCCATGGAGATGGATTCCCAAGGTGGACTAGGGGTAGGTAGCGGATTATAGAGGCCTTGCATCTTGATGGTTGTTTTGGAAATGGCGCAACTAGTGAAGGATCTTATGTACTTCTCGACATCATGTTGAAGGTTCAGCCAATAGAAATAATTCTGTAGTACTGCCACTATTTTCTTGACCCCGAAATGCCTAGTGACCGACTGTAGTGCTCTTCACAAATAATCTTGGCACACTCGCTTGAAGGAATAAAAAGGTGTCCGAGGTGAAATAGAGGTGCATCCTGGAGGTGAAAAGTTGGAACTTTCATACCCTCCAAGGGTGTCTTGTATGTGTGGCCAAATTCCAGATTGTTCTTGTAGAGAAGCAGCCAATAAGAATTCTCATGCCCACAAGAATTGAGAACAATGGTTATCACCATGATCAATGGTTGGCTGAGGCCATCTGCAACATTATTTGTGCTTCCCTTCTTGTTCTTGATGTTCAAATGAAACTTTTTCATATATGTGGACCACTTCTAATGTGAGCACTAGGGCAGAGCAGAGGTGATGTTTAAATTCTACGAATGCCTTCTGTTGATATTCCAACCAAAATAATTTTTCTTTCGATCCTCCCTTGGTGACTTGACTCAAGGGCCAAGTGATATGAGAGAATCCCAACACGGCGGTAGAAATTAGCAAGACCCAGAAATATACGAAGCTCTATTAGAGTCGTCGGGGCTGGCCAATCCTGAATGACTTGGATCTTGGTTGGACCCACATGCACCCGCTGCTCATGAGTAATGTATCCCAGATAATGAACCTATGTCATGCCAAAAGTACACTTCTCTAAATTGGCATACAAATTGTGTTGTGATAGTGTTTGGAGGACCTGTCGGATGTTTTGGAGGTGCTCTTCCCAAGTCTGGTTGAAGGTCAGGATGTCATCCAAGTAAACTACTAGAAATCAGTTGGTGAATGGCCACAAGATGTCATCCATCAACCTCCTGAAGGTTTTGGGAACATTTTTCAACCCGAAAGGCATGACCAACCATTCAAAAAGGCCCTCCCTGGCTTTCAAGGCAGTCTTCCACACATCAAAGGGTTCGATTGTTACCCAGTGATACCTGGACTTCAAGTCAATCTTGTTGAAATATTTTTCCCCTTTGAGTTGGTCCAGAAGGTCATCAATCCGTGGGATCGGGTATATATTCTTGACAGTGACGTTGTTCAGCACTCGATAGTCAATACAGAGTCTCCAAGTCCCATCCTTCTTCTACAACAACATGATCGGGCTCCACAGGGTGATGAAATCGGCTGGATGTGACCTTTATGCAGCAGCTCCTGAATCTGCCTCTTGATTTCATCGTTCTCCAGAAAAGATTAGATCGTTCCATTGGGCAGTCACGCACCTAGGGTCAAAACGATGGGGTGCTTAACCTGACAGTTCAGAGCTGGAACCCCTGCGGGTGTGGTGAAGATGTCCCGGTACTCCTCCAGGACCTTGTACATTTATTGTTGTCGTGTGGAGGAGCCCTGTTTGGAGATTATGGCCACATTATTATTCTTTCCCAGAGGGTGAATCATCAGGAAAACAAATTTCCCGATTTTGGAAATGAGCTTACTGCATTGTTTTGCAGTAACCAAAGAGATAGTGACAGACAATGGTACCTCTGATATCCTGTACAACTTATCTCCCAAAGTGGCAATAACAATGCAAGGTCGGGACTGATACACAACATGTCAGTCCCAAAGGTATGGTTGGCCTAATTATGCATCACAAACATCAAGAGGAGAAATTTTACATAATACCTCATCTGTGAAGGGCTTGATGTTGTAGGGAAGGCGACAATGTTGGCTGACGCAGAGATCCTGTCCTTGGTGAAGCCACCCGATGGTGTACGACTGTGTGTGTTGTGGTCGAAAATCCCACACGCTTCACAACCTTTGCTGAAATGAAGTTATTTTGGCTCCCACTTTTGATAATGAGTGTAGCAGGAAACCCTTTACCCACATCTGTGAGTGGAAGAGACACTCCTCTTCCTCTGGATCTTCCAGTTCCTCCTTTTAGATCTTTGCAATGGAAACGGTGGCGTTGGGCTCTACATCAATAATTTTCTTCCCTTTGTATTCCCCTTGTCAGGTTCTGATTCAGAGTCAGAGCATGCATCTGATTCAGAAGCCTTCATCTCAGCGACTAGTTACTGCTTGGCCCAACACTCACTTGTGTTGTGAGTTGAGCTCTGATGAAACTCACACTACTTTCCTGTGTCCTTCTTCGACTTCGCGGTATTGTTATTTTCTTGTGACTTTGGAAAGTTGTCTTGGGCCTCCATGCCTTGGCTTTGTCCTTTGTTATGTGGTTTGGGGGCACCTTTGCCTTGCTTTTGATTCACATATCCAAAGTCTCACTTCTTATGTTTGAATTTTTGCTCCATATTGGAAGCATACTAGTATGTCATACCAAGAGAGGAGATGTCGAGGAAATCCATTTCCTCCTAAATGTATCTATGTACGCAACTGCGGTACTTAAACACCAAATTTTTCTCTGAATCTTTGACACACAACTTTGTGCGCAGGGTATGGAATAGATTCGTCAACTCATGCACATCTTGATCCCTTTTCTGCCACAACGTAGTCCATTGTATGTACTTGTCCTCATATCTCCACACAGGATAATATTGTTCCTTGATGGCATCTCGAAAAGAATTCCAAGTGGGTATGACCGAGAACAGAGAGGGTTCCCCAGCATCCTTTTTCTCACAGTAGGTTTCCCAGCAGTCCTTGACATGCAGGGAAGCTTTGAGGAGTGCAAAAATAATCTTCTCCTGGTCGGAAAAGTCATGAGTTGATAAATATCCTTCTAATAGATTCAACCATCTATCTACGACGTCTACATCTATTTGGCCCTAAAATATGGAAATATCAAATTTTACTGGTACCTTAAAAGGATTTGCGCCTCCAGAGTGGCTACTGGATGTAGATGCACCACTCATGGGAAGTCGTTGAAGGATCTCACCAAATTTATCCATCATCATGTTCCTTTGTTTTTCAAGGGCATCCTCAAGCAATATTTTGATAAGATCTCCTCCTTCGTCGTCTTTCTTTTTGGCCCACATGCGCAACCATCGTGGTTTGCGAGGCTGATCTTATAAAGGTTCAACCAGGTCGAGCCCTAACTCCTTATACCCCGACCTCGTTGGGGACATGCAAAGAATGATCAAGAAAGAGCAGACCACTCTGATACCACTAGTAAAAATTTATGTAGGAATGCAAGAGAATACACATATAGCCATAAATATATATATGTAGCAAAAATAACACTTCATTTCATTAATATCAAAGAACTGCAATTTGGTTACATACAAAATGGAAATAAAATAGCTAGGGCACTGGCAGCTTATCTTAGAGAAGAGATGTGGTGGCTACAAGCCTTTGAACTATGTTACAATGAGGCTCAAGGGCCTATTATTATTGAGAAATATTGGAAAACCTTAAACATCCAAAAAACTAACCCTAGGAGATGAAGTGCCAAAACTATGCGCCTCGTTTGGATAAATTGGTACATCAACTTCCTAGGGACGTAACTTTTGCAAATGATCTCTGTTTGACGTGAAAAATACCTCGTTAGAAAGATATATCCAGGGACTACAACTTTTGATGTGAGAAACATTGAAGGAACTTCTATGTTGCTCCAAGTTTTCCCAAAAAACGTCATTCAGGGCCTAAAAATGGCTCCTGAAGTTCAGGACCTGAAAAACTACTAAAAATAGTAAATTGTGCTACAATTAAGGAAACTGAAAAACTAAAATAAAAAATGGTGGGGCCCCAAGTGGAATAGGCTAATGGCCACCAATATCCACCTGGATCACTCAAACTTAGCTAAAAGTAAAATTCTGACCCATGTTGATGTTGTATATAGCGTTGGAGGATCGTTGCGTAGTGGTTGCGCAACACTATACAACATCCGGTCAGAGTGACACTATTGTGTAACATATTTTCACAATGAATATAAGTTATGTCAATTTGACTAATTACCTCAGCACCTATTTGAATTCTCATTAAAATTGACCGAGACTTTTGTTTACAAATTTCAATGAACCCTTCAGGGCAGACATGCAATGATGTCAAAAAATGATTTTGAGGTTATGACAACAGTGGTGACCATAGACTCAACTGCTCAAAAATTGAAAATTATAGGACATAGAAAGTATACATTTGACAATGAAAACTAATGACTCTAACATGTTTTATGTTTGTTCTTAGCACGAACTTTTGATCTTGTCTAACTTGCTCCTCTACGTCAAATATTAGACTTTGGAAAGCCTTAGGGATGATATGCTTGTATCTTTCCATGGTTTCCTTGGCAAAGGATTATGCATGAGCGCCTCACACAGTTGGGGAACTATACACAAGAGAGGGGGGAGCCCCTAGTATATATCTTCTACCCTATTGGGAGGGTCTAACTAGATGATGCCTCACCATGTTAGTGAATGGAGATGTGAAAGGAGAAACCGAGGTGGAAGAGATGAGCCAAAATAGAAGAGAGAGAGAAGTGATAAATAATGGAGGATTGATCGAGGGACGAAGGCCTAAGAACATGGGATGGAAATAGTAAGGGTTGGAATAAAACGAGAGAGGGAGCTAGCAATAGGACCAACTAATAATAAGGAAGAAACAACAGATAGGGAGGGAAACCATAGAGATACAAGCAAGAAGTAACCTCCCAGATATAGAGGGACGAAGAAGGGGATGAAGGTATGGAAACCAGAAGATATCACAAAGGAGAGATAAGTAGACATAAAATGTTGTAGATTGGAAATAAAATTACAGGGTAAGGGCAAGAAAAATTTGAACCTTAGAGAGAAGGTCCCATGGAGAGGAGTGACGCACAAGAGCTAGAAGAACTGGAACTATCGATATGGATGGCGATAATTAGATCCTTTGTCTGCATGCTCTCCATGAAATGGTGCTAACAATATAGAACAGCAAAGCATGAGTCTATCCTGCAATTGCTGGTGGATTATAAATGGATTTAAACGCTTCCTCTTCACTATTTTTTGGTCTTTCCCCCATTCCATTATATAATGAGAATTCTTCGGCCTATATTCTTCCATAATTCATTGTGTCCTTGAAAGTGAAAACCATAACACTAGTGTACCTTCCCAACTCTTTGCATGCTTCCTCTCTATGTTGGTGCAACAAACACTAAATTACCATCTTTTTTCATCCTTTGCAGCAACAGGATGGCCATGTAGGCTTCCATGTGGAGGTATCCTACTCTCCCTAATAAATTTGCATTATTATCACCTACTCTCTTTTTCTCAAGTTTATTGTAACTATTTTTGTAATATATATGTGTGTGTGTGTAATGTTACTGTATAAATATTATATTTTCAAGCATTCATTTAATTGTACAATTTAGATATCCTATGTTAAACTATCACTTCAAAAATAATCGCTATTGAATATTTTTCCTTTGCACATATTCAGTCTATTTTTCACTATTTTCCACCTTTTTCTCCACCTAACCTCATTGCTTTAAACTTCTAACATAGTTTGGAATGTTGGCATTTTTCTGGATTGTGATGTGAGCAAGAGTAAGAGATAGAATTTTGTTATGTCTGGAAAACATAAATTCTTGCTTTCCACTGTAAGTGCTATATTATAAATAATGAATATTTACCTCATAAAAGAGTGGAAGTGGTATAATTTTGAACTTCACCCTTAATATGGTAGTTTTGCAAGCTTTTCTCAAGTTTTGTTGTGTTAAGAGAGTGACTTAGGATGTACGTTAAGTGAGAATTGGTACTAGTAACACTAGGGATATACTCAAGAGGATGGTAAAGAACAAAGAGAGTGACTTAAAATGTATGTTAGGTGATAGTTGCTATTAGTAACACTAAGAAAGATACTCAAGAGGTTGGTAAAGAATGACTAAATACATTCATACACCATGAGGTTTTAGTGCTAGTCATTATTGAGTATATAAAGCCTTTCACTATATTATTTTACATGGAAAAATCACTTTGACATGCAATATGATTAACATGTATTGGCACAATCCTTTGTATGGTTATGTATTCCCATTGATCAACCTTAAGTTTTGTTCTATCTCTTGTAGGAGTAAATGTTGAGTAGACTAAGGAGACAAGGGAAATTATCTCTAGAGATAGGAAACTTTTTGTGTGTTGATAATATTTTAATATACCTTGTGTTGTTTTCCTCTCTAGCCAATTGTTTGGAAAAAAAATTGTACATTAAGAGTTCATGGTTGTAAGCTAAAAGTTATACATTGGATAGAAAATAAAAATGAAGGTTATGTCTCCCATGTGTGTGCCACTCTCACTAGTGGGATTGTTACTTCATTATAGCTTAGTTTGTGGCTTACTCTGCTCCTTCTTCCTATGTCTTTATGTCTTCTCTTATATGGCTTTTGACTATATTCCTATAGCATGCTTCTCTCCCTAATTTTAATGCATTCTCTCTAATGACAAACTAATAGTAGGAAATTTCTAGAACTACTCTCATATTTGGAATAAAACTTAACTTGAAACCTAGTCTAGTCACAACCATGAAATGACCCCATATTCATTACAATGTTATATCTTACATGTAGGATAGGTTAAAATACTATCTCAAATATCTCTTATTTCATCAATTTTCTCTCTTAATATTCTATTGATGCTAATCCACCATAGTCTTGTTATGATGACTATAAGAAATAATAAATAAAAGTAGTCATAATCATAAAAGAGGACCACCTATCATAAAACAAAAATAAATAAAATGAACATCCATTAATAGCATTTCTTTGTAATATTAAATTAAAAAATAAAATAAGATTCAATAAATTATGTGAGAACTAACATCCAACAATGATGAGGACCACCTATTATAAAAAAAAAGATTAAAAAAGCATGCTACACCTATTATAAAACAAAATAAATAAGAATAAAAAAAATAAACACGCATTTCTTTGTGATTTCTTCTTCCTTTAGCAATTTCTTTCTATGTTGTTGACTGTATATTAATAAATCAAATAAAATTCAATGAATTGTGTTTTAAGAAATCAAATACATCCATTAATAAATAGTCATAATCATAAAAGAGGACCACCTATCATAAAACAAAAATAAATAAAATGAACATCCATTAATAGTATTTCTTTGTAATATTAAATTAAAAAATAAAATAAGATTCAATAAATTATGTGAGAACTAACATCCAATAATGAAGACCACCTATTATAAAAAGAAAATTAAAAAATTAAAAAAAGCATGAAGACCACCTATCATAAAACAAAAATAAATAAATAAAATAAAAATAAACATCCATTAATAACATTTCTTTGTGATTTCTTCTTTCTTTAGCAATTGCTTTCTATGCTATTGACTGTATATTAATAAATCAAATAAAATTCAATGAATTAAGTTTTAAGAAATCAAATACGTCCATTAATAATATTTTTGGGTAACATTGAATTTATTAATTGCTTGGAAATTTCTTTTGGATTATTGAGTATATGATGAAAGATGAAATAAAATTCAAGTAATTATTTTTTAGATTATTGAGTAAATGGTGAAAGATGAAATAAAATTCAATTTACAATTTTACTATATAAATAAGATAATAAAGAATGTACCGAAGAAAAAAAAAAAACTACCCCAAACCGTAGTAACAATGTTCCATCCTGAACCATGAAAAATCAACAATAAATTTGTTTATAATAATACCTCTAACACGTATACACTTTCGGTCGTTTCCGTGACAAAAGTGAAAGGTCGGTTTAGACAAACACGCATACACTCTCTGTCGTTTCCGTGACAAAAGTGAAAGGTCGGTTTAGACAAGGACTTGTCAGGATGGATCTTTTAATTATTTGGAATATTTCAATCAAGAAACCACCGGGAATGTTCCAAGCAAGAAACTTGTTGTTACATGTTTTGATTACCAGTGCTAATCCCCACCATACTAATTTTTTGGGGGTTTAAAAAATAACATGTACAATACTGGTTGAGATACAGCACATCCTTTCCACCCATAGAAACCACTGGGAATGTCCCAAGCAAGAAACTTCTTGTTACATGTTTTGATTACCAGTGCTAATCCCCACCACACTACTTTTTTTATGGGGAAGGAGAGGGGGATGGGGAGTGCTTATAAAATAACATGTACAACACTGGTTGAGATACAGCACATCCTTTCCACCCATAGTGCGATACGCGTTTGGCTGGCTTCAGCTTTTTGCTTCCAGTTTTCAGCTATTCATTGTCTCAGCTCTTCATCGTTTTCATTGCCTATCTATTCATTGCAATGGCAAACCTACCCACCGCACCGCAACAGAAGGGCGATGCTTCATCCTCTTCTGCCTCCACCTCTACTTATCCCCGATATGATGTTTTCATCAGTCATCGGGGCTCCGATGTTAAAAACACCTTCGCGTTCCATCTCTACCAGCGCCTTCGTGACCATGGATTGTGGGTGTTTCTTGACAAACCTGAACTGGAGCCCGGACACGAATTCCAGTCTCAAATCGAAGCCGCTATTCGAGTGGCTTCTGTACAAATTGCTATTTTTTCTCCGGCTTATGCGGAATCGAAATGGTGCCTTGATGAATTAGTCCTCATGGTCGAGTCCCGGGCGCCTATTCTTCCCATATTTTATAATGTAGAGCCATTCGAGGTCAGGTGGAACGACAAAAAAGGAGTATACGCTGAAGCCCTGAAGAAACTCCAGCAGAAGACAATAATTGACCCTCAAACTAATACGGAGAAGCCACGCCACGACTCGGCTACCATTCAAGGCTGGAGAGATGCTCTTTCTCATGTCGCCGACATAAGTGGTCTCGAGCTGAAGACTTTTAACGGGTAACGTTCTACTATCTAGCGTCTGTTTTCATTTTGATGAATTGCTGGGTAATTCACACACGAAAAAAAGAGTGTTTTTTTTGACATACGGTGAATTGGTAATTTTTTTTTTAGAGTAATTTAGGAGAGACTCAAATCAAATGAATTTTCATGGTCGTCAATATAACACTAAAATATATCCAACAACCTGCGAATCAGATATACCAATCCATCCAACAACCTGCAAATCAGATATACCAGTTCTTATTTTTAATAGATATTAAAAATATAAAAATAATACATAATTCAACTTTCATTCATAATATCATCTTATCATACTTTTTTTATCAATCCTATACCCATATCTTTCTGACTTATTCTGCTATAAGTGACTATCTAGTAGATTAATGCCATTACATTTTCAGAAATGAAGACTCCGATATCTATTTTATAAAAAACTCCTTCATTTTCAAGTCTGTATTTAACTATTTCCTAAGAGTAGTTGCCTGTATTTACTATTATATTTTGCTTTAAGACAGAATATATATATATATATATATCTTTTTGGAAATACTTTTTTTAAATAGGAGATCAGCTGTCCAATTCTGCTTCATGTATATATATACGCTGAAAGTGGATATGATTAGAAGTCCTTACCAGGTTCAGATCCTCTCCATCCAGTTTGCAGGTATAGGGATTGAAATTAGTAGTATTGTTTATCCAGTCAATTATTTCTTTTGCATCCCCATATATCTGAATTTTGTCTATAGTGAACCAGTTTACTGCTATTCTGTCTATCCTGAGCCACTTTGCTGCTATTAGGACTTCCCACAATTCTGTAATCTCTCCTTTGTGTTTGAACCCATTACTCCCTCCTACCAGAAGTAATAGAACAGGTTCAGTAATTATGACAAGGCCATATCCACATTTCCTTCCATTGCTGGCTCCGTCAAGAAACCCAACCAGATATTCTCCCCAAATACTCTGATTTTGCATTTCCTGTTTCTGTCAGACTTGATCACTGGCCCTATCTAGTTGAAAAAAGAAACCATCTTGATAATGTATTCCCTTACCATCGCAATTTTCTTTTCAAAGATGCTAGCATTCCTGCTTCGCCAAATAATCTTACCTGGGCATTTCTCATTGGTTTTTCATCCAGGAACGAGGCGGAGCTTCTGGACAAAGTTGTGCAAAGCCTATTGAAAAAGGTTCCAAAAACACCGCTGTTAGTGGCAAAATATCCAACTGGTTTGGATGACAAGCTACATGATTTTGAATGTGCAGTGCTACCGCAAGAGGGGCAGGAGCAGAACGAACAAGTCACGGTTGTCGGAATTGTAGGTATGGGTGGTATTGGGAAAACCACTCTGGCGAAACAGATCTTCAACCGTAGATGGTCAGATTATAATGGATCCTCTTTTTTATTTGATGTGAGAGAAACTACAGCTAAAAGGTCTCTCATTGATTTGCAAATGAAGCTCATTAAGGACTTGACACACATAGATATCAAAATTGATAGTCTAGACCATGGTGTGATGATGCTTAAACGTTATCTCGCCTCCTGCAATGCCATGATTGTTTTAGATGATGTAGATAAGGCCGATCAATTGGATGCATTCTTACCCATTAAGGATGTTCTTAGTTCAAATAGCTTGATACTAGTTACCTCCCGGGACAAGGGAGTCCTCATAAGCTCAGGAATAGCAGATTCATCAATTTATAAGCTCACGGGAATGAATAGAGCACACTCCCAAAAGTTGTTCTGCTCCTATGCCTTCTCTCCGCGACATCCATTACCGGGATTTACAGATCTGGTGGAAGGGTTTGTAACGGCCTGTGATGGATTGCCGCTGGCATTGAAAGTTACAGGGGCTCTTCTTTGTGGAAGAGATGACACATATTGGAAAGAACTGTTGAATGAATTTCACGAGATACCACCTGCTGACATACTGGAAATCCTGAAAATTAGTTATAATTCACTAGACCAAGAGTATCAGCGAATATTCTTAGATATGGCTTGCTTTTCTATAGGGGAAGATATGGATACAGCAAAAAGAATATGGGGAGCGGTGGGAGTTTCAAATTTGGAGAGCAAGTGTCTTCTGGAACTGGACAGCAGAAATCGAATAAAAATGCATGATCAGGTTAGAGATATGGGAAGATATACCGCAGAAAGATCAATGCCCCATCGCCTTTGTTGTCACACCACCAACAATAATATTGATAAGTTGTTTGAAGGATCGTCCTGTTCTGTAAGTGATTCAAACATTCCTCTTTGGTTCAAAATTTTAAAGTTGTTTAGTTCAACACAAAGATCTGTGTCCTGATACTATCTATCTTTTATTTTTTTATGAATGAATAGGTCACAACCGAACTTCGCGGGATTTCGACGGTTCATCGTGTAGAAGATTTCCATTATCGATTCGGTGTCCGTTCAGAAATGTCATGGTACAAAAGGTGTAGTCAGGAGCTGTGGGGAAACTGTAAGTGGGCACTGTTCAATACATATCGTTATCATGGTTTGCAAATTCTTGCAAGTGAAGATTGTTATGTAGATGCTATATTGAGGAGGGTGCGGTCACCACATCTCATATGGCTCCGCTGGTATAAATGTCCCTATTCTTCCCTGCCTTCTTGGGTTCCCCTGGAAAATTTAAGAGTTTTAGAAGTGAGAGGAAGCAGATTGAAAACCTTGTGGCAACAGGAATCTCATGTACGCAATTTTGTGTGTTTATACTTCTTTTATTTCAATCTCAGTTTATAGATGAGAATCATGTCGAAATCTTTCTTACAGTGGAAATGTGAACATTGCAGCCGCCTCTCCAGTTGCGAGAGTTAAACATCTACTCTCCCTTTTCAGATTTTCCAAAGTCCATAGGACAGCTGCAGTACCTTGAAAAGATTGTTGTGGATTATTGTGAGACTGTCCAACTCAAAGCTATCTACTCCTCCTCTACTATCTACTACTCAGACTATCCGAAATCCAAGACTGTCCAACTCAAAACATTGCCAGAGGAATTTTGTTATATGAGCTCTTTGAAATACTTGGCCTTAAGACATTTCACAAGAATGAGATCGCTGCCCTATTCCCTGGGAAAGCTAACAAATCTTCAGCACATCGATTTGTCTTATGCTACCAGTTTGGAGATGCTGCCTGATTCCATCGGAAGGCTAGCAAACCTACAGTCCATCGATTTGTCTTATTGTTCAAGCTTGGCGATGCTGCCAAATTCTTTTGGGAATTTGACTCGACTCAAAGGTCTTTCTTTGAAGGAATGTAGGAATGTGACCATTTTCAAAGAGACACTTGGAAATATTACCACGCTGGAATTGTTGGATCTTTCACGTTGTCCCAAGGTGAAAGAATTGCCTCCGCAGGTCACACATCAACGGTTCTTGCAAGAATTATATTTGTGGGATGCCGAGTTAAAAGAATTGCCAAGCGGTATCGGTGACCTATGCAACTTGGAGGTTCTGCATTTAGGGGACCGTTTGTTGGAAGCGCTGCCACCTTTCCTCGGTTCCCTCAATAGCTTGAAGGGGTTGGAGGTGAGGAATTGTGGTGGACTGAAATGCTTGCCCGATACCTTAGGACGGTTGACTCTACTGACACGGTTGACCTTGAAATCTTGTGGGATACAAAGGTTACCAGAGGATGTTCTCCTGCTAAACAATCTCGAATATTTTCGGATAGCAGATTGTCCATTGGGCGAACTTCCATTTAAAACAGCAGAACGAGAAAGAGAAACAGTAGCAGCGTCGAATGAATTGGACGGCTCCAATGGCATATGTAGGTTTGGCTTCGAGAGGCTCCGGAAATTTGAACTGCTTCGAGTACAGATAAGGGAGGTAACCTTTCCTGAAGGAGTTTGCCGAAAACTTCAACAACTTGGCTTGCTTGGCTGTAAGGAATTGAGGCAAATTGGAAGGCTTTGTGGTCAGGAGAAACTTATTAATCTCAAGATCTCCGGCTGCGAAAAAGTAGAGGAGCTCACCTGTCTTCAAACGTGCACATCTTTGGAGGATTTGTCTGTCCATAGATGTAGAAAAATCAAGAACATACAAGCGTTGGGACACCTCCCAAAGCTTAGAAGTCTACATGTTTTTAATTGTGATGAGATAGAAGAGTTGCCATCTCTGGAACATCTGACATCTTTGTATATCTTGGAGGTCTTTGGATGTAGTAAAGTCAAGACCATACAAGGGTTGGAACACCTCACTAAGCTTAAAATACTATCTCTTGACCATCTCGCTGAGATAGAAGAGTTACCACATTTGGAAAATTTGAGGTGGTTGTGGGTTAATGCATGTCCCAAGTTGAAGCGCATACAAGGATTGGAGCAGCTTACAAAGCTTCATCATTTACGAGTTATAAAATGCAGTGAGATAGAAGAGCTGCGAGGTGTGGAACATGTAATGTCCTTGCGAACACTTGATGTAATGTACTGTCCCAAACTGCAGTGGTGGGGGAGAGTACTGGAGCAGTTGCGCCAACGACTGAACGGAGAATTCAGATATCTAAAAGAAAGCAAAATGAAGAGGGTGTGGTCTGCTATTTGTGGAGCGAGAGAGTGTGAGGGGGATAGAAAAAGAAAAAAAGTGAAGAGCATGGCAAATTAAGAGCATGATATTATATTTTATGTTAAGCCTTATTGCATTTCTCTCTTTGTTTTCGCGTCAAGTTGTTCTATTTGTCCATGGACAGAACACGAGTACTTACCTGAAACCCATTATATAAAGTAAGAGTGCAATGCGAAGAAAACTTGCGAAGGCAGGTATGATAATAGTGCCAAGATATTAAGATGACGTAATAAGTGACTTACTATTGGGTTTACATTTTAATTATGTCATGGAAGACAGTGTTGAGATTAGACAGATGGCAAAACTTCAAAACTGTCAAATTCTGTTTTGGTGAGAGGTGTTACTAGCGTGAATAGCATTAAAGAACACGTGGGTTATACAGGTTAATGCTAAGGTTTATTTTTTTAAAATTAAATATTAATTATTGTTATTTATAATAATTTTTTAATAATTATATAAGTTTTTCATAATTTTAATTTAATTATGGGTAATTATTAAAACGATGATAGAAATTTAATCTTTATAACAAATATTGGAATATTATTCAATAATTGAGGGTTTAAGTTTTTATTTCCAAATTAATTATATTTATTTAATTGATTTAACTCAAATTAATTAATTGAAAAAATGACATATCAACACATATGAGCATGGTATTGATAAATCATATTATTGTAAAAAAAAAAATTTACAAGTTAAGAATCACTATCATTAAAAATGTTGTTACATGTATTTTAAAATGTATATAGATTTAATTCATATATTGATTATTTTTATAATTAATAATAAATATTTAAAATAAAACTATGATAAAATTATTTTTTTATGATTTTTCAACAAAAAGTGACAAGTGTTTTGACTTTTATGATGGATTGATGCCTATTTGTGTTTACCAGACATTTAATTTATATGACTAGTTTAATGATTAAAAATATGTTTTTTTTGAGTTCAAGTTTGAAAAAAGACATTTTAATAATCAAATATTTACGTAAAATTAGTTTTATTTTTATTTTTTTTAAAGACATTATATAAGCCCGTGCTCATGCTCAATTTTTACAAGATGAAAATAGCTTATTTTTTAATTGAAAATTATTTATTAAAGAATCTACTTTATTTTTAATAGTTTGTTTTATGTTACCCTAGAGAGAAACATGCAGCTCTGCTAGGGTTTGTCGTTCTCTTACTTTGTAGAAACCCTAGCGATCTCTGCAACTCGGTTAAGCACTGACGGCGATGTCCTCCTCAAACAGCGTAGCTCTGTACACAAGTATGGCGACTGCAAGAGGGGGGGGGGGGGGGGGGGGGGGGGTACCACCTCCCCTTGCAAATGAAGGTGGAAAAGAAGGAATGCCCGATTTGCGCAAAGATGATTCTGACAACAAGCAGGAGACTTCTGCGACTCAGAAGTCGACCTCTGGAAAACAAACGGATATGCCGTAGACCACTTCTTCCACCTGCAAGCCCATAGCTCAAGATAGACCCAAAATTGATTTGCCAAGTCATCGTATCAATGCCAGAATTCAATACATGAGGGATCACGCCCTCATTGGGAAATTTATTGGGTTTTGGCCAACCGAAAAAGCCTTACAAGGATGGATTGCGTCCAAATGGAAGCCCAAGGGGCACGTTACTCTGCAACTGGGTCCAAAAGGCTTCTTCACAGCTATTTTTAACTGCATCAAGGACAGAAACAAGGTAATGGATGAGGGCCCCTATTTTTTCAATTCGGCAGGGTTATATCTTAGGAACTGGGTTGAAAGATTCAACCCAGACTAAGAAAATTTCAACTGGGCACCTGTATGGATTCGTCTATACTCGCTGCCACTTGAATATTGGGACGAGGAATCACTTCAGGAGATTGGAAGAGGGTTAGGAGAGTTCATAAAGATAGCAGAAGAAACTAAGCTACAAAGGTACACCTCCTATGCCCGAATATGTGTCTACATGCATCTGGACAACGCCCTACCAGACACGGTAAGTTTATTTCATGATGATTTTGAATGGATTCAACTGCTAGATTACGAACATGTTCCATTTCGCTGCAGAAGGTGCCATGCCCATGGAAATCTCTTCAGAGATTGCCCTCTAACTGCTCAGACCAGGAGTCAAGAAGCTGGAAACAAAACGGAAGCAGATGGGTTTACTAAAGTTCCATCCAGAAGAAGACATAACAAGAAATCCACTCCTTCTGGGAAAAAACCTAGCACTTCTGCTACTGCCCCATCCACCAGCAATAGCTTTGCCGTTCTTGCTCAATCTGACCCACAGAGCGATTCCACCCCTGCCTCTCTCAATCCCTCAGCCCCTTCCGCCATCCCCTCAAATCAGCCCAACCCCGCATCCTCGGTGCCCTCACATTCAGAGCCGCAAACTGTTGCCCTCTCAGATTCCAACCCCTCTTCAAAGCAAAAGCAAGTGACTTGGGACCCTAATCTCGTGGATATGGATGGGCATTCTTCTAACCCCAGTCAGGACAGTAAAGATTCTCTGGAAAATGTTCAGTCTACCCACATGGAGGAAGATTCAGAAGGCTTTGATCTAGGAGAACTGGATCTCATAGGCCTAGAAGATGCTTGCAGAAGAAAAGAATTTGAAAAGATAAATCCTCGACAAATAGAATCACTCGAGGCAGCCCTCTTTAAAGTTCAACAGCAAAAGAAATTGGGTATTCAACCAGGAAGTCATTGGGATAGCCTGAAAGTGATGAAGGAAACCAAGAAGAGAGGTCAAAAACCAGATTGGCAATGTACCATCACTCTTGGGGAGATGCTGGTGCATTTAGGGCAATATCCCAAGTTAACTCGGTTCTTCAAACCACTAGCAAATAGTTCCCCATGAAGCTAGTCTCATGGAATGTAAGAGGGCTCAACAGCCCAGGGAAGTACATAATGATCAAGAACATGATTCAGAAAGAGAAGCCTCAAATACTCTTTCTTCAGGAAACCAAATGTAACAGTAAAATGCTGGGCTCAATCTTATCAAAAGCATGGCCCAGTAGTAGCTCGATCGCAGTGGATGCCTCAGGTTTCTCTAGAGGACTTGCAATAGCCTGGGATACACAATCCATGTTGGTGCCCGACTTTCATGCAGCAGACAACCTCATCCAGGCCACCTTCCATCCTATTGGAACTAACATACACGGGCATTTGTCCAATGTTTATTTTCCTCAAGATCAGGCTAGTAAGATAGCGCTTTTAAACACTTTGGAGCATCTCAATTCGAATAGATCCCATCCCCTTTGGATCATTGGAGGAGATTTCAATATGATCACTAGAATGGATGAAAAATCTGGAGGAAGGTCTAGACTCGATCAGGAAAGCACCCACTTCAAAAATTTCGTCGATAACAACTGGCTCATTGATATACCTTTCGGTAATGGAATGTTCACCTGGAACAATAGAAGAATGCAGATAGCTTCAAAATTAGATCGATTCCTCATATCGGACAATGCCATACATGTGGGTGGGGACATCATAGGCTCAATTCTTCCCCTTGCTGGCTCGGACCACTGGCCCATTCTGCTTCAATGGCAAAACATAGGGTCCCATCCAAAGCGGTTGTTTAGATTTGAAGCTTTCTGGCTTACTCATCCATCCTTCAAAGAAATGATACATGCTGCTTGGAGGAGCTTTGTACCGCCAAAGGGTTCCAAAATGTACCAGTTTCAGCAAAAGCTCAAGTTCCTCAAAAGTCATATCAAAAACTGGAATCAGACAGTCTTTGGGAATATATTTGTGGAAAAGAAGATCCTTGAGCAGAAAATGAATGAAGTACAACAGGAAATCATCACTAAAGGAAGATCAGAGACTCTCGCTTCTAAGGAGCTAGACCTTCAAAAACAGTTGGAGGACAGATACAAACAAGAGGAGATCCTCTGGAGGCAAAAATCAAGAATTTGTTGGCTAAAGGAAGGTGAAAGAAACACCAAATTCTTTCACAGCTCAACTATCCAAAGAAGAATTCAAAATCGAATCAGCCACATCACCAATCAGCAAGGAGAGCGGATGGAGAAGCATGAAGACATGGAACAGGAACTCGTGGATTATTTTAAAGGCATCCAACAAGAACTACAGGTCAACAGACAGCCAGCTATCGACCACATCAAGCAGCTTATACCCAACTTGATTACGGCTGAGCACAATCAAATGCTTCTACACCATGTTTCTCCCCAAGAAGTGGATATAGCTATGGCGCAGTTCAAGGATGGTAAGGCTCCGAGACCGGATGGATTTACTTCTAATTTCTTTCACTATTCTGGGATCTAATCAAACATGAAGTTTGGAAACTCGTTGAGGAATCGCGAACCATGCATTGGCTCTTGCCCTCCCTCAACGCCACATTCATTGCGCTGGTACCAAAAGAGGAGCAACCCAGCAAACCGGAAAAATTCAGACCTATTGCTCTTTGCAACGTGATTTACAAAGTTATTTCCAAAGTTATTGCTAATAGGCTCAAGCCGCTCCTTCTGCTTCTCATCTCGCCGGAACAAACAGGATATGTGGAAGGATGACAAATTTTGGATGGTATAATTTTAACTCATGAGCTTATACACTCCTTAAAAGTCTGCAAGAAGCCAGGTATGCTCCTCAAGATCGATCTATCCAAAGCCTTTGACAAACTAAATTGGAATTATATACAACAAATTTTAAGTGCTTTTGGTTTCGATCAAATGTGGATCAGATGGATAATGAGCCTCATCACTTCTTCTTTTCTCTCTATTCTTATTAATGGGATTCCTTCTCCCCCCATCTTTCCCTCCAGAGGAATCAAGCAGGGGGATCCTCTCTCCCCCTTCCTCTTTGTTCTCATGGTTGAAGGCCTTGGCAGATTAATTCACAATGAGGTTCACAATCATCATTTGCGAGGCATCTCTCTTCATGGAGCCCCTATCACTACTCACCAGCAATTTGTGGATGATAATATGCTCTTTGGTCATCCTTCAGTCCAAGAAGCCCGTTCTTTCAAAGCCATTCTCAACCTTTTTTCTAAATCCTATGGGTTATCCATTAATGATTCTAAATCTCAAATTTTTTTCTTCAATACTCCTCCTCTCACCCAAGCCAATATTGCTCGCATTCTAGGTTTTTTTGTTGCTTCTCTCCCTGAAAAATACCTTGGCGCTCCTCTTATTGATTCTGCTATCAGGTATTCTTCCTGGAACCGTCTCCTCGAAAAAATGGAATCTCGGTTATCCTCTTGGACCTTCAGAGCTCTTAACATGGTCAACAGACTCACTCTCATTAAAGCAGTGCTGCAATCTATGCCCCTTTACCTGTTTTCTGTTCTTGCTACCCCAAAATGGGTTCTCAAACAAATAAAATCTCTGCAAAGCAACTTCCTTTGGGGATCCTCTGGTCGGAATCGAAAATGGGCCTTGGTCAATTGGAATACTGTATGTACTCCCAAGGATGCAGGCGGTCTTGGCCTTAGAAACCCCATGAACAGCAACGAATCATGGGAGCTCGTGTTTGGTGGACATGGATTTCAAACCCACACACTCCCTGGGCTAAACTCTGGACTGCAAAATATGCCAACAACAGATCTACGGCAGACTTAATAAGGCTCGCTCCCGAGCAATTAGGTTCTCTTGTTTGGAATGCAGCCAAGCAGCACCACATGCTCATACAGCAACATAGTTTCTGGGAAATTTGCAATGGAAACTCGGCTAGGTTCTGGTCCGACTCCTGGCAGCAAAACCCAAAGCTTCTTGAAACTTACTCTCAAATCAATTTGGGAAACAACAGCGATGTAATAGAAGACAAGGTATGCAATGAGTGGATGCCCTCAGATCGTAATGGGTTCAGGAAATGGAAGCCCTCACACCACATAGCGCCACAAGCTCAAGGCACTGATTGGGAAGCTCTCACCAAAGAGCTACAGCGAAGGCAAATCAGAAGCTCGGAGGACCCTGACATTCTCAGATGGGATTATACAATGAAAGGTATGTTCACAACGAAAGAAGCCTATTCTCTGATGCACCCCTCTCCGCTCCCTCGTGATTCTCTCTAGCAACTGATTTGGAGCCCAAACACCTGGCCCAAGATCTCTACCTTCCTCTGGCTCCTTAGCCATAGAATAATTCTCACTTGGGACAATCTGGTCAAACGGGGTTTCATAGGACCTTCTCAATGTCCTAACTGCAATCAAAGCGCTGAAACTATCCAGCATCTCATGTTGCTCTGCCCTTTAGCCAACACCTTATGGGAAAAGTGTAGCTTTCTCTGCCAAAGGAACAAACCCATGGGAGACATAACAAACATTCTTCGCAATTGGCCAAAATGCCCTTACAAATCCTCCCTTCTTAACGCCCTCTAGCAACTTCTTCCCGGCCTGCTTTTCTGGTCTCTGTGGAAAGAAAGAAATAATCAAATTTTTAAAAACCAAGCTTCAACTCAGGACACCATTTGGAGCTCCATTAGCAACAATCTCCAGGAATCTCTGGCTCTCCACTCCTGGAAGGAAGATGATTATCCTAAACAACCCAAAGAAATCTCCATTTGGCAAAATTGGAATCTCAAAATTGTGTTTACACCAACTATCAGGAACAGGACGGCCCTTGATACTCCTATGCAATGGTCTCCACCCCCTTATGGGGTTTTCAAATTAAATTTTGACAGAGCTTCCAGAGGAAATCCCGGTCAAGCAGGTTTTGGTGGCATTTTTAGAAACTCAAAGGGAGAAATTCAAAATATCTACTATGGATCAATTGGATGGGATACTAATAACTCAGCTGAATTAGAAGGCCTCTGCCTCACTCTTCATTACAACTTCTTTCCAATCATCATTGAAGGGGACTCTCAAGTACTCATCAATATGGTTAACCAACTCCTATGGGGTACCAATCCAGCAAAGGTAGCCCATAGTTGGCGTTTGGCTGCTAGAATTGACAGGATTTGCAACTGGCTGAAAAGAAACAGGGAAATCTCCTTCACTCATGTCAAATGAGAAGGCAACAAAGTCGTAGATCTCTTGGCCAATTTTGGAACTGATAGCACAAACACTCTCACTCATGGCCCCCTCACCATCATCCATGAAGGAGAAATGCTTCAGAATTGCACCATGCTGGTGCACAAAGACTGTTCTTTTCTGGATGCAGATGCCTGATTTGTTTGATGGGACTTGGGTCCCTGCGCAGCTCCTAAAGGAGCTCGCATGGGAAGCCCATATGGCTCCTTGTACCAGCATTTATGAACACATTAACTCGCCAGCTCGAGCAGGCATTAATTCTCTTGATCGGCTCACTATTCCATTTCATATGGCAGTTCTCTTGGTCATGGTGCTCATTCTGGATGGTGCGAATGGTTGTGCTTGCTGTGGCGGATCTCCATCTCCCTTCCGCGGTGAATTCCCTCCTGTTTTTGCAGATTCCAGTGTGAGAACGCATACTGGACGTCGTTGCACCCTTCTTGCATGTTTTGAGACTCGCCCCGGGTTTCACTTCTCTCATAGCCCCCTCTGTAGTGTTAATCCTCTTCACAAAGTTTCGGCAGATCATATTGGTGGTCTTGACTCTCCTTTTCATGCTCAGTCAGCAATCTTCAGCGGTGTCAACTCCTCTCTTAGGGCTCCTGAGTTCTCAGTTCGTCCTTTCGGCTCTAGTCTCCATCGCCCCGCCCCTATCTCCATGCCTCGTCTCCGCCAGAGAATGCGGTGCCGGTGAGGAATCAGTCGGGGCCTTGCCACTTATCATCGCCCTTCTCTCAGCTCCACGTCGGGATCTTCCTCTACTGATGAGGAGCATGTTCAGCCACAAGCTACGCGAAGCTGCAGAGGAAGAGGACGAGGGCGCCTCCTGGAAAATGTTCATGCTGCTCCGTCAACCCCTCCCACGGCTTCTGTTCCTTCCAGCAGTGCTCTCCCTCCTGCCTCTCATGAGCTTGCTAGGCCCTCCATTAGGCAATCCTCCCAGCATGCTGAACTTCGTTTCGAATGCTCCTCGAATAGACCCATTATTACTGCATTTATCACTGTCACTCTCCATGAAGAGATTCCCAAACTTGCTCCTACCCGCACAGCCACTCCCCTGCCCCCTCAGGTCTCAAGCTTCCCCAGCGGAGAGGTTCTACCTGCAGCTTCCAATCTCCCTCCCCTAAATGCGCTGAGCAAGGAGGTTGATCACACCGACATGGAAGGTGCTCTCCAAGCAGGAATGGACGACAGCAACAATGATTATGGATGTAGGATTGTGGAAGAACCTATGTCTCCAGCACATGAACAGTGACACTTTCAGCTCTCAAACTCTCCAGGTTTTTCTGTTCAATTACTGTTGGAATTTTTTGCTTCCTGGCCTCAAGGCTCAGCTGGAATGGCTGATTGTTAATTTCAGTACTTATTTCTATGTTACCTTGTTATGTATGAACTTAAGGCCGGTTTCCCTTTCAAGGGCGGCCAAGACATTTTTGTTAAAAGGACTAGTTTCCCATCTAGGGCGGTTCAGACTCTCTTTGACTAGCTTGTTCATCAAGCCCAGTGGTCAGGCTCTCACAGCTGACACTGCGGCAATTTTGTACCAGTAACTTTTATACATAATAGAATTAGTTTTACATAGAAAAAAATAGTTTGTTTTATGTTATAAAACAAATAAGTGGATTAGTTTCAGACAAATTTTTTATTAATGTCATTATTTAATCACTTAAGTTTGTTTGTAATTAACTTCATCATTAATACGGAGCCACTTTTTAACATATAGGTAAGTTTTAAAACTCTTAAAAATAATATTTTGCAATTTAATATTATCAAATGAAATAAGTTAAAAATTATTAAAATAACAAATTTTCTTAAAACTTTTAAATCAATTTTAATGAAAATTATGATTTTTTCTCCAATAATATTTCATTTATTTTCAAATTAATTCAAAATATTTAGAAATAATTCTTTCATAAAAATTTTAATCTCACTTTCCCATTTTTTTCCTTTTCTTCTCTCTTTTTGTCACAACTAAAAAATATAAACATATATAATAATAAAAAAAATCTAATTACCTTTACTTTCACTCAAACCTTACTACTATTCGATATACACAGCAATTCTGAATACTCATTGAATATATCCGTAATGTAACTATGCATACAATATGATTTAAATCTTACAGTACACATAATGCAAATCCATGCGGTCAATTCTAGTTTTCATCATATAATAATTCAAAGTCTATGATTTGCAATTATAACTTTGGAAAGCATAAAGACTTAATTAGCATGGTGATCAAGTTGATCTTTCCATAGGTGTTCATTACTAGTTTTCATTACTCCCTTCATTAAGTCTTGTTAACGAATAATATTATTCGTTAAATAATTCAAATGTGTCATAACAAGTCTGTCAGCCATAATTTAAATTAAAACAGGGTGTTACATCTTCCCCTGCTAAGGAAAACACTGTCCTTGGTGTTATATGATCAATGAGAATAATTCAGGATATGCTTCTTGAATAATATGCTCATCCTCCCAAGTAGCCTCCTCCGGGCCAAAGTGCTTCCATTGCACTTTAACTTGTGGGATGTCTCGCCTCCGGAGCGTTATTTCTTTCTGATCTAGAATATGTTGTGGTTCTACTAGGACCTCGTCATCTAGTTCTACCTGCAAACAACAGGTATCATAATTAATTTAAATCAGAAGTCTATTATTGTTACAAGCGTAATATAGTAATGAATTACATGTATACCTTGCCAATGTATCACATGTTTAGGGTCATGTATGTATCACTTCAACATAGTACATGAAACACATTAAGTACCAATATATGACTGCGTAGAGCTAATCAATAAGCCATCGGTCCTATCCTTTGTAGAATTTTGAATGGTCTGCAATATCTAGGAGCCAATTTGGCACAAGCATTCCACCTCAAGGTGCTATTTTATGGTTTAATTCTTACATATACATGATCCCCTACCACAAACTCATGGAAGGTTCTTTTCCAATCTGCATAAAATTTTTGTCGGTCTTGGGCTGCTTTCAAATTCTGCCTAATCTTTCTTACCTCACGTTCCATTTCCTCCAGCATGTCTAGTCCAAGCATCATCTTGGTTTATGGACTGATCCAATTTATAGGAGTTCGACATTGTCTTCCATACAATGCTTCAAACAGACTCATCTTAAGGTATTCTTGATATTCGTTGTTATAGGCAAACTCAACCAAATACAAATACTCTTCCCATTTCGTAGGTTGTTGCATTACGTACATGCGCAACATATCCTCTAAAACTTGATTCACCCGCTCTGTTTGCCCATCTATTTGAGGATGGTAAGTGGTACTAAATTGTATTTACATCCCCAAACCAGTGAATAATGTCTTCCAGAATGCTGGTGTAAATTTTACATCTCGATCTAAGATGACAATCCTGGGAATACCGTGTAATATAAAGTTTTCTTTCATGAAAATATCAACAATTTGTACTATCTTGTAAGATGACTGGATGGGTATGAAATGAGCCACTTTGCTGAGTCTATCTATTACCATCATTATTGAGTCATTGTGTCTTTTGTTTCTTGGTATTCCGGTGATGAAATCAAGGGAGATGACTTGCCACTTCCATTTCGGTACTGGAATAGGCTGAAGCAATCCTGCTGGATGTTGGTGTTCTACCTTGACTTGTTGGCACTCCAAGTAGTTGGTCAAGTATGCCACAATGTATTTACGCATCCCAGGCTAGGGATAGTATTTCCTAATTGTTGTTAACATTTTCTGATATCCTAGATGTCCTGCGTAGGAACTCCTGTGATACTCATCCAGAATCAGTCCCTTCGAACTCATTTGATTAGGAATATATATCCTTTTTCAGTATACTAAGAGTTGTTTATCATTGAGCTCATAGTCTGATTGTTTTCCTTGCTTATCTCCTTCTTTTTCTTGCTACCACAGGAGCTGATCTTTAGGGTCATTCTTTGTTGCCTCTATAATCTGTTCTTGAAATTTGAATTCAACTTGGTTAAATTAGAGTTCATATATGCCATGCAATTTTCTGCTTAAAACATCGGCCACTCGATTCTCTTTACATTTCACATGTTCAATGTCAAAATCAAATTCACTTAAAAATGCGTTCCATATTACTTGGCCAACATTCAGATCAGATTGTTTAAAATAACTAGTTAAACTGCTATGAACATTCCTTAACACAAAACTTTTCCCCAGCAAATAATGCCTCCATATTCGCAAGGCATGCACTACTGCAATTAGCTCTAAATCATAGGTGGAATACATCTGCTTGTGATCCTTCATCTTCCTGGATTCGTATGCTATGAATTTCCATTACTGGGTCAAAACTGCTCCTACCCCTTCCTTGCATGCATCAGTGGATACTTCAAATTCCTTACATGGGTCTGCTACTTTCAGAATAGGGGAAATAGTCAACAACTCCTTCAATAACTTGAAACTATTCTAACATTCCTCAGTCCATTTAAAGACTCGTCCTTTCCAATGTAAGGAAATAATAGGAAAAGCTATTTCAGAGAACCCATTAATGAATCGTCGGTAATACCCAACTAAACCCATAAATGAGCGTATATCTACCACATTCTTAGGATATTTCCACTCCATAACTGTCTTTATCTTTTCAGGGTCTACAGAAATCCCTTCAGCATAAATCACATGTCCTAGATATTGGATTTTCTTCTTGAAAAAGTCACATTTACTAAAATTAGTGTAGAGCTAGTGTTCCCGTAACATTTTCAACACTATGCACAAATATTCCTTGTGCTCTTACAGATCCTTAGAGTATATTAATATATCGTCAATAAAAATTAAAACAAACTTATCCAAAAATGGGTGGAAAATTCCATGCATCAAGCTCATAAAAGTTGTTGGTGCATTGGTTAATTCGAATGGTAGCACCACAAACTCATAATGTTTGTACCAGGTACGGAAAGTTGTTTTAGATATGTCTTCATCCTTAATATGTATTTGGTGGTACCCCGACCTTAAATCAATCTTAGAAAACACTGTTGCCCCCATCACTTGATCAAACATATTGTCTATGCGTGGCAATGGATACTTATTCATGATAGTTAGTTTATTAAGCTGTCGGTAATCCATGCACATTCTCATAGTACCATATTTCTTCTTCAAAAACAACATTGGTGCTCCCAAAGGGGACATGATTAGCCGAATATATCCTTTTTCCATTAATTCTTGCAGCTGCATTTTTAATTCTGTTAATTCAGTTTCACTCATTCTGTATGGATCTCGTGACACAGGGGATACCCCAGGTACTAATTCTATTGTAAAATCAATGTCTCGCTTTGGTGGTAATCCTGGAATATTTTCAGGGAACACATCCCGGAATTCCTACAAAATAGGAATATTTTCCAGAATGAGGTTCTTATCCTTAGAGTTAGAGAACCCTACTTGAATTTCATATACTTGACATCCCTTTCAAATACATTTACTCAGTTGAGATGTAGTAATGGGACGTAATTGAAGTGGCTTCTTAATTCCTTGCAATTCTTGACCTATACCATATTTCGATTTAAACTAAATGCCTTTGTATTTACAGTCCACCAATGACCAATGTCTTTCCAACCAGTCCATTCCCAATAGAATATCATAGTATCCCATAGGTAGAATTTTAAGTTCTACAGTTATGTGCTAGTCACCAATAACCAATTCATAGTTTGACACTTTGGCATTGGCTCGCCTTTTTGCTCCTGTAGCTAGTTGTACTAGCCATGGATTCTTAAATTTCTGATTCTATAATTTATATTTTTTTACTATACGGGGGTGTATATAGCTCAAACTGGAACGAGGGTCAACTAAAATAGAAACAGATTGAGTTTTTAACTTACCTTCTAATTCTATCATAGTTGGCTGAAAATCTGCTTGTCGGTCTTCCAGAGCAGCATTGATTCTGGGTATATTTCATGCTACATCTCCCACGGTAGATGCCTCTTGCAAATTGGCTACCACTTCATTTCTCCCTCAATCTGGACAATTTTTAAAATAATGTGCCTCCCCACAACCCCAACATTCTAATGGGGATTTTTGGGACTGTCCAAGGTATGGTTTGCTAGAAGCTTCAGTATGTCGTTCTTCATCTACCCATTTGGTCCTTTGCTGACTTTTCCCATTCTGTCTATTTTTTTTATTCCTTGCAGCATTCTTGTAATTTCCAGATCTTCTATTTTTTAAAGTGGAAGGGCCTTTATGCCCTTTCTTGTGTGGCCAACTTCTGTCGGTTTCTCCCTTAGATTTTGATTGTTGATAACACATCCGTGCTTTCCTTATCACTTTGTCAATAGTTTTTGGGTTTACAAACTCAATCCTCTCTTTCATGTGAGTCAACAAGCGACTTAAAAACCTCTGCACCTTTACTTTTTCATCGCGCAAATAAGGTACATATCTTAATAAGGAGGTAAACTTAGTGATAAATTCATCCACAGACATTTTCCCCAATTTTAGATCATGAAATTCTCATGATTTCTCATCATAGGATCATTCAGTTAAATACTTATCTTTGAAATACTACTGAAACTCATCCCAAGTTACGTTCTGGTCTTCAATTCCACGCATGTTTTTCACCTCTACCCACCATAATGTAGCCTTTTCCCGTAGTTGGTAGATGGCTAGATGAGCTTTAAGTTTGTTGTTATACTCGTAAAATTGAAAATACTTATTCATATTTATTATCCAAGCTTTTTCCATTTCTTCTGCCTCTCCATCAAATGTAGGTGGCTTGATCTTCCGGAATTCACCCTGTAATTCCACTTTCTGTTTCTTCAATTCTTACAGATCCAAAATATTTCCATATTCATCTTCATTATAGGTTCTACTCTTATCACTCCATTGCGTATGACTTCCTTCGGGATTGTCATGAATTTGTTGTTGTTGTTCTCCTTCTCCATGGGTGTCCCTCTCAGGACTGGGTTGTGCAGTGTGATGGTTCTATTTATCTGAAAGTCTCTCCAGTATCCTTTCCTGCTCCCTCATTAACCTTTCATTATCACTTTGGACCCTAACCATCTCTTTCTGGAGTTTTTGTACTTTATCAAGTAGTCTATTTGTTTGACATTGATGTTCTTCCAGCAATCTACTGTTTGTTGGTGT
Source organism: Pinus albicaulis (assembly GCA_034641835.2). Lineage (NCBI taxonomy): Eukaryota > Viridiplantae > Streptophyta > Pinopsida > Pinales > Pinaceae > Pinus > Pinus albicaulis. The sequence goes on along the minus strand of CM076575.1, from coordinate 1,849,198,463 downwards.
TGGTCTACGCTTAATTGCACCCACATTTTTGGGTTGACTTCAGGATTGGTTAAAGGATGGGTTTCCACTGTGTTCCTAGGCGTTTGATGAGTAGACCCTCTCCTCATGGTAGCTTATTGGTAGATTTTCTTTTGTTTCCTGTACTATGCATAGTTTTGAAAAATGACAAAATGAAAACACCCATGTTATTGCATTGGCCCATCTGGCCCCAGCATGTAACCACACTCTGATGCCACTTGTCACAACTAAAAAGGTAAACATATAAAAAATAAATAAATACAATATTATTACCTTTACCTTCACTCAAATCTTACTACTATTCGATATACACAACAATTCTAAATACTCATTGAATATATCTGTAATGTAACGATGCATACAATATGATTTAAATCTTACAGTACACATAATGAAAATCCATTCATTCAATTCTAGTTTTCATCATATAATACTTGAAAGTATATGGTTTGCAATTATAACTTCGGAAAGCATAATGATTTAATTAGCACGGTGATCGATTTGATCGTTCTATAGGTGTTCATTACTCCCTTGATTGGATTGACTTGGATTTTTAAAACTGATTATATGTATTCATGCATATTGACTCTATTTCCCTTCCTATCTCTCACAAATTCGATTTTCTTTATATGATTTGAATTCAAAATTACAACTTAATATTTTTAGAATACTTCGACTTGGTGTTAATGTTATCTGTCACATTCCCAGCTCGTTTACTGGGTTGAATGCCCACATGTCGGTTCCTCCAGTTGCCAAACATCCCGCGGCGTCACTTGGATTTTTTCCCACCATAGATCTCAGTATCTAGTAATCGACAGTGCTTGTGAAGGGTAGGGATGGTTAGGGTAACCACCAACCCCATCCCCCACCTCCTGGTTCATTCACTCCACCGCTTGTTCTCCGGTCTTGGCTCCGCAACTCAGGTTTTTCTCTTGTGGCTATTGTCGTATGCCATCCCTACATGCAAGCACTGCCTTCCGAGAATGGTCACATCGCACTCGTATTTACTAGTTAACATAGGTAATTCTACCCTCTTCCCTGTCAGTATTCTATATTTTAGATGGAATTTACTTCGCAGTTGACTCTAGTGGAGACTGTAACTTCTGCTCTTGTTACAGAGGGACCTTGTGGCTTTAAACCTCGGTGAATTATTCCGTCACCTGAAGCTTTACTATTCGATACTGGTTTTCTTTCGAGTGGTTGTTTCAGTTAGATGGTTTTAGGTTATTTTCCTAACTTCAGCTTGTTTACCCAACATGACAATGTTTAGCAGCCATGTGAATAAGTCTTCATGTTTTCCTTATGGACTACTGAGAAAGGAGACTGTGCCACCTTGGCAAGCTCCACCTGTACAGGTAAGCTTTTTCATGACTAATATTTCTTTCAAAGCTTCTCGTTTGTAACATTGGTTTCACTGTAGGTGGAGGTTCACACTACCCGAGGGTTTTAACATCGATTTTATTATGTTACAGGGCCTGCACATCCATTTAAGGTCGGATCAATGAGTCATCTTGAACCACACATGGTCACTTCCATGTAAGCCTTATCTTTATAGTTGATGGCATACTCAATTTAGCTGTGGACAATAATGTTTATTACTTTGCCCTGCCCACCCTCACCCCCCCCCCCCACCCCCACCTATTGCAGGGTTTTGGGGTTTTCCAGCATTGAAAATTTAGTCAATGTAGCGAGTTCTAGTTTCAGGGTTTTTCCATTATTAAGAAAAATTTGAGGCTCGGCCTCTATGCATAGTATTGTTCAAGTTTTCTTTTAAATACTTTGTATTTTTTTTAAAATGAGACTGAAAGGGACTTCGTCCTTCAGACATGGTTCATGATTTGAGTAATTACTTGTTATTTGGTTGTCAATTCTATCTATGGAACATTCTTCTATCCTATTTAGAAGCCGAGGCTCCACTTTAATCTTTTTGAGAGAATACAGATTTAATTGTCTATGTATTTATTATGGTCACTTCAGTTTCTAGTTTTGTTCACCATACATTTCTTCATTGCAATAATATGTTCTTCCCTTTCAGGGTATTTCTGTTATATTTTAATCCAAAATATCTAACCAGTTGAATGAATTCCCCTCATTCAACACCTAGTTCAATAAGATAGCCCACCCCCCAGGAAAGGTAATTGTGCTTGGTTGGCCATATATTATGTAAGCTAAGATGACTAAGAGCTAGTAGGCCTTCCCGAACGACTTTGTCTTGTATGTGTGCGTGGGTGTCTGTCTTGATGGCTCCTTCACCCAAATTTTGACAATATCCTTCATTCTCTCATAGTTGTGGGTGGCATAAAATAATGAGTCTATGATCTTTACTAGCTTGGGAAGATGATACATCCATTGAAAATATGTTGCCAGAAATGTAGAAGGCTTTTGTTTGCTAGTGTTGATCAGTGTCATTGTTTTCTCATCAATGTGTAAGACAACCCACCTGATCACATCTGCACATGGGAAGGTTGGATACTTGCATGCAACCCTGTATAGTATTGATTGTCGGATGCTGAGATAAACCTGTCGGTGCTCTAAATATGCCCAAAATTCCTTTGCAAAAGCATCTTTAATTTATTTCCATGTCAGTCTTGATTCCTTTTCTACAAAAAGCTGATAGTCTACATGATTCCTTTTCTACAAACAACTAATTCCATGGCCAATACAAGTTGATAGTCTGCATGTAGAAATATTTTTTGGCTCTAGTGGAATTTCCTACATCAAAGTTCTAATTTATGGTCACTCGTTCCACGTGTGTGCTTAGCTTGAACTTGTGAGCTTATCTGACTTTCTCTTCTACATAAAATATTACTCTCTGGACAACCTTAGGGATGATATCCTTATATATTTTGATTTTTTCCTTGGCAGAGGATTTGGGATGAGTGCCTCGCAGGGTTGGGGGACTATAGAAAAGAGAGAGGGGAGCCCCAAGTCTCTCTTCTACCTTGTTTGGAGGGTCTAACTAGATGATGCCTCACCATGTTAGTGAATGGAGATGTGGCTAGAGAAATCGAGGTGGAAGGGACGAGCCGAAATAGAAGGGAGAGAGAAGTGATAAATAATGGAGGATTGATCGAGGAATGCAGGCCTAAGTATAGGGGATGAAATAGTAAGGGTTGTACCAAAATGAGAGGGGGGGCTAGCAATATGACCAAATAATTGTTGGGTATATGTTATATTCTTTCCATGATTAGTCGCACACACCGAAAAAAAATTTGGACCCTATTTTTCGGTGGGCAGACCCACCCATGGTTTTGTGCATGGGTTTGCACATGGTTTTGGGGCATGATGGTTTTTGGCCCCTGGTATTTTATAGATCTGGTCAAGAGAACTACGTTTATATACTAATCTGGGGTTAATGCATTGGTGGTTATGAATGCTTTGGCATGTATATATATGTGTTGTAACACTAAAAGGAATATAATGAAAAATCAAGATGGTAGTCTCGATTTTGGATCCAGGGGAAAATCTCTATGTATATTGGTTTTATGTTTTATTGTCTCACTATTGTTATTTTCTATTTTTAAGACTCGTTTGCAGATACGTTCTGTACAGGGTTAAAACCTACACTAATAACAAGGAAGAAACAACATATAAGGGTGGAAACAATAGAGATACAAGAGAGAAGTAACCTCCCAAATACAGAGGGTCGAGGAAGGGGATGGAGGTATATAAACAAAAAGAGATCACAAATGATAGAGAAGCATACATAAAATGTTGTAGATTCGAAATAAATTTGCAAGGTGAGAGCAAGAAAAAGTTAAAACTGAGAGAGAAGGACCCATGGAGAGGGGTGACACACAAGAGTGAGAAGCACTGGAACTATCAAGATGGATTGAGATAATTAGATCATTTTTATGCATGCTCTCCATGAAATGGTGCTAACAATCTAGAGTTGCAAAGCCTGATTGTATCCTGCCATGGCTGGTGGATTATAAATGGATTTAAACACTTCCTCTTCACTATTTTTTGGCCTTGCCCCCATTCCTCTATAAATTACCATTCTTCGGCTTATATTCTTCCATAATTTAAACAATGTGTCCTTGAAAGTTTGTAATATTCCTTTTTAGGAAAATCAGCAATATAGGCACCAAAAACCCATTTTTTAGAAAATTACGCTATAATAGTCAAGAAAAGCCCATGGATCCATTAGTTTATGTATTATAGCATCCAAATATACAATGGGATCAGAAAAAAAATCATTATAGCTTAGTTAAATAGATCTCCCAAGCCCAATATAGCCCAAAAGCACTACAACCCCATGACTAATACAACACAGAAAGTATGAAGCATGTGAAAGCACAGTTTAATGAGGGTTTATGCTACATAAATATAGAAACAAATGGATCTACTGATATATTACTCAAAAGAGCACAATAATGGAGATCTAGTCTCTTTTACACAATCCCAAGATAACCCGACAAAGGTTTCTTAAAAGGCATGAGATACAAAAAGTATAAACTGTAGATCTGTGGCTCAATCACACTATATTGCTGAAGCTCTACATATATATGGCTGAAAATACAAATAAATTGTTGTAACGCCTCCTTATTAGCTTTCCTAGTGAAAGGTTGATCCTTCCACTAGGAAACTAGCTCATCAACAAGGGTTTTGACCCTTCCACTACAACACCATGAAAAATAATGCAGTTCCTCAAGGATACTGCGTTGTGGCTGTATGTGACTGCTTGGCCCAATGTTGGACGGTGGAAATGAAGCCCATAATACTCCTCTCGGATTTCTTCACCAAGTCCTCCAAGGAAGAGTGTGGAATTCCCGAATGAGAATACCCTTGTACTAAACAATACAGTAACCCCAGCTAAACAGCTGAAGCATGCAATATGTCATAAGACTAAATCATAAAAAATATTCTGAATGCCTTCTCATGGCTGCCATCCCTTTCCTTATATTCTTGGTGAGCTTCCTCACCCTTGGTGCCACTCATTTATGAGGTTACTTTTATGCAAAGACACCTCCTTCAAAACTGCGTTGTTCCCAGTAGCTCCACTCTCTTCTTTGTTAGCGTTGTTGATTTGGTCAACCTTGATCTAGTCAACATGCATTTCTCCCTTTCACACCCAAGGTGGCTTTATTTTGACTATCTAAACTAATCCACTTTCACACTAGAAGTGTTTTATTCCTACTAAAGAGATTTAAGGGTCTCCTTACCCCATTTATTTTTCTACACTGAAAATAGAAGTAACATGTAATATTCCAACTAGCTAAAAGCTAATTGGGAATATTACAGTCCTCTCCTCCTAAAATTTGTTTGTCCTCAAGCAACAGTAAAGAAGGATGCTGCAAAATCTTCTCTGCTTCCCAAGTGACATCCTCATCGGGAAGATTCCTCCATCGAATCAGATATTCTTTGATCACCCGACTCCTTAGTTGCCTCTCTCAAGTATCCAAGATAGCCTCTGGTTGAAAAACTAGATGCCCCTCATCATCAATAGGTGGGATATCCATAGTGGCAACCACATGTTGTCCAATGGCCTTCTTGAGGCATGAGACATGGAAAATGTTATTGATCTTGCTCCCAACAAGAAGCTCTAGCTCATATGCTACTTCTCCAACACAACGGATCACCCTGTATGTTTCATAGAACCGAGGTTTAAGCTTCTCATCTCCTTTCTCCTTGAGTGTAGATTGTCTATATGGTTGAAGACAAAGATAGACCAAATCATCTACCTCAAACTGCCTCTCTATCCGACCACAGTCTGCATACATTTTCTGTTGGTTTTGTGCTGTAGCAATACTGTCTTTGAGGGCCCAGAGTATATCCTGACTCTCTTGGATCCACTCCTTTGCTCTAGGAGCCTTACTTGACCCAAACATCACATTAGCAAATGAAAGTGCATCATACCCATAAAGGGCTCGAAATGGGGTCATGCCAATGGACATATGAAAAGTTGGGTTGTAGCAATACTCCCCCAAATGGAGCCAACGTAGCCATGCTCTTTGCTACCCCGAAACATAGTTCCACAAGTATCCTTCCAACCACTTGTTCACTATTTCAGTATGTCCATTGGTTTGTGGGTGATAGCTGGTACTTGGTGTCAATTCAGTACCCACTAACCTAAAAATATCTTGCCAAAAGCCACCCATGAAGCGGCTATCCTGATCACTGACTATGGTCTTTGGAAGACCATGGAGTCTAAATACATCCTTGAAGAAAATCTTAGCTACATGTGAAGCAGTATATCATGCATAAATAGCAAATAAATGTGAATACTTTGTTAGTCGATCAACAACTACAAAGAAACAACCCTTACCCTGAACTGTAGGTAGACCGGTGATGAAGTCCATGGAAATACTCTCCCATTTCCCATCCGGAATAGGGAGTGGCTGCAGTAATCCTGCAGGATGGTTGTGCTCTCCTTTTTTTTGCTGGCAAACTATGCACTCCTTGATGTCGTGGAGCACATCTTCCTTGAGACCCTTCCATGAGAATCCATCCCGAATAGCCCGATATCTCTTGGTGAATACTTGATGCCCTGCAAGTGGGGAATCATGTGATGTTTGCAAAATATTCTTCTTGAGCTTAGAATCTCTAGCCAAGAAGACCAAATCTCGGTAATAGATGACATCATCCATCACTTTATATCTCTCATCAGTCACCAATCCATCTAATATCTCACATGAAAAGTGGTCTTTGGAGTATTCCACTAACAACTGAGCCTTCCAATCTGCATCCATGCTCATCAAGGATAGCGCTATTGGCCTCTAAGATAAAGCATCTTCCACTACATTACTCTTCCCTTTGACATATTCTATGTCAAAGTCATATTCTTGGATCTTACTCACCCATTTTTGCTGCCTCTCCTGAAGCTGCTTCTACTCAAGAAAGAATCAGAGACTATTATCTTAAGTCTTCACTCGGAATCTATTTCCCACCAAATATTGTCAAAACTTGTCTAAAACATGCATAATAGCCAGCATCTCCTTATCATATATGGGGTATAGTCTCTCATGTGGCAGAAAATTTCGGCTTTCAAAAGATATGGGGTATCCCCATTGCATCAATATTGCTCCAATTCCCTCTCTAGAACCATCACATTCCAACACAAAGGGTTGGGTGAAATCAGGTAGGACCAATATTAGGCAGCTACTCATCACCTCCTCAAGCTTATCAAAAGCTCTCTCCATTGTGGTTGTCCAACTAAAAGCTCCCTTCTTGGTTAGATCTGTAAGTGGTGCTGCTAGTTGAGAGAACCCTTTTACAAACTTCCAGTAATAGGTACAGATACCTACAAACCCCCGAAGTTCTGTGACATTCTTTGGTTTGGGAAATATCTAATAGAGTGGATATTCTCTTCATGGACTCTCACCCCATCCACTCCAATGATGTGGCCCAAGTAAAGCATCTCTGTGATCCCAAACTCACACTTAGAGATCTTAGCATAGAATTGTTGCTCCTTAAGAATGCGCAATACTGCCTCAATATTTTGTAAATGCTCCTCCCATGTACGGATATAAATCAGAATGTCATAAAAAAAGACCAATACAAACTTCCTTAAGTAACCATGGAAGATTTTGTTCATGCAAGATTGAAATGTTGCCAGAGCATTGGTTAGCCCAAAAGGCATTACCGATAACTCAAAATGTCCATAGTGACATCGAAATGTTGTCTTGGGGATGTCTTGATCCCTCACCTCGATTTGATGATACCCAGATCTTAAGTCAATCTTGGAAAAACACTTGGGTCCTCTTATTTCATCCATAAATTCATCGATCGTGGGAATTGGGTACCTATTCTTCATGGTATTCTTGTTCAAAGCTCTATAATTAATGCACATTCTCAATGTTTCATCTTCTTCTTCACTAAGACCATTGAAGAGGCAAAAGGACTAGTACTAGGCCAAATATGTCCCAAAGCCAAAAGCTCCTGAATGGCCTTCTCAATCTCATCTATATAGGCTTTAGGATGCCTATAGGGTGTGGTGATCACTGCTTGGATCCCCTGCTCCAACTCAATAGTGTGTTCAAAACCTTGGTCAGGAGGTCTCCCAGGTGGGATATCTCCAAAAACTGTAGAAAAACGGTCCAAATAGATTGTACATCTAGATGTACTGATGAATCCTTGCTTCCTGCTTCTGAAAAACGAAATTATACTACCCACTTTATATCCCCTCTGTGCAAATCTGCTTCCATCCTGTGCGCTGAGACAATCTGGGGTGGATAGGTGTGTATGCCTTTGATTTTCTGATGCTTACCACTCCCCTTTTCTGTCCATTCCATCTCTAAGGTTTCCCAATCAGTGGTAACCTTTCCTAAAGTGATTAACCATTGGACACCCAATATCACATTGGTGTCTGGAATATCAACCATAGAGAAGTGGTCTCTCAATGTGTAGGTCCCCATAGTGATCGTTAATGCTAGAACATATTAGGCACATTGCATGGTTCTAGCTCCTAGAACCAAAACTGAGAAGCCCTCAAAGTCTTCTATGTGAATGCCCCTCCTTTGCACCAACTGTGTATCAATAAAGCTATGGGTAGCTCCACTTTCTACCAAAACTAATAATCTTTGGCCCATAATAGTGCCTCTAACTCTCAAAGTTAGATTCTTGGGAACTCCTCTCAAGGCTGCAAAAGTCCCTCTCATTGGAGCAAATGTCTTCACTACATTTCTTGTGGGTGGTGCACCTCCTTCCACTATTAAAATGTTGGACTCCTTCTTCTCACCAGAAAATATCTCAATGCAATGTGCTTTACCTGCAGCACATTGGTGGTTTGGTACCCAAGGCTCCCGACAGGTGAAACAAAGTTTTTTCTTCCTTAGATCTCTCCGATCATTATCAAGAGATGTCTTCTCCTGATTCTCTTGTGGGCAAGAGGAGATATTTTGCTGGAGGGGGGATTTGGCCTTGGGTAAAGCATGATGCAAATCCATAGCCTTCTCCATAGCTTCTTAGAGTGTAGTTGGTCTAGTGGATTTCACCAACCCATGCAATGGTTCAACCATCCCATCAATAAACATGCACACTCTCCGGTTCATAGTGAGGTCAGATACGATGACTGAAAGCTTCAAAAACTCAGAGATATAGGTTTATAAATCTCCCAATTTCTTGAGCTTGGTTAGCCCAAAAAAGTGTGCCTTTGAATCCCTGGGATCAAATCTCTTCACCAACCTCCTGTGAATTCTGAATATGAAGTGATACTAGCATGCCCAAGTGTAGATAACCCATGAAACCACCACTCATGTGCCTCACCTTCTAGGGGAAACGCTGCTATTTTGATAGCCTATACTTTAGAAACTCTGTTGAGTTGGGAATAAGTATCCAACTTCTCTACCCAAGCCTTGGTTGTACACTTGGGTGATCCATCATAAGAGGGCAAAAAGAATCTGCCCAAACTATGCTATAGATCTAGGTTCTGCATATACCCTCCCTTTTTATGGTGATTGAAGGATCTCCTATCATCCTTGATCTGACAGAACTCCTGAAAGTTAAAATGTTCCTTGAATCTTCGGGATTGAGATTCATATTCCACAAAATAATCACCAAGGGTTTCTTCCCTCAAGGGCTTTCCTTCCTCACTTTCCAAAGATAAGAATGTGGGCATAGTGGAGCGTTGTGAAGGAGGTTATGCTACTGTTGGCTCCCACCAAAAATGTGAGGTGTCAGAGCTTTCTCCATGGTGAAACCCTCTAGGGGATTCTTGTTGTCTTCCAGATCTCATCTCTTTGATATCTTTGGCAATGTCCTGCACAGTCCGAAGAAGAAGTTTTGGGATATCTATCTCCTCCATGGCTATGGATGTATTTCCCCCACAAGCTGAGCCAAGATCAGAGCTCTGATACCACTGTAATATTCCTTTTTAGGAAAATCAGCAATATAGGAACCAAAAACGCTTTTTTTCATAGATTACGCTATAATAGTCAAGAAAAACCCACAGATCCATTATTTTATGTATTATAGCATCCAAATATACAATGGGATCATAAAAAAATAATTCTAGCTTAGTTAAACATATCTCCCAAGCCGAATATAGCCCAAAAACACTACAACCCCATGACTACTGCAACACCGAAATTATGAATCATGTGACAACACAGTTTAATGAGGGTTTCTGCTAACAAAATATAGAAACAAATGGATTTGCTGATATATTACTCAAAAGAGCACAAGAATGGAGATCTAGTCTCTTTTACATAATCCCAAGATAACTTGACAAGGGTTTCTTGAAAGGCATGTGATACAAAAAGTATAAACTGCAGATATATGGCTGAATCACACTGCCTTGCTGAATTTCTACATATATTTGGATGAAAAGACAAAGAAATGGCTATAACTCCTCCTTACTAGCTTTTCGGGTGAAAGGCTGATCCTTCCACTAGGAAACTAGCTCATAAACAAGGGTTTTGACCCTTCCACTGCAACACCATGAAAAATAACGTAGTTCCTCAAGAAGATTGCGCTGTCACTGTAGGTGAATGCTCGGCCCAATGCCAGATGGTGGAAATGAAGCCTAGAATACTCCTCTCAGATTTCTTCACCAAGTCGTCCAAGGAAGAGTGTGGAATTCCCGCATGAGAATACCCTTGTACTAAACAGTACAACAAACCTAGCTAAACAACTGAAGCATGCAATAAGCCATAAGACTCAATCATAAACAATATTTTGAATGCCTTCTCATGGCTGCCATCCCTTCCCTTATATTCTTGGTGAGCTTCCTCACCCTTGGTCCCACTCATTTATGAGGTTACTTCCATGCAAAGACACCTCCTCCAAAACTGTGTTGTTCCCACTACCTCTACTTTCTTCTTTGGCAGCGCTATTGATTTGGTCAACCTTGATCTAGTCTACATGCAGTGATCCCTTTCACACCCAAGGTGGCTTTATTTTAACTATCTAAACTGATCCACTTTCACACTAGAAGTGTTTTATTCCTGCTAAAGAGATTTAAGGGTTTCCTTACCCCGTTTATTCTTCTACACTGAAAATAGAAGTGACATATAATATTCCAACTAGCTAAAAGCTAATTGGGAATATTACTAAAGTGCAAACCATAACACTATTGTACCTTCCCAACTCTTTGCATGCTTCCTCTCTATGCTAGTGCAACAGACACTAACTTACCATATTTGTTTCGTCCTTTGCAGCAGCCGGATGGCCATGTAGGCTACCATGTGGAGGTAGCCTACTCTCCCCTATAACTTTGTGTTATCATCACTTACTCTTTTCTTTTTCAATTTTATTGTAACTATATTTCGTAATATATATATATATATATATATATATATATAATGTTATTGTAGAAATATTATCTATTCAAGAATTCATTTAGGTGTATAGTTTAGATATCCTATGTTAAACTATGACTTGAAAAATAATTGCTATTGAATATTTGATCTTTGTACATATTCGATCTATTTTTCTCCACCCAACCTCATTGCTTTAAACTTCTAACATAGTTTGAAATGTTGGCATTTTTTTGGATTGTGATGTGAGCAAGAGGAAGATATAGAAATTTTTTATGCTTGAAAAACATAGATTATTGCTTTCCACTAAGAGTGTTATTATATAGATAATGAATCTTTACCTCATAAAAAAGTGGGAAGTGGTAGAATTTCTAACCTCACTCTTAATATGGTAGTTTTTCAACTTTATTTCAAGTTTTTTTGTGCTAAGAGAGTGACTTAGGATGTATGTTAGGTGCCAATTGGTGCTAGTAAAATTGGGGATATACTGAAGAGGATGGTAAAGAATGAAGAGAGTGACGTAGGATGTATATTAGGTGATAATTGCTACTGGTAAGAGTGAGAGAGATACTCAAGAGGTTGGTAATGAATGAGTAAAGAAACTGATACACAATGAGGATTTAGTGCTAGTCATTATTGAGTATATAATGTATTTCACTATATTATTTTACATGGAAAGATCACTTTGACATCCAATATAATTAATGTCTTGGGGCTAATCCTTTGTATGCTTATGTATGCCCATTGATCAACCTTAAGGTGTTTTCTATCTCTTGTAGGAGTAAATTTTGATTAGACTAGGGAAATAATGAGAACTATCTCTTGAGTTAGGTAAATGTTTGTGTGTCGATAATATTTTAATATACCTTGTGTTGTTTTCCTCTCTAGCCAATTTTACATAAAGAGTTCATGGTTGTAAGCTAAAAGCTATACATTGGATAGACAATAAAAATGATAAGGCTATAAAAGGCTATGGCTCCCCTATTTGTGCTTCTATCACTTGTGGGATTGTTACTTCATTATAGCTTGGTTTGTGGCTTGCTCTGCAGGCTTCTTCCTATGTCTTTATGTCTTCTTTGATATGGATTTTAACTATGTTCTTATAGCATAAGTTTCAGCATCAAATTACGTTGATGGTCGACGAGATCTACTTTGATTGTGCCAAACTATTTTCAGCTACCTTGCAGTCAAAGGTCCATAAAGCTTCAGTTCCTTAGTTTTTTTTAATGTGCAAATCATCCATGTCTTTTCTTAATTGTTGAAAGAAAAGAGTTTGTATCAGTTAGCCTTTTCAAGGGATGATCCATATCTGCAACATCAGTAGTGCAATTGATGATTCATTGTAGCATATTTCTCTTGGCTTGAGAATACAACAGACGCACATTTCTGAGGTGGACTCGGAGACGTAGTCCAGGAGGGACGAACTCCGTCACAAACTTCTTTGTCTTATGATATTGCTTATGTGATTGATATGAAATTTTTCAATCTAAACATACATATATTATTTCATGTCTAAACAGTTAATGCATTTAATAACTGTTCAATAATACTTCCATTCACATTTTGTACAAGAAATAGAACAGTTTTTGGGAAATTTCCGCATTTTAAGAACCTGAGTGTTAATCTCTATAAAGTTATATAGACGAAGTCTGTAACGGGCTACGTAGCCTCTGGATCTCATCCTTCCTTTAAGGGTGACATATCCAGTAAATGCCCCTACAGTCAATCTCTGAAATAGAACTAAGTAACTCAGGTCTTTTTCAGATCAAGTGGTATCAGAGCAGCTAGTTCTTTGTAGGTACAAGATGGGCAAGAACACTCGACAGCTGTCAAAGCTAAGGGAACTCGAAGAGTCCAATTTTCAAATTTTGGCAGGAGAATGTTGCATTGCGAAGAATGGTGGAAGCGCTTGAGAGCGACAAGCAAATTCTGCGATCGAAACTAGAAGACTTAAAGAGAAATAAAAGAAGAAGCAGTCCTCTTATGAAAGATGCAAATTTCAATGGAATAAATCCTACACCTTCTCTTCAAAGTCATTCTTCTCTCTCATCTTCACCAAAGTCAGCAAGGGAAGCCATTGGCTCCTTTTCTCAATCTCAAGCTGAAGACAATATTGATTCACTTGTTCTACCAGAAAGTGATTCCAAATCTGAAGAAGTTTCTAGTCAGAAACTCAATGTGATCCCTAAAAGAAAAGGCTTATCCATGATGAAAGCCATGGGATACCGAGAAGGCGAAGGCCTGGGGAAAAATGGACAAGGGAGACTTCAACCTATCCAGGTACAAGAGAGACCTAAGAATCAGGGTCTAGGATGTGATGTGATCAAATGTGACTATTGCGGGAAGCTTGGTCACATCTCTGACCGATGTTGGTCAAAACATCCAAAACTTCTACCAGAAAAGCTTCAGGATAGAAAAGGTAAGAAACCTCAATCCTCTAACAATAATGATTCTAATAGTGATTTCTTTTATCAAAATTGGATAATTGAAACAGTCAAGAGGATCTATCCATGTACGTTCTATAAGAGTCCTTGGCATTGTGTGGAACAATGTTGGAAGCAAAAGGCTTATAGAAAATAAATTGGAGCGACAAAAAGTCAGCCTTCAGAGAATGATAAGGCATTATAGGTAAATAAATGTTCTGAATCAGTTTCGTTTCAATCAGCAAGCAACTCCAGAAACTCATCATCAAGTAAGAGGGAGAAAACTTGTAAAAACTGCAAATTGTCAGGGCATGTCAAAGAAAATTGTCCAATACTTCCAAGAGAAACAGCATCGACACCAGCAGCCCAGGAAGAATCCAAGTCACATGCAGGAGAACAATCCAATGTTGAATGGAATTGGGCAGATTTTATGCCTTATGCTTGAAATGTTTTCTTGTAATGATTATCTAGATCTAGTAAATTTGTAACTAGGTTCTAGAATTGAATTTTTTTTTCAAAAGCATTGTAATAAAACTTTTGGAGAACCAAAAGTTCTTTTAGTTAGGAGGTGTGATCCAATTTTAGATTATCAAAAGTGTATCGAAATTACCCAAACAACGAAGATGGTCATTTTGGAATTTGGTAATTATCGATTATGTAATAATTCAGGTATTGATCAAGATGGTCATCAAATTTTGTGAGTATAAATTTTCGACATTGATCAACATCAACTTCAGTTTCGACACTAGCAAATATGTTTCAAAAGCGCCAATCAAGACATCTTCAAGTTGACCTGCGACAAAAATAACAAAGTTTGTCAAAAGACTTATGTAATAAAACCTTTCCTAAGGCTTAATTGTAAAGGTCAAAATGTCGGTAGTCCGCTTTGTAAACCTTATTGGATAAGAAAATATCCTAAGGTAAAAAGGACTAAGTTTAAAGTCTTAAGTCCTAGATCTACCCATCAATTTAAATCCTAAGTCCTAGGTTTAAGTCCTAAGAACTAGCGCTAAGTGTCAAATGAAAACACAATTAATTTGTTGTAAAGACCTAAGTCTATTCCTAGGACTAAATATCAATCAAAGTCCTAAATTCTAAGGTGTCAAATGAAAATACCTAGACTTAAACTAAATGATAGTGCAAAGATCCATAAACCTTTTTATCAAGGTTCGGAAGTCGGGTTTAAATCCGTAGTCAAAAACCTTATTAAAAGGTTCGAAAGATGGGTGTTCTAAACCTATGTCAAGGTTCGGAGGTTGGGTTTAATACCATGTCATAAAAGGACTATGTCAAAGTCTAGCGCAAAACCTATGTTGAATGTCACCATGGTCTAAAACCTTATTGCGCAGAAGTATTAAGGTTCGGTGAAAAAACCTTATCAAAGGCTGGAGTTATGTATTAAAAACTATGTAATAAAACTTTAAAACATTACACAGTGTTACGATGATCGCGTCGGAAGTCGAAGTTTTACACCATGTGAACAGGTGTAATAAGAACCGCGCAGAAAATGTGTGGTTGACAGTTGTAAACAAACCGCGTGTTCATACCGTAGATAAACATGTGACAGGGACTCACCAGAACTGCCAGAGGTAACCATGACCGCCGGACCTAGCCGTCGGGATCGACCATAACCACCAGATCAAATCTCTGTTCACATATCCAATTACTCTGCCTGGTTTGTACTGTCCGCCCGGTTAATAAGTTGTTTAATTATATCCAAAGTTTTAAAATGGGTATTTTAATTTAAATACAGGACTAAGGATTGGGGATTAATCCCTAAGTGTATGAGTAAGATAGGAATTCGATCCCTTTTCATAAATGATTGCTCAACCAATTTCTAAATTGAGAAAAACAAAGGTTCGAGGCAGATTTGTGAAGCCATGAAAGCATGGACTCCTCATATATAAAGAGAAGAGTGCTCTTTATATGAAAAAGGGAGTGGCGAGAGGGAAAGGAAGAAAGAGTTTATTCAACTTCAAGATGAAGTAAACTCTCTTACATTGTATATCACATAATTTGGTAGTGAGTTTTGGTTCTTGCAGGTTTATATGAAGGAGGAAAAGCTCATTATACTTGCATAAGTTTCAGCATCAAAGTACGTTGATAGTCGACGAGATCTACTTTGATTGTGACAAGCTCTTTTCAGCTACCTTGCAATCAAAGGTCCATAAAGCTTCAGTTCCTCAGTTTTTTTTAATGTGCAAATCATCCATGTCTTTTCTTAATTGTTGAAAGAAAAGAGTTAGTATCAGTTAGCCTTTTGAAGGGATGATCCATATCTACAACATCAGTAGTGGAACTGATGATTCATTGTAGCATATTTCTCTTAGCCTGAAGAATACAATGGACACACATTTCTGAGGCGGACCTAGAGACGTAGTCCAGGAGGGACGAACTCTGTCACAAAATTCTTTGTCTTATGATATTGCTTATGTGATTGATATGAAATTGTTCAATCTAAACATACATAGATTATTTCATGTCTAAACAGTTAATGCATATAATAATTGTTTAGTAATACTGCCATTCACATTTTGTACAAGAACTAGAACAGTTTTTGGGCAATTTCCGCATTTTAAGAACCTGATTGTTAATCTCTATAAAGTTCTATAGACGGAGTCTGTAATGGGCCAGGTAGCCTCTAGATCTCATCCTTTCTTTAAGGGTGACGTATCCAATAAATTCCCCTACAGTCAATCTCTAAAATAGAACTAAGTAACTCAGGTCTTTTTCAGATCATACACGGGTTGGAACACTTCACTAAGCTTGAAAATCTATTTCTTGACCATCTCGTTGAGATAGAAGAGTTACCAGTTTTGGAAAAATTTTCGTGGTTGTGGGTTAAGGAATGTCCCAAGTTGAATCACATACAAATATTGGAGCAGCTCACACGCCTTGAACATTTAGATGTTGGAGAATGCAGTGAGATAGAAGAGCTGCGAGGTGTGGAACATTTAGTGTCCTTGCGAAGACTTTTCCTAAGCTACTGTCCCAAACTGCAGTGGCACGAGAGAGTACTGGAGCAGCTGCGCCAACTATTGAAGGGAGAATTCAGATATGTAAAAGAAAGAAAAATGAAGAGGTTGTGGTCTATAGCGAGCGAAGGTGACAGAGATAGAAAAACAAATAAAATCAAGACCATGGAAAATTAAGTCCATAGTATATATTATATTAAAGCCTGATTGAATTTCTCTCTTTGTTTTCACAGCCTTTCTCTTGGTTGCGTGAACTTGTTTTATTTTTCCATGGACAAAACACCACCTTACTAAAACCCATTATATAAAGTAACAGTGCAATGCTAAGAAAACTTGTGAAGGCAAGTATAATAATAGTGCCAAGATATTAACATGAAGTAGTAAGTGCCTTATGCCATGGAAGACATTGTTGAGATTAGACAGATGGCAAAACTTCAAGACTCCAACCATTAGAACACTTACGTGGTTGTCAAATTCTGTTTTGGTGAGAGGCATTATTAGCGTGAATAGCATTAAAGAACGTGGGTTATACACGTTAATGTTAAGTTTGATATTTTTTTAATTAAATACTAATTATTGTTATTTATAAACTTTTTAATAATTATAATAATTTTTACATAATTTTAATTTAATTATGGATAATTATTAAAAGGTTGATCAAAATTTAATCTCTATAACAGATATTGGAATATTATTCATCAATCAAGGGTTTAAGTTTTTATTTCCAAATTAGTTATGTTTATTTAATTGATTTAACTCGAATTAATTAATTAAAAAATGTGATATCAACACATATCATGGACATGGTATTGATAAATCACAATATTGTAAAAAAGAAAATATACAAGTTAATAATTTCCATAATTAAGACTATTGTTACATCTATTTTAAAATGTATATAGGTTTAACTCATATATTGATTATTTTTATAATTAATAACAAATAATTTAAAATAAAATTATAATAAAATTAATTTTTATGATTTTTCAAAAAAAATGGAAGCGTTTTCATTTTTATCATAGATTGGTGCTTATTTGTGTTTACCAAACATTTAATTTATATGACTAGTTTGCTAATTTAATGATTAAAAATGTGTATTTTTAGGAAAAGCTGAGTTCAAGTTTGAAAAGAGACATTTTAATAATCAAATATTTGTTTGTTTTTTTTTTTTTTAAAGACATTATATAAGCCTATGCAATTTTTATTTGATGAAAATAATTTATTTTTTAATTGAAAATTATTTATTTAAGAAACTAGTTACATCCTAAGGCATACCTCTTTGAAAACAAATCACTTAACTGCAACTGTGCATAGCTCTACAACTTTGAATTGAATGTTAGATGCTTGAAAATTTGTGTGTCCTCGTATTAATAGTTTGAAAAATTTGCAGAAGCCAAACCGGCTCCTATGAACTATTTTTCAATCAAATATAATCTAAAGGTAAGTCACGACTGTCGATTGCACCAAATGGAGAGCCTTGCTCGGGTGGCTAAGGTGAACGATCATAAAGGGACAAGCAAGAATAAGAAGAAGGTGGTAAGCCCCACCCATGTGATTCTTCATAGTGATATGCTACTCTAAACCTGATAGTAATGGGTTGCTCTGCGTTTGCTTGGCATCATGTTGATAAGATCGAGTCGGAGAAGCGACTCCATAAATGTGTGCTTTCGCGTCCTCGTATAATTGCGGTCACGGTCAGAACTTCTTCATCGATTCCAATCAATAGGTCCAACATTTCATATTTATATTTAACATCTCATATTTATATTTATTTCATTTTGGGGTTTATCCATCGTTGCTTGCAGTTTTCCCTACAGTGTGGTTGGTCGCAGGTGACCCATGCTTTTGTCCGCGAAGAGAAAGAGCAGGGTTGCAAAACCTACGACAAAATGCTTTCGGCGATGAAAAGAGTAGGGAGGGATTTGGTACTTACGTTCGCTCTCGGTGATGAAAAGACAGAAAATAATGGGGTTAGGGGGAAGAAAACTTTGTGTAATAATATTAGAATGAGACCGTCAAAGAGGGGATACGCCTTGAGAAATCCCTAATGAGATTTCGTGGTGACGACTCGGCGAGGCATTTATGGAGCAGCTTTTGAGGGGAATAAAAAAGCGCGTAGTCTAAAAAGGTTAAGTTTTTACTCAGAATCCGGCAATGATTATTAAAAAATCTGGCAAAAATTTGCCCAGAATCTTGTTTATAGTTGTTAAACATTAGTATTTTGAGTGCTTTAACGGTGTTTAATAGTGCTGAATCCATTTCCATTATCAAAAAAGATTCTAAACACTGCAACTACCTGATTTTGTGAAATTGAGTTAATCCAATTCCGGGTTAAACATTAGTATTTTGAGTGCTTTAACGGTGTTTAATAGTGCTGAATCCATTTCCATCATCAAAAAAAGATTCCAAACACTGCAACTAACTGATTTTGTGAAATTGAGTTAATCCAATTCCATCAAATTTTAATAATATAGAAAATAAATATTTAATTTTTTTAATTATATGGACGAGAAAAGCTTGAGCTCTCCCGTTTGAAAAAACCTTCTGCTTAATAAAAACAATTACAACAGCTGCAAGTGATCCGAAATACAGACGCGTTATAGAAACGCGCGAGGCAGGGGTCGAACCTATGACTTTCTGCTTAGGAAACAGACGCTCCATCCACTGAGCTACAGCCGCTAATTACTGCCAGGGTACTTCGTTTAGTTATATAGTTTATAACAGTGATGTGATCGTATAAATTATTGGCCACTAATTAGAAAAAATGTACGCTTTACCCTCACAGTTCGATTCCTGTTGTCCCCGTTTTAATGATTTTCGGAATCAGATTTTCCTGAAATAGAACCTGTTTTGTGGTTTTTTTCCAATTCGGATTTGGTTAAATAGAACTCGTTCTATGGATTTTACATGCCTTTTATGGTTCTCCTTTTCCCATCATCTGATAATGTTTGCTAATAGTAAAAAAATTTCCAACCCCTGGTGTGTTGCAGCGGTTGCTTTCATCGCTCAGTTCGTTAGAACACCCGTTTAATAAGTGGAGCATGTCATGCTTTCAATTCTCGTTAAAGCATTCATATACTGTCATGTTTATGACGATTCTTCTTTCGATGTTATCTATACCATATGGCTTTCTGTTCAGCTTTAACGGCCGTCAACTATATTGTATATGCCTTTGTGTTCAGCTTTAACAGATGTCTCATCTATGGGAATAGCTTAGTTGGGAGAGCACCAATTTGAAAAGCATTAATATATGTCTCATCGGGGGGGATAGCTCAGTTGCGAAGGTCGTGTGTTCGATCCACGCTCACTGGATTTAATGAAAATTAAACTATTATTTTTTCTGTTTGAACTTGACATCCATCCAAATCATTTTATATAATTAAAAAAATTAAAATAACTATTTTTTTAATCGGTTAGAACTTGACTTCCGCTGGTGTTTGAACTTGACATCCACCCCCTACAAAGAAAATTTAATTTTTTTATAATACAAAAATTAAAATAACTATTGTTTTTTATCTGTTAATGAGGGCTCCAAACGAACCCTGGTGTTTGAACTTGACATGATGATTACTGCATTTAATGAAATTGAACTCGACTTCCACCTTTACCAAAGAAAGAAGAATTTGGTATAATAATAAAGATTAAATTAAGTATTCCTTTTCATCTATTATTGAAAATAACTCAGAAACGAACACTCACCGACCGACATTAATTAAATAATTTTTATTTATTATTGGAAAGCTCTCCAAAAGAACTC
Source organism: Pinus albicaulis (assembly GCA_034641835.2). Classification (NCBI taxonomy): domain Eukaryota; kingdom Viridiplantae; phylum Streptophyta; class Pinopsida; order Pinales; family Pinaceae; genus Pinus; species Pinus albicaulis. Next base: position 1,849,178,092 of record CM076575.1, on the reverse strand, counting down.
TCACCAACTTACAACTATTGACATCAAACTAGAGCAGTTCAATGTGACCCTCATTTTTCTTTTCAATTAGCTAAAATATAGACTATTTAGAAGAAGATGCTATTTTAACGTTTATGAGGTTAAATATAGTCTAGGGGGCAGATTGCTTCTTTATCTGGCTCTTGTATTCGGCCCACTTCCTTTGAAGTTTCACAATAAATTCTCCCAACTTCTCGGCAAACCACTCGTTGAATAGATTATCCCAAGAGCTAGCTTCCAAAATATCTACATAACTTTCCCTGTTGTCTTGAAGGCTCCACATTCTAAAATGAAATGCTTTTTTTTTCCCACTTTTTCGGAAAAGAAAAAAATACATACTCTTTCCTCCCACACTTCTTTTGGCCTTTTCCAGTGCCCTGTTTCACAACAGAGTTATGAGAATTCGACCTTAATTGAGCAATAAGAATTTTGGCTCTCCAATAAACATTGGCCCCTATGTACGCTTTTTGTTGATGATTATGAGTAAGATTAAACTCTTCAATATAATAACTTTTCTTTCTCCCTAGCTCCTTCTTCCAAGTACATTTGTGGAACTTATCCATAACAAAAGCTTTTATCTCTTTACTGCTTGTGGGACACATGCTCAATAAAATGCCCCATTTGCTAAACCATTTATTATTTTTCCGCATTCATGTCTTCTTTCTTTTGCACAATATGTCATTAAACACAACCTTAGGTCATCTACCCTCTTCCATTTGCTCAATTTTTTTAAAATACCTTATGACCTGCACCATAGCAATTGCTTAAATAGGATCAACCCATGTTTCACTTAACAAGATAGCATATGGAACTGCACTTTTTATTTTGAATTTGATTGTAATCAAACGTTTCTGAATTTTCTCAATTTGTTTCCACTGCATGTCAGATGTATTGTTGGCCCACAGTTCGCAATCGTAGAGGATCACCAAAATCACTAAAAGCCCAAAAAGAATTAGGGTGGTTTTCTAGTTCCATAACTTTGCCTCTCTACACCTATTTTGAAAAGCATAAAATTCTTTCCAACCACCCAAAGTTCTTTTCTTTCTACATCCATCCTAGCAAAGATTTATGTTGAAGTTAATTCTGAGGTATTTGTAATCCGCAACTTCTTCCAAAATGTTGCCTTCAAAGTAGAACTTATGTTGGTTATATTTTCTTTTGTTAGAGAAAACCACTACTTTCTTTTTGCTAATATTGACCTGCATCCCCACACTTCTACAAAAATGCTCAAGGGAAAGTAAGCCTCTCTTGCAAACCAAGAGCAGATTTAGCAATCAAAATAATGTCATTTGCATACAAAATAAGCCTTATAACAAACTTTCCCAAATGGATATCGTCACCCCCTTGCAAATTCAGCCACTCTTCAAGCTTGTTGATATATAAACCAAAGAGGGTAGGAGACAATGGGAAACCCTGTTTGAACCCAATATCACTTCTAAAACTTTCAGAAATGCTCGCTGAAGTTCTAATTTTGACTTTCAACTTTTGATACAGCGTATGCATAGCTGCTCTCAAATTCCTGGGAACCCCAAGTTCCTCCATTTTGTGTCAAAACTTATCCCTAGGAACCGTGTCAAAAATCAACAAAGAAAAAAAAGACTTCTTCCTTTTCCTCCCAAACTTTTTCAGTGATGTGCCTTAAAGTTATACCATGATCAACTGTGGAATGGTTAAGTCTAAAACTTGCTTGTCCTTTAGCAAGTTTATCTCTTTCTTATGCCCACTTGCTGATTTTGTTTTCTAACATGCTTCCAAATAACTTTGCAAACATGGAGTTTATCATTATGGTCCTAAGATTGGAGAGATTATTTACATCGCCACTTTTGAAAAGAGGTATTGCCACACTAGTTGTCCAATCTGTGGGGAACCCGTGTTGTAATGTCCCAACTCGAGTTATAGGGAACATAGAAATATTAGCATGCATATGAGACCTGCATATGATAACTATATATGCATGTATCATGTGTATTGTACTAGTATATGCACTAATCAATTATGAAAAGTCTTAGTGTAGGGTAATGTGTGAATTATTAAAGTATTGAGTAACTATCTAACTCGTCATAAAATAATGAATGTATTGTGAGGTAAAAGTTATATCTACCACTATCATAATATAACTAATATATTGTTTAAAGGAAAGTAAAAGCATTGACTTATGCAAATAAAGGATGATATTTTAATACAATTCAAGATATTTATTAAATGATGATATTTAATAAATCCAAGATATTTTAGGAAAGAAAGATATTTATGAAATAATAATATTTTAATATAAATCTAAGATATTTTAAAAAATGAGGATATTTTAATAAATATCTTGAAAATAGATTTGTGTATAAAAGGAGAAGGGGGGGAAACTTGATGGGGATGGGTCAGTGAGGTGGGAAAACTGACCCAGATGATGTCAGAGGATTTCTATCTGTGGGAGACAAGAGCAGTGAGTTCTAATAGAGTCATAGAGTGATCTTGATTGTTATTGGAGTTTTGAGCACAGGGGCCATAAGACTTGTCTTTTGGATATAAGGACTAGAGAGGTTGACCCCAAATAAACTGGGAGGAAAATGAAGGTTTGGTAACGAGGGAAGAAGCCATGGCAGGCTAGAAACATCTTCAAACACGGTTCCAAATAAGTATTAAATAGTGAATTGATGTATTCTGCTTCAAAAATTCCACTCTAGATTGTGTAGTATCAATTTTGTTAATAATTATTAATTTTAAATTTTAGGACTTTACATATGGTATCAGAGCATGGTTGAACCTTTAAAACCTTAGGCATTAAAAATAGAGCCTTCAACATATCACTCCTATTATAGGAAATTATTTAAATTATTATTTATATTTTCTAAATTCACATATCACTCATATTACAGGAAATTATTTAAATTATTATTTAAATTTTCTAAATTCACATAAGCCATGATAGGTGTGCGTAGTTTATTTTCTTCATTCTATGTTAGATAACTTGATAAAATATGCTCCTCACTTTCAATAATTCTCATTTGAGACTTCAACATCTCTTCCAAAACCCTTGATATCAAAATCAGTTAAAATTTAAATTCGATGGCTCCAGTGTGTTCTAAGAGATAACTTTTCTGTCAATTCCATACCAAAGCTGTGTCCGGAAGAAATTTTGTCACTGGCTTCCCTAGAATTTTCTCTGGAACTTTCACAGCATTGTTGCGTTGATCGCTTCGCTATTGCTTGCCCCATTTATAGGGTTTATTGCAGAGCCTACCACTCGATAGAGAAATTAGACGCCACACATTCCTACTTGGATAGAATCATCAATATTTTTCAATATGCATATATACAATAGAACTGTAAAATAATAGTTTTGGCCATGGTTGTCCCTGCGTTTTTCACAGTTAATTCAGATAGCGTCACTATCCATGAGGTGCCATGGCTCTGTCCTCTCTCATTTGTTATTACAGTTAGCCAGCTCTAACTTTTCCTGCTCATGAAGCTTTCCAAAAGCAAATACAATAATAGTGCATATTCAATGGCCCAAACGTCTCTGTTTGAATTCCTGAGAAATCGCCACAGGCTTCTTGGGTGGCAAACAAAAATTCTTTCTTCATCCCGATCTCAAAGTGTGAGGGTATCTGTTGTGCCGAGAGGAATCCCGGGAGTCGTCACTTTGAATCCTGCAAATGCGGAGCATGTGCTGAAAACCAATTTCGAGAATTATCCGAAGGGGCAGCCTTTCAGATTTCTTTTCCACGATTTCTTGGGCAGAGGAATCTTCAACGCCGACGGGGAGCTATGGAAGATGCAGAGGAAAGTTACCACCTACGAATTCAATATCGAGTTGCTCAAAAGTTTCGTTGTCGAGACGGTGCAGTGGGAGATTCAGAATCGCCTCATGGTTTTGCTTCACAATGCAAGCGAACGAGGGGACCCTGTGGATCTGCAGGACATCGCCTCTAGTAAGAGCAGACACAACTGATTAGTATTGCAGCGTCATGTCTCTGTTTCTTGAAACCACTGAGTTTTCTTCCGAGTGTCGTGGATGCGAGTCTGGGAATCAACTCCATTCCTACCTGTATATCTTGATTCCGCAGGCTCACTACTCTAAAAGCATAATACTTCCACTATTAGTGAGTGGAGTAAAGAAACAAAGAACAGAAGAAATGCATTGCCATTTTCGTTGCAACGGAGGTTATAGGCTCGAACGCAAAGAAAGAAAGAAACAAGGAATTGACGCCAAGAGGAGTAAGTAGCAAGGTACCAAATCGAGTCAGATCGTCATCAATTGACGTAGAAAAAGAGTCAGAACAACTGGGCTCCCTAGTATGATAATGTGGGGAACTTGGCCACTTATCTTACTCGGTCGACATCCACTTTTTCTTACAATTTCAGAAGGGTATTTTAAATATATTGTTTTGGTTTTTATTATAGTTTAGGTTATATTTATTATATATTTATATATCATAATATATATAACCTGTTATGATATATTTGTGAAAACCAAAGTTGTCGGATTAGATTGGAAATATAAATAATAATTAATTAAAATTATAGCAAAATTAAATTATATCAATAGAATATAATGACTTAAATTAGAAAATTAATAATAAGTTATATTATAAAATAAATAAGTTTATAAGTGAGATAATTTTTCTAGAATTTAACATGCATTTATTGAAATCGCAAGTTCGATGGGTAAATTTTCACAATTAAAAATTAAAGTGTTTCACAAGTTTTTGAGAGTGTTAAATCCATAATATATGAAAAAAAATAGTTCAAACAACACAAATTAATATTTGACCACAAATATTTTCACGAACCAAAAATTAGCAGGAATCTCCAAAAATTTTCACTTATAGACAAACTCATTTTAAATTTCTTGTGTGAGTCAAACTAACCGTTTTACAACGACTAGTTGGAGCATCCCTCTATCTATTTAAACTAGATAAATGATTAGATTTATCATCTTGTCCTGATGATGAACCACACTGGTTGGTTCGAAATGCGTCAACAAAATATTCTTAGATGTGATTATCACCGAAAGATTTTTATACAACTCATTTTTTTATATTAGATTGTAAACATCATAGAAACACAATAAATTACAAAATTCAAATTTTATTTAATTAGATTATACAAATGAAAATTAATTGTTTAACCTCACTTCTATCTATAATAAACCTATATCTCACTTCTCCCTATAAATAAATAAATAAAATAAAATAAAATAAATCCTTTTGTACCATATAAAGTTCTTTCAAAGTGGGCTGAAGTCTGAAGGGCATTATAACAACATCTTCTTGGGATTTATATATATTCATTTTATGTGCTAAATATCTCTTGACCAAAATTTGATATAGGATTGTTCAGTTTGGATTCAGTATTTCTAAGTCCTAAGACAACTCACATATGATTTTGAGATGTTTGCTTCAAATGTCAAACAAGACTTTGATTATTATATGCTCTTTAGAGATATAAGTGCATCTTTTTTCGTAATATAGAAAATATTTAAATATGAAAATATAAATTTTAGGTTAAAGTTTATTTTCGAATAGAATCATATTAATAAATAATATTACGATCTACGAAGACCCATGCATTTTCTAGGAATTATTACACATAGAATATCCTACATTAGGACAAGAAGGTCATGTTGCCACCCTCCTTGACCTCAGTACTAGTAAGACCTACCAGCAGGTAATAATAGCAGAAAGTTATACCCGCATATGAGCTTGAATTTACAAAATTATATTTATTAATCTAAATTGTACCTCAGATACTTATAGCCATATTTAAATAGCCATCATCAAATATCAAAGGCAATCATAGAATCCATGCAGTAGTCAACAAGAACCTGACATAACATCAATCCACTATAGTATAGTCCGCAGGTACTATTAGCAGCATAAAATTCAAAATCTTATTTGATACTGGTGCTACTGATAGTTTCATTTCATCATATGCATTAAATAAATGCGGGTTGGCAATGTGCACACAAAATGATTTCAAACAGATAGAAATGGCTTCAGGAGAACTTCAGTCCATAGGTTTAAGTGTTGAGAAATGCAAAGTTGATCTAGGGCTTTGCTCGACTAAGTTGAAAGTACTAGGATGAATGATCACAATGGGAAATAACTTAGTTTCTAACTATTTCCTGAGATCTTGTGTTGATTCTTAGATATCACTGCCTTATTTTTGTAATTATAGAAACAATCCTAATATAACCTGAGGTGTATTACTCCGAGTCATCCTTGATAATTTACTCAAAGTATTCAATGTTATGTAATATTCAATGACAAGAAATGTGGTTTTCAACTTTTGGAAGGAATTGAAGCTTCTAACAATGATAAAATGCAATGTTATATAATTCAATATTCGAAATATATGAACCCTAGGATGATACATTTTATTAGAAGAGATAGGATATTTAATGCTAATCTATGTATCGAAGACATATATCAAGCTCAACCCCACTCAATTGCTAAGCCATTACTTTTGCTTCACATTCCATCTGACAAAGGAGTTGAAATAACTCATGGATATCAACTGCAAAGGTTTCCACAATAAATTTTTTAGATTTTATATACTGTACAAGTAAAGTTTGAAGTACATTTATATTATTATATTAAAATGAACACATTAACATCACTTTTGACATTAAACTTTACTATAACTTTGGAACATTTGAATGGAAACTATCCTAATTGTTTTTATGCAATTGAAACATTCCATTCTTCAAATAACGTTGAGATTTCCATGTATATATCTTAGTAGATGATAACTATAACCATTGATGATATTAATTTTATGCAAATATCTTTTATACCATTTTCTTATGTTAACAATTAAATTATTATCTAAGTATATATGTCAACGGACAAAAAATAAATAAATAAAATGTGAAGGTTTAAGTTTTTATAGTTTAATATATACTAATTGAACATTATGATATTCAACTATTATGTCATGGTTGAGATGGATAAATAGCCTATTTGCAACTGTAAGGATATATTGATATCTAAAACAAAATAAAATGGAAACATAACATTGTTCATGAAATTTTAAATGAACCCCAAGGATAACAATGTTAGGAAATGTAAATTTATTGTGATATGAATGGTTGAAACTATATAAGATGATTCACAACGTTTATTTAAGGATATATAAATATTATTTGGTTGAATTTTCTCCAAAGAAGTCTCCTCTGGAAGAGAGAAAGAATGGTAATGAAAGCATGAATATGGACATTATGACAAGACCATTAGATGTGAAGTAAGATACAACCACATAAAATGCTAAACTAGTTTGAGGTAAATGGTTGGATGAAAGAAGACATTAACTATTCAAGAAATGTTTGGCGAAATTATAAGTGATCAAATTGAGAGTACAAGTACAGTTCATTAAAGGTACACCTGAAACAAATATAAAATGGATGAAACATATTTTAAGATAGTAAGAAACCACCTAGTAAGGTAGTAAACACGAGACATGGAAATTTTTTTAGTTTAATCTCCAATGTTACCATAATATAATTGATATAGTTACCTGTAGAGGACAGGAAAAAAAATAAATTACAAACTTCTAATGATGATAATTAATGTTAGTTATCATACCCTTGATCAACTTAGAATAATGAGATCAATAAAATAGCACCAGAGGCAAGTGAGTCGAAGTTTCACAAACAATATAAGAAGTCAATGACAGTAGATTAAAGAGTGACCATAATAAAATTGATCAATTGGAGGATAATTCATGTGCATGGAAACATCTATACTAGTTTCTCCCTCTAATGAAAGAGTCATATTATAAAGTTTTCCTTAGGTGACTAACTATATGCATGGATTATGAACATCATGGAGTATGATTAGGCAATTCTATTTTGTGATGCCTTAAAACATGAAATGATAAGTAGAATACATTTGATATCCACGTTATTAAAGTCTATTTATAGGGTCTTACCCAAGTTGGTGAATAGTAATGACATTTCCAAGTGTAGTAATTTTATGCATTAAGAGAGAAGGAAAGAAAACCATGATGACTAGAGTTGAGAAAACAAAGTCAATTTGATAATATGTTCTTTTTTTCAAATTGAAGTAGACACGGAATGTTAGGAATATCTGGTATAAGGAAGTGAAGGGATGTTTTCTATCAAGAATAATTTTCTTAAGGATATGAGAAACATGATTGGTAAGGGTCAAAGCAATGACCTATAAGGAGTTGTGAACACTCCTAATTTGTTAAGAATAACAAGTGATAAACTGAGAAAATATCTAAAGGTAAATATTAAAGATAATAATTATACATCGTTAGAAAAGAATATAAATTTGGTGATAAGATGAGGCCTAAGGACTAATGAGAAAATGATTAATGTGAAGAATAAGAAGTTGGTATGCCATTGATGAGTTATGTGTTGAATTAAATGAGTCAATGAAAAGACTATGATCATTACAATATCTGAAAAGGCTATGGTCATATACTAGTTTGAGCTTAGGTTACTAATTGATATTGAAACCTTGAAATTAACATTTCAAGTGACCAAAACAAATACCTTCATGTATGTAAGTCACACCTTGGATAATATGAAAGGCACCCTCAATTGAGAAGCATGTATAAACATTTGTAAAATCCAACATTGATTTTCTAACACGGTCTATTCGGGAAATTTGAAGAGAACCCTGCTTGAACAAAGTAGACCAAGTATAATGCAAAATGAATAATGAATTTTCAAGCAGTAACAAATTCCTTCAATGAAAATAGACCTCCCACTAAGGGATATTTAGAGTATTCAATTAACTCTTCCTCCATCTCCAACATAACCCTAATGATTAGCCCTGCAAAAGCCTACTCCATGGCTTCTAGATTTTTAGGCTGAAGATGAGCTGGAATAACATGATAAAGAAGTTAATGTTATTATTATCTCTTTGGATCCAGATTACATATAAAAAATAATTAGACTTAAAATAAAAATAAATAACAAGAAATTAAAAGGTTGGCTGGATCCATATGTATTTTTTTGTTTTAGAGTTCTTAATCAACTAGTATCAAGAAATTAGATCATGCTTCAACTAAGCAATAAGTGTGTTGTGCTCTTGTTTCAATTCATTTCATTTCTATATATGCAATCATAAATATTGGAGCATCCCTCCATTATATTTAGAGTCTCAACCTGTGACTTTTATAAGATTAATCAGTTACTATAGTATAGAAAATAGTAGTTACACTCTTATTTGTATATCCGTGTTCGATTATTATATGTGACAATTATAATTGCGGGTTATATTTATAAACATTTAAAAACTTATTTTGTATAACCTTACCTTATTTTGGATGGATACTTAAGACTATCATTTTATACTGTTACATGTAAGATTATAGTATTTTCCTAAACATTGCTGTTACATGGATACCAATATGAAGAAAGTTTTGCTTAAACATTGTTGGGATATGGATACTGATATAAATTATTAATTAATTTATGGATATGGTATCTATAATTTTACATATCAACATAAATAATGAGAAAGAAGTAAAAGAGTGAATACACTTGACTATTTAAGGTGAAAATGAATTTACAGACCTATTGGATAAACATAACCAAGTGTGTTATATGAACTCAAAGATCAATATTGTAGATGGAAACATATTTGGAATATGTATAAATTGTTGTTTGAGTAACAATTTACTTTGAATATATTGATACATATGTTATAATTTGTGGACAAGTGTTTACATCACAAATGGTATCATTACCAAACCGACCACGTGATGAAAAAACTCCAAGAACAATTGAGATTCACTGAGGTTCCATGATATGTTGTTAACCCTGGTCCTACTAGGAGGGGTGGAGGCGTTTCCCACCGTTTATCCTCCAAAACCAGGAGTCATGGGAAGACTGTGTGAGTCATGCTCCCCTAGACGTGTGATGATGACTGTCAGATGCCTACTAAGAAATCAGGTCGATATAGTCGATGCTGTAACCCTTGAGGTCTATGAATGGTTATGTCATTATAACTGACACCATGTCATATTCCAGTAGAGGATGGATAGGATGGGAGTGGAAGAGATTAGAAAGGATAAGATGATTCTGGAATATCTTGGGAACTTTGTTGGGGCAAGACGTGACTACTAAATTTGTAAACCAATAAATGATCACAAAATAAATGTTAAAGTGTTTTCACACATTAAATGGAGATTCAATTAAGGTACACCACCCTTATATGATTATACTAACCACTTAAATAATTAATGATATACGACATAAAAAAAACTTATGAAGGAGGGGTGTATGTAATGACCCAACTCGAGTTATAGGGAACATAGAAATATCAACATGCATATGATAGGTACATATGCATGTATCACGTGTACTACACTAGTATATGCATTAATCAATTATGAAAAGTCACAGTGTAGGGTAATGTGTGAATTATTGAAGTATTGAGTAAATACCTAACTCACTAGAAAATAATGAATGTATTGTGAGTTAAAATTTATACCTACCACTATCATAACATAACTAATATATTGTTCAAAGGAAAGTAAAAGCATTGATTTATGCAAATAAAAGATGATATTTTAATAAAATCCAAGATAATTATTAAATAATGATATTTAATAAATCCAAAAGAATTTAGGAATCCAAGATATTTATGAAATAATAATATTTTAATATAAATCTAAGATATTTTTAAAAAAGAGGACATTTTAATAAATATCTTGAAAGGGGATTTGACTAAGATATTTATTAAAAAAGGATATTTTAATAAATATCTTGGAAATGGATTTGTGTATAAAAGGAGAAGGGAGGGAAACTTGATGGGCATGGGTCAGTGAGGTGGGAAAACTGACCCAGATGTTGTCAGAGGATTTCTATCTGTGGGAAACAAGAGCAATGAGTTCTAACAAATTCATAGAGTGATCTTGATTGTTATTGGAGTTTTGGTCATGGGGGCTATAATAATTTTCTTCTAGATCTGGGGACCAGAGAGGTTGACCCCAGATAGGCTGGGAGGAAAATGGTGGTTTGGTAATAGGGGCAGAAGCCATGGTGGGCCAGGAACATATTCAAACACGGTTCCAGGTAAGTGTTAAATAGTGAATTGATGTATTCTGCTTCAAAAATTCCACTCTCGATTGTGTAGTATCAATTTTGTTAATAATTGTTAATTATGAAATTTAGGACCTTACACCTGTTGTATGATGTTGTTGAAAATTTTTGTAATGTTAGGTGCAAGAATTTTTAAGCCCCACTTTAGATACTATGCTTGGAGTTTAGCTAGGTCTTTTTCTTTTCCAACACCCAACTTCTTGATACCTATATGTACCTCTTTCACCGCGAAGAGTTGTGTATTAGTGTTGACCAAGGGTGGAAAACCAACCTTGGGTTCCTACTCATAAAGTTGTCTTTCATAGTCAAAACCTTTAGAAGAAGTAATATTGTTTTCAGTTTGCATATTTCTCGGTTGGAGCTCCTTCCAAAATAATTTGGGGTTAATTTTCCAAAGGACTATTAGTTCTTCTCTCCTCGAAACCATGAAATCAATCTTTTTATTTCTTAATATATTCTTTCAAGCTTTGAGATTTATGTTATCCTTGTTTGACTCTTTCCACATTCTCCTTGTCTTTTTGCATTTCTTGCCAAACCAAGCATTAACTAGAAAGAAATTTGTTTCCGACTTCTTAATTTTTTCTCTTTTCCATTCTGCAAGTGTTCTTTGAATTAAATGTGCTAATTCGTGACTATGCAAGTCTTGAAATGGGATTTTATCCTTATCGAAGAGCCTCTCTAACACTATTTTGAATGTATAACAATTTTCTGGAGTCAAAATAGTTCCACCTTTTGAAAGATTTTGTTGAACACACTAAGTTTTTTACCCTAACTGCTTCTTTCCAGTCCAAGAGAAACTTAAATAAATTGGCCTATGATCTAATTTTAAGTCCAAAGTTGATCTCCAATCAAAACTTCATCCATTTTCTCACACAAAATATATGAGAAAATTATATAGTCTACTACATTTGCTCCATTGTAAGTATTGCAAGTGAAATTACCGAAATTTCTCCATCTAGTCAGACCATTACAAATGACTAAATCGAAATCCCCACATAGAGTAAGCAAGTGTTCATCAAAAAGTTTGCAACCCTTGTTCTCTGAAATTATTTCCCACTGATGATTACTCTCTTTTGTAAGCCAGATAGTGTCACAATCTTCTTTACAACAAATAATTCTAGCTTGCTCACGTGCAGCTCTAGCATTGAAGTCACCCACTATAATGACTTCACAGCGACTGAGAATATGTTGCAATATCTGCCTTTGAGGCTGCAAAGGGATCTTGGTGGTCAAACCCTCTACTTTTGTATATTTTTGAAAACTGCGGTGCAAAATAGCATGCTACAATTTTGATGTGATTTCCAATTTCTAATAGTTTAAACCAAACAAATTGTTTATTTAAGTCTTCTTTTTCTAGCTGAATGAAACGACCTTATTTTTCTCTAACTAATACCATGATACCCTTGTGTCATTTTCCGTTCTTGTTACCTTGTTCCACATTGCCATCTTCTAGTACCCTTCAAACAAAGGTGTCTTGCACCCTTCATGCTCATGTGTTTTTATGAGGAAAATTATGTCTCTATCTTTCGCAATATGCCCTAACCCAAGTCCTCGTCTCCATGGTTAATCTCTGCAATTCCAACAGACTAAACTTAAGGAAACCTAGGTATCACTTAATTTCAATTTGTTTTGACATGAAAGACTCATAGTTGAGTCTTTATCCTTGTTTGTCAATACTGACCTTGCTTCCTCATTTCTTGCTTTAAAGAGTTTGTTGTATCTTCTTTATTATCATCTTGCTGCCATGTTTTGGAAGGAGGTCCAAATTGCACTATCACAACTTTACCCTTATAAATCCATGCTCTCTTTCCCTCATCTCATGCTGCCCTAACCTTTAACATTTACTCCCTCCTTTCCTCTTGTTGTCTTATAGTTAAATCTTCTTCTAGAAAAAAGGGAGAACCCCTCAAGAGATGCTTCTTGCTTAGAATGATATCTTTATCATGCAAGCTAGGCATGAGGACTCTTATGGTCTTGGCTCTTCCACCGTTAAAATTTCCTACCCTCCATGCTTGGCATATTTTTCCTTGCCATCGTAGGTTGCCTTTCGGGAAGTCCCTTGCAAGGTCAAAAGTAGACTCATTTTTCCCATAGTCTTTCACCCCTTTAATAATTATGTTTGCTGCTCTATCTTGTCCTTCCTTTCTTTCTCTATCTTGCATGTTGTCGACCCGAATGTTTTCTTCTCCTTCCCTATTAGAAAAATTGCTAATAACTTCAACCCAAGTTTGGAAACTTTTGTGGATCCTCCTTTCCTTTCTTCTCTTGTTGGCTCTTCATGGTTTTCTATTTGGGCAACCGCTTTCCCTTTATCGTGGGATGGTTTCGCATTCACCACCTTTTTACTCTCCAGTGAAATTTCTTCATGTTTTGCACATCTACCTTCATGCGTTGCCATTTTTTCTTCCCTATCAGGAGAGATTCCTGTAGCAATGTCACTTTCTCCTTCAAAATTTTATTTCTTTCTGCTAAAGCCTAGTTCTCAGTAATTATTACATGAATTGTATGATCCCTTTCCTACTCTTTAGCTTCTAAAACCTCCAACCTCTTTTTTGCACACAACAATTTTCTCACATAGAGATCTGTGGATGTGGGGTTGTACAAGGCAGAATCATCAATGACTTTTCCTCTTGGCTTGTTGTTGCCATATGCTTGCAAAGGGGACATGTTTATGTAGAGATGTGTTGTTAGTCACACTATGATATTATTTTTGTTCGTTAAATTATGATATTGTTTATTGTTTGTCACATCATAATGATATTTATTATTCATAACAACAATATGATGTTTTTAGTTCGTCATATTTTTACATTTTTTTTGTTAGTTACATAGTGATATAATTGATTATGGTTGACTAATGTAAATATAATTTCCAAAAAACGATGCCCATATTAACCATAGTTGACTACTATGGTTATTTTTTATTCTCTATGGTTTAGTATGCTTGACTTTTTTTAAGTGTGCTTGATTAATGTACATCTAATTTCCAAAACAGATGCCCATGTTGACTATAATTGAGTATAGTTGAGTCTATTAACTATGGTTGGATTTTGTTGACTATAGTTGACTTACACTGACTTTTATTGAGTACAATTGACTTCTGTTTACTATGGTTGATGTCCATATTGAATTTTATTGACTACAATTGATTTTTTTAGCACTATGGTTGACTTTTGTTGATTATGGGTCACTGATGTACAGATAGTTTATACAAGCATGATTCCCATCTTAACCATAGTTGACTACTACAATTATTTTTTGTTTTATATGGTTTAGTATGGTTAACTTTTCTTAATTATTGTACATATAATTTCCAAAACAAGATGTTCGTGTTCACTATAATTGACTATGGTTGAGTTTTGTTGACTATGGTTTACTTTTGTTGAATATAGTTTACTTATGCTAACTTGTGTTGATCGTTATGATTGCCTTTTGTTTACTATGGTTGATGCCAATGTTGGATTTGGTGACTATAGTTGACTTCTTTAGCACTATGGTTGACTTTCGTTGACTATGACTAAGTTTGATCTATGTGCATATTATTTCAAAAACATGATATGCATGTTGACTATAGTTGGCTATTGTTCAATGTGGTTGACTAATGTACATATAATTTCCAAAAAGTGATGCCTATGTCGAATATAGTTGACTATGGTTGATTTCTATTAACTATGATTAATTAAATTCATATAACCTACTAATTCAATACACAATTAAAAAAAACATAAATTAAACTATAATATATATATATATATTATTGAGAATGTCTTTGGGATAAATCACATCATTAGTTTTTGGTGGACATTGCTATATACTTTGTTTCTATAAATTCTAATGCAATTTTCGTTTATAAATGGGATTTTTTTAATAATATTATATTTAAATTAAGTAAAAAATAAATATTTATAATAATCATTTCACCTTATATATAAATTAAAATATAGATACAATATTGAGTATTTTTATAACGATGGAGTATTTATGATTAATATATAACCAGACTAGATACATTTTACCTCTAGATCTACCAAGAGCCAAGAGGGATCAAATCACTTTTCACTTTAAAAGAGGTTTGCATCTCAAGAAATTTGATCCCTCTCGGCCCTTTGTAGATCCGAAGTTAAGATGGATCTAAGTTGGTTTAATTATTAATTATAATTATAAATATAAATATAATTATTATTTTTATTTTTATTTTATTTTGATAGAGACAAAATTGTTAGAACAAAGACTTTTGTGACCATAAAGTAGATAAATGTAATTTCTTTCGGATTAATCACATCATTAGGATTTGGTCGACGTTTAGAACCAACTAATGTGGTTCATCCTCAGGACAAGGTGAAAAATTACATGGGTATTATTGAATAAATAGTGTGGATGCATCAATGCCAAGAATTAGTTGTTGAAAATTATTCGTTTAAAACTAGTTGTTGAACTAGCTGTTTAAAACTAGTTGTTGAACTAGTTGTCTAAAAACTAGTCGTTAATGAATTAGTTAATTAGTTATTTAAAAAAAAAATTAATTAATACATTTTTAATTAATTTTATAATAAATAATTAAATATTATTATTAAAAAGGGCAAAGAGAATATAAAATATTTAGTGTAATGATATTTTTTTTATAATTTTAAGAAATTTATTAATAAATATTATTTATATTATTAAATTAATATAATATATAGAAAATATATAATATAATTATACATAATATATAGAGAATATATAATACAATTATACATAGGAAATATATAATATAAATAAAAGATAATACATAGGAGAATAAATAAGATAAAAACGAGGGAAAGAATAAAGAAAAATCCATAAATAGAAAAGGGGTTAAAGGAAAATAATAAAGATCAATAGTAAAATAGACTTAGATCAAGGGGAAATTATCTAGAGAGAGTTGGAGTCCAACTACCATCATAGGAAGCTGGAGATTGAAAGACATGCTAAGAATCTCAATAGGAATGACAGTTGAAAATTGAGTAAAAGTTAGACTCTAGCTTGATGATTTCCCCTTGAGCTAGGTCTCTTTTACTGTTGATCTTTTTATTTTTAGGATTTTATTTCCCTTTTTTCTTCCTTTTTTCTTCCCTGGTCTTTGATTATTTTCCTTTCACCCATTTTTATTTCTAAATCTTTTCTTTATTCTTTCCCTTATTTTTATCTTATTTATTTTCTTATGTATTATTTTCTATTTATATTATATATTTCCTATGTATAATTATATTATGTATTTTCTATATATTATATTAATTGAATAATATAAATAATATTTATTAATAATCTTCTTAAAATTATAAAAAAAATCTCATTAAATTAAAGATTTTATATTCTCTCCCCCTTTTTAATAATAATCTTTAAACATTTATTATAATATTAATTAAAAATTTATTAATTAATTTTTTTTAAATAACTAATTAAATAATTCATTAACGAATAGCTTTTAATTCAACGGCTTGTTTTAAATGAATAATTCCGAGCAATGATGCATCCACACTATTTATTCAATAAGATCAGATCCATGGACTTTTTCACCCTGTCTTGAGGATGAACCACATTTTTTGGTTCGAAAGGTGGACCAAATGCTAATGATGAGTCAAAATTTTAAACATTACAACATCTCTACCATATTGGGATAAAATGATCTGAAAATGGGTTGGATAACTTGTTATGTTTTTCAAGAACCTCCCACTCAGTTAAACAAATAAAAGATCTAGCTTATACTTGATAATTTGCGGAATTTATGCTTGAAAGAGGTGTATGATTTTTAACTGTTTAGGTGTCTTAAGTCCATTTGTTCTTTCTGAAATTAAACATGTATAACAACAATATAATGCAGCACTAAAACATCCACACATAACATCAATATTAATCTAGGAGTTCATCCGAATATCGTGGAATACGTCTCCTTGAGCTTTGTCATCTTGACTTGGCTCTTTGGGATTATGGTAAAGTTTCTTTTACAAGTTCCACACTTAAATCCAATGGATACGGAACTAATCCAAAGGGCTTAGAATACCATCTATGCCCCTGTCATGGCTGTCATCACTCTGCAAACAACTTTAGGCTCCCTTAGACTTGATTCCTTCTATCGGTGCTTTGAGCTACACCGAGCTAAAATATGACACTAACTCCTTCAGAATTATTTTACTATCCCTGAAGCCACACCTACTGTATCCAAAACATATAAGACACCAAATATCGACTTATCATTTTCTCAAAATGAGCACTGCATCCCCAAACTAGGCATTCCTCCAGGAATTGCCCAGGGCTGCCCAAAACTTCCCTTCAGCTTCTCGAGCTCTAGAAGTCATCAAATGGCTCTGAAAATCCATTCATTGGGTTTTTAATTCCAAAATTAGTCAGGATAGACTATTTTTTCACTGAAAATGGCCTCCGGCTTCTTCGGTTTCGCCTCCAACACCTATCGGCACCCCTTGGCACTAAGGTCACTGAAAACTTCTATGATGGGTTCTCGACCTCTAGAAGTCCTCGAAAGCTTCTAAAACCTACTTCAATGGATTCAGAATGTTGCTTACAGTCATAAATGACTATTGGTTCGCTGCATATGGTCTCTAGCTACCCTGGCTAGGCCCTGAACTGTTGCTCGCAAAAGCTGCCACTAATGGACTCTGGAACTTCGATGAAGCTTCTCAGCTTTATAAAGTCCTATACAGGCTCTGAAAACCACACCATTAATTCTAGAACATCTGAAACCTCCAAAATTGACTATTGGATTGTTGAGAAAGGCCTCTAGCTCCCATGGCTAGGCCTTAAACAACTGTTGGCCCATGGTGTCCCTAGTGGCCCCTTGAACTTCTCTGAAGCAAAAACCTACTAAAAAATCCTCTGATGGCTCTGAACCCACTCCAATGAGTCTGGAATGTTGGCGCTAGTCTAAATTGAGTATTGGCACTCCAAAATTGGGCGAATCTAGCTCCACATAGAGCCAAAAAAACTTTTTGCCCAATGTCCCTTAAAAGACTCCACTAAATGTGGAGAACTGAAGTTAAACTCCAGTTAGAATGGCATCTCTGCCATTTTTGGGGTGCACACCATAAATTCTGCCAAATAAACTGTCAGCATTAAATCTGACCATTTGCATATGATAACCTCTTGGTTTGATGGCAGGTTTGTGGGCTAGAGGTTACGGTTTTAATAAACCATGCGGAGACTTTTGATGTAACAACCACATGTGAACACATTCCGCTGGCGGTTAGCATTAGGACTTAAGCCCAAGGTTTTGTCTCTTGGGCGCATGGGGGGGGGGGGGGGGGGTAGGAGGCGCTGGCCCCTCAGGGCTGGCCTCCCAAACCTCCAAATCGGATTTTGATACACGTTAAATCAAACTCGTGGACCACTATTGTTAAGAAACAAACATTGGCGGAGATGGTGAAGAGTCTTTCTCGTGCATTCGTAGGTCGGGTGTTTGATTCCCGAGAAGTCCCAAAAACTTTTACAAGATTGGACCTGGGCCACGTGGCAGCCTCTGGGCCTGCCACGTGGCAGCTTTCTATTGGCCAAAAATTACCACAGTCAATCAAATGCCCAGTAATACGTTGCCACTTGGCCATCAATGATTGGTCCATACAAAATATTTTGAGGAATATTCCCTATAATATTATTTTTTTAATTAAATTTTCCCAATCCAAGTCAAACTTGGTCAAAGTCTAGTTTTTGGAATTTACTTGACTTTTCAAACTGCTATAACTTCTTCATACGGTGTTGATTTTTCGAACCGTTTGTGGCATCGGAATCAGGAAGGTGAGATCTATCTGGTCGCTCAAGTTTGGAACACTTCCGAACACTTTGAATTTTGAGCTATCATTCTAGTCCACGATCCAGTTTTGATCACACCTCCCCATTAGGAATATTTTGGACCGCAAAAGAGTGATATATTGATCTGTACAGTAGATGAGAGTACAACACCCTCTTATTTTCAGCCTCCATACACTTGCCTTGCATAGCTAGTGCCTTTGAACCACAACTTGAAGGTAGTCAACACTTCCCTTTCTGGATGCACTTGTCCTCCTATCAAGAACTGTTTTCCTTACACTCACTCAGAAATTTATCGTGAGAAATTTATGGAAGGTAGCTAAACATTTCTTCCTTGATCATCGATCCAAGTTGGCTCAAACAAACGTGAGATTACAAGATATATACATGCATACATAATCTAAATTTTCATATGTACAAATGAGTATGTCTTACTATGTTAAGAAGTCCAACCACTTCTTACCAAGCCACTTCCACGACAAATTTTGCTGCTGCAAATCTTCTTCATGTGAAACATCCGTCTCACATCAATGATGGAATCCTTGGTTCCACTTTCGCCAGTATTTTTTTCCTCTTGCTTCATGTGCTTGGGACGATTAGTTGGATGCAATGTCCAACAATGGGAAACAACATGTCCCCTCTTCTGGCAATGTGTGCAAGTCTTGTGCACTTTCTTTGAAAGTTTCCTTTACTTCATCTGCTTTCTGTATGCCTTCCTCCTCATCTAGCATCTCGAAACATCATGGCTAAACTGACCACAATATGCACATCAAATCTTTCTTCCATTTAAGCTTGCAGAATTTTCATGCCTTGCAGAAACATAATCAACTTGACTATGGGAAGAATTACACCTCATGTGTTCTTTTGCATGTCTATCCTTTTTTCCTTTTTGAGGAGATGAACTAGTAGAGGTTCCAACTTTCTCTTAAAGACTAAAATCATCGTTCTTGTCTTGAAAACTGTCCGAACTCGCATGCTCGCCATAAGCTTCATGTCTACAATATTCTTGCTGCAACAAAGGCTTAAAGCAATGGAAATCAACTTGAAAACAAACTTTACATGTTTGTATATTAGAACTTGGAACAAAATTTCTCTTTGAAGTTGCCTCACATGCTTTCATGGCTTTGGAGTCTTCCCCATTAGATTGCACATAACCAAGACCAAATTTCTTAGGTCGTTCCTCAACCAAAATAGGATCAACCATGCCTTGTGCATGCTTGCCTAAACCCTTGCCTTCATAGCCCATTTTAAACATTAACTTGGACCCTATACCTCTAGTGTGCTTTTCAAATGAACCAACACATATTTCTGATGAGGAAATTGAAGACAAATTAGAGTGAATTACTTCTACTTCACACATGTTCTTGGTCAAAGCCTCTTGGGCTTGATGCAGCTGCATCTCCATATCATGCAATATTTGAAGAATTTCTTCTTTCTCTTGCTTCATATCAATCAATTTCTCATGAAGTTCAGTGCTTTCTCTTCTATATTCAAACTGAATCTGCACCATGTACTTCAAGATGTAGAAGTCATGCTTCATGTCTTCATTGGAGAATATTATGAAGGAGGAGGATTTGGAAACCTCATTTGAAGAAGTTGTCATAACGAAAATTAACTAAAATAACTTCAATAAAGTTCACAAATCTTTCAAAACAAATGACAAATATTTTTAACAAAAGGCTGTAGAGACAAGCTCTTATTCAAGTAGCCAAACAACAAACCCTTTTCTACTTCAAGGGTTGCCTTGAGGTCATTTGGGTAAGGAAGATGCCTTCAACCCTTTCTTCCTTATTTTCCTCTTCCAGGCTTAGCTATTAGTAGCTCTCCCTTCACCTCCAGCAAACTCAAACAACAGTCAATTTGCAAACAGTAAAACAATCAATCTTTTGCACTATTTAAACACCTTTCAAGTTATACAAGAAAGCTATTGCTCTGATACCAACCTGATCTAAAAATGGTTTGGATAACTTGTTATGTTTTTCAAGAACCTCCCACTCAATTAAACAAATAAAAGATCTAGCTTATACTTGACAATTGGCGGAATTTATGCTTGACAGAGGTGTATGATTTTTAACTATTTAAGTGTCTTAAGTCCATTTGTTCTTTCTGAAATTAAACATGTATAACAACAATATAATTGATCCAGATCTTAGGGGGAGGTCCCCAAGATCTAAAAAAATTGAAATGGATCTGACAATATCTGCAAAATTAGAATGCCAGAAAAAAAAGAGAGAACACAAAGCAAATAAAACCACAAAGAAACTTGTTTGATTAAAATAGAGAATAACTGTAGAAGCTACATTGTGGTGGACAATCTATCCTTTTACAAACCGAGGCTTGGTATTTATAGCCCTTTTTGAGTTACAATACCATGCGTAGATACCATAGGTGGATACCATGGGTCAAAACCATGGGTCAATGCCATGGGTAGATACCACTTACAATACCATGGGTCAATACCACGGGTAGATACCACTTACAATACCATGGGTAAATTCCATGTGTGGATGAATACCATGGGTGGATACATACCATGGGTGGATGAATATCATGGACAGATGTTACTTACAATACCATGGGTGAATAAATACAATGGGTGGATGAATACCATAGGTCGATGACATTTACAATACCATGGGTAAATTCCATGGGTGGATGGATTACATGGGTAGATGAATACCATGGGTGGATGCCATTTTCCATTTGGATCAATAATGCAAAAATAAAACATCCACACATAACAACAATATTAATCTAGGAGTTCACCAAAATATTGTGGGCTACGTCTCCTTGAGATTTGTCATCTTGACTTGGCTCTTTGGGATTATGGTAAAGTTTCTTTTACAAGTTCCACACTTAACTCCAATGGATACTGAACTGATCCAAAGGGCTTAGAATACCATCTATATCCTTGTCATGGGGGTCGTCACTCTGCAAACAGCTTTAGGCTCCCGTAGACTTGATTCCTTCTGTCGGTTCTCTGAGCTACACTGAGCTAAACTATGGCACTAACTCCTTCAGAATTATTTTACTATCCCTAAAAACACACCTACTATATCCAACACATATCAGAAAACAAATATCGACTGATCGTTTGCTCAAAACGAGCACTTCATCCCCAAACTAGGCCTTCCTCCATGAATTGCCCAGGGCTGCCCAAAACTTCCCTTCAGCTTCTGTAGCTTTAGAAGTCAACAAATGGCTCTGAAAATCCCTTCATTGGATTCATAATTCCAAAATTAGTCAGGATAGACTATTTTTTCACTGAAAATGACCTCCGGTTTCGCCTCCAACACCCGTCGGCACCCCGTGGCACTAGGGTCACTAAAAAATTCTCTGATGGGTTCTCGACCTCTAGAATTCCTCAAAATCTTCTGGAACCTCCTTCAATGGATTCATAATGATGTTTAAGTTATAAATGACTATTGGTTCGCTACATATGGTCTCTAGCTCCCTTGGCTAGACCCTGAACTGTTGCTGGAAAAAGCTAGCACTAATGGCCTTTGGAACTTCACTGAAGCTTCTCGGCTTTCTAAAGTCCTATACAAGATATTAAAACCACAAATTAGTTCCAAAACATCTGAAAGTCAAAAATTGACTATTGGATTATTGAGAAAGGCCTCTAGCTCCCCTGGCTAGGCCTTAAACTACTGCTTGCCCATGTTGGCCCTAGTGGCTCCTAAAACTTCTCTGCAGAAACAACCTGCTAAAAAGTAATCTTATGGCTCTACAACCCACTCCAGTGAGTCTGAAATGTTGGAGATAGTCAAAATTGACTATTGGCACTCCAAAATTAGGCGAATCTAGCTCCAGATAGAGCCAGAACAACATTTTGCCAAATGTCCCTTAAAAAACTCCACTAAATGTGGAGAACTGAAGTTAAACTACAGTTAGAATGGAATCTCCACCATTTTTGGGGCTCATGCCATAAATTCTGCCAAATAAAATTTCAACATTAAATATGACCGTTTGCATGTGATAACTTCCTAGTTTGATGGTAGGTTTGCGGGCTGGAGGTTACGGTTTTAATAAACCACGGGGAGACTTTTGATGTAACAACCGCATGTGAACACATTCTGCTGGCGGTTAGCATTAGGTCTTAAGCCCAAGGTTCCGGCACTTGGGTGCATGGTGGGTGGGGGGGGGGGTTGGTCCCTTTGGGCTGGTCTCCTAAACCCCCAAATCGGATTTGGATACATGTTAAATCAAACTCATGGACCATTTTTGTTAAGAAACAAACGTTGGCGGAGATGGTGAAGAGTCTTGCCCACGTGTTCGGAGGTCGGGTGTTCGTTTCCTGTGAAGTCCCAAAAAAATTTACAAGACCGGACTTGGGCCACATGGTGGCCTCCGGGCCTGCCACGTGGCAGCTTTCTATTGGCCAAAAATTACCACAGTCAATCAAATGTCCAATAATACGTTCCCACTTTGCCATCAATGATTGGTCAATATGGAATATTCTAGGAAATATTTCAAGGAATATTATGGGAATATTCCTTGGAATATTCTTTTTAAAAAAATTTACCAATCCAAGTCAAACTTGGTCAAAGTCCATTTTTTACAGTTTACTGGACTTTTCAAACTGTGATAACTTCATACGGTGTCAGTTTTTCGAACCGTTCACGGTGCCGGAATTAGGAAGACGAGATTTATCCAGTCACTCAGGTTCAGCACAATTCCAAACACTTTGAATTTTGAGCTATCATTCTGGTCCATGATCCAGTTCTGATCATAAAATGCTTAGATAGAAATTAAGTTTACTTTTAAACCTCAAATATAAAGAAAATTTTCAATAAAAAGTGGATTGGGTGAAACAAAATTTTGGATATAATATAATATTATACTATTATATTTTACCCAATATTTATTACTACTCTCACTTAGTAAAAATGGTTAGGGTTGGGGGAATCACTAATTAAAATGTATTTCCCATCACCCCCAACTTAAATATTACATTTTACTCAATATTTCCCCTCAGCCTTGCTAATTTTATAATTGAGTTTGTTCATTTTTAAACTTCAAATATAAATCAAAATTACTATAAAAAGTGGACCAGTTGAGGGGAATACTGGGTAAAATATAATATTATAGTAT
Source organism: Pinus albicaulis (assembly GCA_034641835.2). Taxonomy (NCBI): domain Eukaryota; kingdom Viridiplantae; phylum Streptophyta; class Pinopsida; order Pinales; family Pinaceae; genus Pinus; species Pinus albicaulis. The sequence goes on along the minus strand of CM076575.1, from coordinate 1,849,154,127 downwards.
TTGATAAAATGTAATAATTACATTTTACCTAATATTACTCCCAACTCCTCTCAGCCAACTCAGTTTCATAGTTAAGCTTATTCATTTCTAAACTTACCATCCTAAATATATCAAAACTTTATATCTATAGCACATTATTACACATAAATTAATAGAATATATTACATATATTATATTAAAGTGATTATCAAAGGAGCCATTAGAACTAAAAACAACTATTGTTTTGTACTTTGTGCAATCCTATTTAACCTTACACTTTTTAAAAACATTGTCCTGAATCACCCAACCAATAGCTTCTAGGAAGATCTAAAGATTTTACTCATATATACACATTATGTCTTCATCCATTCAATGATAGAAACAAAATATACAAATTCCAAGTGCGATTGCATATCCATTAAAGTGTTTTATCTTTACATGCTACATGGATTCAACCCTATCATTTTCTACAACAAAATATGTAACATCAAACTACGATGGATCAAGGCTAGTTTAATTTCCCCTTTAAATAAGTTATATTCCACATGAATACCATAGGTCAATACCATAGCTCATTCTTTTTTATTATTATTATTAATTTTTATAGGGTTATTTTTATTTTGTTACATTATATTATTTTACATTAAATTACACATTTCCAGCATTTTTTTTCTTTTATCGCGTTAAAATGTTTACATTAACATTACACATCTCTAGCACGCCTCTCAACCCAATAAAAAATAAGTAATTTAATTAAAAAAACAAAAAATATTATATTATATTATAAATATTATATTCAAAATCTAGAGTCCACCAAACTAACTATTTTACTTTATTTCACTTCACTTTACATAAAACCCATGTTGAATTTATATTTTGTTTATAGATAATAATCATATTGATTTTTAATTATGGTTGTGGAACCTCTCGATACAATAATTATTTTTGTGGACTCAGAGCCAAAGGTGACCTAATATTTAAAGAATCTAAATATCACAATATTACTATTACATAACGCTATATTATGTATAAATATTATATAATTTAATTTTAATAAATTTATATGAATAATTTTTTAATTTATTTTATAAGTTAATATTTAATATTTATTTTAATTTTTAAAATTTTAATGACAAAAATACTTATTAAAATATGAATTGAAATGTCTAAATATTTAAAATTAAAATTATATATATATATATATATATATATATATATATATATATATATATATATATTGAATTGTAAAGATATTTTACCTTTTGTTAAAGTTAACCTTTATACTTAAGAGGTGTTTATGGTGGATAAGGGTAGGGTTTCACAATGAAATAGTTATGGTGCCTTGAATAGGTTTTCGAAGGGCCTTAGGCCTTGTTTCTCTTCCCATCCCTTGCTTGAACCTCTACTTCGCCTCATTCACTCACCTCTCGAATGTACAAGGAAGTTGTAGATTATTTTGATCACCCATTTGACAACCTCCAAATCTAGTGTGCTCCATCCCTACTTTCTTCAGACCTAGAAATGTCAAAGAAATAATTTTTGGACAAGAGTTTTGTACCTCTTAGTACAACTAATCTAATAGAAACAAGGGAACATGACAACAAGCATTTTCCTCACCCGCTACCACTCCTCTTGGTATCATGATGCGTGTAGGTATACTCCCTCTAAATCCTTAGGGATATGTCAACACCACCTTGTCCCTCCCTCCTTGTAGTGAATGCACCCCTTTGGAGACCCTTTCTCTTATTTTTCCACTACATTCCTTTGTTTTCCCAAGGTGCTCACTTTGTTCTCCATCCTTTCTAGATATATTTTTGAGCTAGCCATATCCCTATCCACCTTCTAGTTTTATTAGTAGTATTCTATCTCTAGAAAATTTTAGCGGAGGCTATCAAAACCATAGGTTTCTAGTTTCCCCATTGATCCAGGTGATCTGGAAAATTCTCAATAATCAAAGTGTTTATATTTTCTCTAAACTAGTTCCAAGTCGTAGTGCTAGTCGTGTTGATTCCAATAATGCTTTAATCACGTCAATCTGCCACCGTATGAGCAAGTTATCACATTTTGAAGTTTTGGGAAAATATGAAAAAAGTCAAAGTTTTAGTTTGAATGTGTAGGTGTACAGATTGCCACGTGGCAACATACAAATCTAAAACAATAGTACAGACCTGTCCAGACTAGGAAAATTAATAACAGATAGATGGACCAATCACGTGACGGCACATGGTGCACAATTAATGGGTGATATGTATCATAGGTGGGCCAATTGCAAAGTGACACCTGGCCCAATCCTACGGTGCTACATGGCACTTGGGATGAGGCCAAATTTTGGTTCAACAAGCTGACCAACCTCCGATGGAATCGACCACAAGACCTCTTGCCAAAGAAACAAACGCGCTACCATTACATCAAAGGCGAGACTTAATAAACATAGTTGATGTGTTGTTTTTATAGTTTACCGAATTGATGGTTGGTGGAGAGGGCTAGGCCAGCGGCCGTGCCTAATAGACCCAACCCTAGTTTTATGGGCCTTTATATCACCAACACCCAATGGAGGAGGGGGCGTTAGGTGAGGCGTTGACCCCTGATTCCATTTTGTGATACGACTATTGCAGAGGTGAAGGGTGGGCGTGTGGCCTCTAGCTCGCGACCCATGGTTATGTGATATAGTAGGAGACCATTGGTGTTGGGGTGCCTGGCACACAACCTGAGACCATGGCCCATGGCCATGTGGTTACCATCATGGAAAATTTTAAGGATGAATTTTTTTATGAAAGTTTAGAAACCTTGGCAAATCTTACTAGGCCTTATTATGAAAAGTATAAAATGTATGGTGATATTTTTTGTAAAAACATTCAAATTATAATGATTTTATATAGTCTCTATAATTTTTTTACGAATTTTAAATTAAAATAATTTTAGCATATAAAATTTGGGTGAATCATTTTTAGAAAAAAATGGAAAATAACGAATATTTTTTTTTGGAAAAAGCATGGAAAATTAGCCCATCTGCAAATATTAGCCCCTAAATTTTTCCTTGGTTACCATAGAACCACTGACAGGCATCACAATTTGCAGGCCAATGACTAATTAAAAAAAAACATTTAATATATATGCAACGAACCTTCCAATACAGTTGACTTCGCTGGATCTAACCTGGGACCTAAGGTTTCCCAAAAAAACATGTCACCGTTGGGCCAAAGGCCCAATTCATTGAAAAATTAACAGGGTCGAGAGCTATTGTAGAGTAGTTTAGTAGACAGTTTGGTCAAGAGGGCATATTTTGTTGACACCCAATCCTGAGGGATTGGGTGAAATTGTACATTAGTGTAAAATAGGAAATAAGGAAGTCTAAGAGACATTCGGAAATGAATCCCAACAGTATCACCTCCATGTATATATTCATGAGCACCCTCAATCAATTCTCACGATTCTTTTTATGGAGTTTCCTCCTAGCCTGACATGGTATCAGAGCCAACTCTATTTCTTGCATTCTTTCCCCTATAACTCCCTCTTGCTCCTGGTATAACTGTCCCACTGTTGCGTTCCAGATTCGAAATTTTTTTGAGCCTTGAGCTCCTTCCTCAACCTCACAGCACACAACTTCTACCCTTCATACACAGGTGCTCCCTTCCATCGAACTGCATTTGCGCTCCCCTCCATAATAGAGCGTAATGATGTTTTCTCTCCCCTTTGGCTTCGACTCCCATGGTATCTCTGAGTCCCTCACGCAGCTCATCGGCTCACTACATCATTGACTCCTTAGGTTGTTTCTCTCCTCCCGCAGTGCTCTCCTCCCCGATCCCTACTCCCACCTCCAAAAGATCCCTCTGTACACTCCCAAAATGATCCTCCCCACCTGTCATATCCCTCCGTCAGCCTATGGGCTGCCCTCCCTCTGCTGGCCTGTGGGCTCCCCTCCTCCCTCCTCCATCCACTGCTCCCTCCTCCACCCTCCCTCCACCCTCCTCCCTCCGACGTTACCTCCCACAACTCCACTCTCCCCATATTCTACCTCCCCAGGTCCTACCTCCCCTAGGTATGACCTCCCCCAGATAACACCTTTTCAAAAAAAGAAATATATATTTTTTTACAAAAAAAATCAACACCTGAATTAAGTTTTTTTGCAGTAGCAGACTACATTTTTTTACACTAGAATTGAGTCTTTTTACAACAGACTACATTTTTTTTTACAGTACATATTTACAATGCATTCTATCATATATATTGTGTGAGTATTTCTCTCTCACTGGGAGAATTATCCTGAGTGGTCTCAAAAAATCAAGCACACTCATTTTTAATGAGTTGTGGAGAGGAATTTGTGAAGGAGGAGGAGACAATGCACCGACAAAGGCCACCTCAGACAAGGAGATCTCCATTTGGGAAAACAATAATTGCAAGGCCTATGCATTGATTGCAACTTCTGTAAATGAAGAGGTGAGTCGCCATATTACACCATTTTCAAATTCCTATGAAGCCTTGAGGAAATTAAAACAAATCTATGACTCACATTCAAAACTTTAAATTGTTCAATTAATGATTAAGCTATTCAACTTTGAATTTAAAAAATATGACCCTCTTGATTTAGCATCAGAAGTAATATCTATCATCCATGAAATTAAAAATATTGGTGTAGAAGTTGACATACCTATCATAGCTTATGTTAAGGCATTGTATCCCACTTACTCACACTACCTTGAGTCATTGCAAGCAAGTGGAAACCTCAAGGAGATCACCTTTGACTCCCTTGAGAAAAAGTTTGTAGAAAGGGAGACGTTTTTGGAAAGAAGACAACCCCTCTGTATTCTGAAGAAGTTGTATGTTTTGCACATAGAGAGAAGAATCATGCTCAAGATTCTTCTAGAGGAAGAGGTGGTTGAAGAGGACAAGGAAGAAGAAATTTCAAAATAAGGGGGGCAGACAAGCTCAAAGTGAAAAATCCGATCTTCATTGCATACGCTGCAATAAATATTGGCATGATGCATCTACATGTAACCTACCTTGGGACAGAATTGAGCAGCAAAGAAATCAAGAAACGGGTAAAACTCATGACAGAGACAAAGGTAAAGCACCTAAATCCACTCATTATGTTGTAGCACATTGTAACATTGAAGTAATTGAAGACTTGTTTAATGCTTCACTTACTTTGTGGAGAAATGATTGGCTGCTAGATTCAGGAGCAACATGTCACATGAATTTTAGAAAATATTTTTTTGAAGAATTTAATGAAAAGGTTGATGGAGCAGTATACTTTGAAGACAAATATAAACTCAAGCCATCAAGGCTTGGCACAATCAGGCTTAAGTTGCCTGGTCTTCTAGACCATCTTCTACATGAGGTTCTACACCTCCCTGAGTTGAGGAGAAACTTGTTGTCCTTGGTCCACATCTGCCAGCAAGGACACTCCATTCACATGTTTTATGTCAAGGTTGAGGTCAGAAAATCATCAGATCGCTCACTTGTCATGAGAGGAATAAAAGAAGGAAGATTCCTAAAGTTGCAAGGTACCTCTCCTCATGCACAAAACTTTGCATTCAGTTCTCATTATGTTGAAGGTACATTCCCATCAAATATTTTATGGCATGCTATATTTGGACACTTAAACTATGACAACCTTCGATTATTGAAGAAAAATGGTGTTACTAGATTACCTACAATTCTTAGGAAACTTAAGCAATGTGATGCTTGTATTCTAGGAAAACATAGCAAACAGTCCTTTCACGATTCACATTCCAGAGCACATAGAAAACTTGAGCTTATTCATTCAGACTTATGTGACCCCATGCCTATTTTTTCTGCAAATGGAAATAAATATATGATGACATTCATTGATGATTACACCAAAATGTGTTGGGTTTACTTATTGAAGAACAAATTTGATCCTTTTCAAACATTCAAGAATTTCCATGCATGGATTGAAATTGATTCACAAAATCATATTGGCTCTTTGTGCACTAATAATGGAAAAGAATAAACTTCAAATAAATTTGAAAACTATTCACCAACATGGGATCAAACATCAAACAATTGTGCCCTAAAATCCCCAATAGAATGATGTAGCTGAAATAATAACCAAGACAATTTTAAATATGGTTCGCTCCATAATGTTTTTCAAGACTGTAAAATTGATGTTTTGGGTTGATGTAGTTCTATGTTCTATGTACATAAAGAATAGGTGTCCTTCTAATGCAATCATAATTAAACTCCTTATGAAATGTGGCATGGCCACATTCGTTCGGTAAAGCATTTCAGGGTCTTTTGTTCCACCTATTAAGCTTTGATGCCTAAGGAACAAAGAAATAAAGTTGGAGCTAGAAGTCGAAAATGTGTCTTCTTGGGGTATTCCAATACCTACAAATGATATTGTCTCTATAATGAAGCCAATAAGATGTTTGTAGTATTTAGAGATGTCATATTCCTTGAATCTTCCAAGGTTGATAATCTTGTTGAGTGGTTGCTTGATCGCTTGGATAAATTCACACATGAAAAGTCATTTCAGGAATTTGATAATAATATTACACATCTTGAAGGGGGGGTTCCTATATTGAATCAATCTGTGGAATCGTCTTCTGAAGAAATCTACCCCCCACATGAAGAACCAACCACGGATGACACCTTTAATTATGTGAATGACAAGATTTGGGAGACTGAATCTTGATTCAATCTCAACTCACTCAAGTGAGCAGCCTGGGCCATCACATAAAGGTCCCCCAAAATGGCTGACAAAGACACTAGAAAATGTTCATCCCGATGAGGTTGGAAAGGCAGGAACAAGAAGTTCCACCAAGAAAAATGGAGGTGATGTAGATGATTCTGATTCACCTATTGATATGGATGTTGCTTATAATTGTGAATTGAATTTTTCTACAGATATTGAACCAAATTCCTTAAAGGAAGCCACTTCTCATGATGAATGGAATGAAGCGATGCAAAAGGAGTATGATGCCTTGATAAATAATGGCACTTGGAAGCTGGTTGATCCTCCATTGGGAACCAAACCAATTGGTTGCAAGTGTGTCTACAAGAACAAGTACAAAGCAGATGGCTCAATTGACAAGCACAAAGCCAAGCTTGTGGAAAAAGGCTTTTCACAGAAATAAGGGGTTGATTATGAGGAAAATTTTTCCCCCACAGCAAAATGGGCCACCATACAGACACTGTTTGCCTTAGCAACTCATAATGGTTAGAAAGTCCATCAGATGGATGTAAAAACTGCATTTTTGAATGTATATCTAAAGGAGAAGGTTTTTATGTCCTAGCCAGAAGGATTTTTTGTGAAGGGCCAAGAACACAAAGTATGAAAGCTTATAAAATCCTTGTATGGCCTCAAGCAAGCACTGCGAGCCTGGTATGAGAAATTAACTGAGCATATTCTGAAACTTAACTTAAAACATTTTGATCTTGATGATGAAACTTTATTTTTTAAGAAAGTTGGAAAAAACAAGTGCATATCTTGTGCTGTATGTATTTGATCTTTTGATGACAGGGAACAATGAGAGTTATATTGCATTCATAAAGAAGGAATTGAAGAAAGGTTTTGAAATGAATAATTTGGGCTATGTTCACTATTATCTTGGTATTGAAGTAACTTAACATCCTAAATTTATATTCCTTTCTCAGAAGAAGTACATTGGAGATCTATTGAACAATTTTGGCATGGATGAATGCAATCCTTTGACCACTCCAATGGAGAAAAACTTGAAGCTCACATCCATTGAAGGGAAGGAATTTGAGGATGCAACAAAGTATAGACAACTTGTAGGAAGTCTCATCTACCTTAATACTATTAGACCAGACATCTCATTTGTTGTTGGAATCCTCTCTAGGTTTATGCAAAAACCTTGTTAAGGACATTGGTCTGCTGCAAAAAGAGTTCTAAAGTACCTGAAAGGGACTCAAGACTTTGGAATCAAATATACACAGGTGGGCGACTTCAGCTTGATTGGATACTCTGATTCAGACTTTGATGGAGACAAAGAAACTAGGGTATATAATCCAAGTTATACTATGAGTCTTGGATTAGGAGTTGTCTCCTAGAGATCACACAAATAACCAGTTCCAACAGATTCCAAAACTGAGGCAGAATATGTGGCAGTAGCTGAAGCGAAAAAGGAAATTGTGTGGCTTGGGAAAATCCTAGAAGATTTGCAGATGAAATAAATGCATTCAACTCCATTCATGATCGACAATAGTTCTGTAATAAAGTTGGCCAAGAACCCAAAGTTCCAGGATCGAACGAAGCACATCAATATAAAATACCATTTGATTCGACATCATGTTGAGACCAAAAATATCCATCTACATCATTATTCCACAAATGAGCAGATTGCGGACATCTTCACCAAAGTGCTTGGAAGAGAAAATTTTGAAAAATTCAGAATGATGCTTGGACTCACCAACATCCCTTCAGAAAAAGGGAGTAATGTTTACACCTAATCCTAAGGGATTGGGTGAAATTGTACATTAGTGTAAAATAGGAAATAAGGAAGTCTAAGAGACATTGGGAAATGAATCCCAATAGTCTCACCTCCATGTATATATTCATGAGCACCCTCAATCAATTCTCACGATTATTTTTGTGGAGTTACCTCCTTGCCTGACATATTTTGCTCAATTTTTAGCCTTTTTTAGTGCAACAAGACCGTAGACAGGGGTTTTTTAGCATTTTGGATAGCATGGGAGTGTTATTTCTACATTTTGAAGCTTGTATTTTGATTTAATGATAATTTTAGCATCTTAATAAAGTGGTCACCATTGGAAGTTGGACCCGGAGACGTAGCCCAAGATGGGTGAACTTCGTTAACAATTTTCACGTGTATTATGTTGCATTTATGTCCTCTTTTTACTATAAAATTTGTGAAAATTAACTTATGTTTGTGTATTTTTGCAATTTTGATCCATTTCCTAAAAGGACATAAAATAACCTGCAAATTGATCAATAAAACCTTCACTTTTATTTTTGAATAAATTTGGTATTAGAGCATGGTTTTTGTGAATGTCTGGTAGAGTTTATGTTAGGTCCCTATATCACTAGTATAGCCCCTTATTATTGTTAGTGTAAACCCCTTATTTTTATTGTTGTACCCTTGTAACCCACCTTTTTGTTATTATTGTGCCCTTAAATTATTATTGTTAGGTCGGCTAGGATTACATTGTGGCCCACTAGGATTACATTATGGCCCCATGGACTCCTATATATAGAAAGGAGGTTCTGTGAATTATATCATCCAAGAATTGTTCATTTATGTAATGTATTGGAGGTTGCCCCCTCGAAGTGGCTTATTTCTAAGGCGTGGATATCTCTCTTCTTCTATTTTTGGAGCTGGTTACACAACATTTGGTATCAGAGCTTGGGATTCTAGGGTTTCGCTGCTCCAAACAGGTCATCGTGGCATTTGCGCTATAAATTTTTTTCTACGAAGTTTCAGAAGCTGAAATTTTTAGGGTACGAAGCCAAACTCTTGAGGAAGCTTGTATAAAAATTTCAGAGTTTGGTTCGCAATAATTTCGGAGATATGATCTGTGGAAGTCAAGTATTTTTTCAGGCTCCTAAACAGGTCATCGTGGAATTTGCGCTATAAATTTTTTTCTATGAAGGTTCAGAATCTGAAATTCATATGGTGCAAAGCTGAAATCCTGAGGAAATGCATAAAAAAATTTCAGAGCTTGGTTCGCAATATTTTTGGAGATATGATCTGTGGAAGGTAGTGCTTTTTCAAGCTCCTGAATTTCATCTCAATGAGGTGATCGTGGGAAAAGTTCAATAACTCTCTCTCTGAAGATTGGATTGGAGTGCCGTCAAAATTGGTCGCAAGTACACAGCCTTTAGTTTCGTGGCTATCAATTTCAGAGACAAAGGACAAAACAGTGACACGTGGCAAGTCGTACAAGTTCGCTCTACTGAACCAGTCCAGAATTAGGTCATTGTGGGAGATTGGACACAACTTTGTCTTGGATAATCCAAATCAGGTTAGACCTGTGGCATTTGAAAGAAGCTTCAGAGGGCTACTACAGGGCTTAATTTCAGATATTTAATAATTTCAATTACAGAGATAATTTAATTTCAATAGCGAGCTCCTAAAAGCTAGTAAAAGGTGTGTATTTTCTTTTTCCGAATTGCATAAGTCTTGTTTGAAGAATCAAGTCGAATTGATTCCAAGGGCAGCTTGTAGAATAGATATCAATATTGGATTCTAAAATGGCCCCTAAAAAGAATTCAACACCCATTAAGCCTTCAGAAGGCTCTACTATGACTCATGAAGATGAAGAATTGCAACATGATCTATCAAAATTACAAGAGCAAGTGCAACAAATTTCACTCTCGCAAGAAGCAAAAAAAAATGAAATGGAAGTTTTGAAGAAAGGCGTGGAAGTGAAGATGGACGGTTTGAAGAAAGGCATGGAAGCTAAGATGGAAGGCATGGAAGTGAAGATGGACGGTTTGAAGAAAGGCATAATGGATGGTGTGGAAGCTAAGATGGATGGCGTGGAAGCTAAGATGGATGACATGAAAGACAACATGGAAAACATGAAGAGTGATCTAAAAGCATACATGGAAGGCTTGATGACAAGCTTAAAACCAGAAATGATTCCTAATAACGGAAATATAGGAGAAGAACCTCATGATGAGAACAAAATAAATGTTAATCATGATTTCATAAACTCCAATGTTGGCGGGAAGAACCACCATATTCCAAAAATGGATATGAGGAAGTTTGATGGAAAGGATCCTGTAACATGGATACTACAGATGGAGCAATATTTTGATTTCCATAACGTGCAAAACACACAAAAGGTACGCATTGCAACTTTACATTTAGAACAAAATACATTTGTATGGTATCGATGGCTTTGCTCCCGTAAAAAAATTGTCACTGGGTCAATTTTTACAGAGGAAATGATAGCACATTATGAGGATACAAAGAGCAACACCTTCTTTAGCCAATTGATAAATCTCAAACAAAAGGGTTTAGTAGGGCAGCACATTGAGGACTTCCAAAAATTGAATATAAGGGTAACTGATATTCCGGAGGAACACAGGATTGATCTCTTCATAGGCACTCTAAAGGATAACATCCAACATGAAGTTCGTGTTTTGGAACCTGATTCATTGGAGAAGGCATTCAGGTTGGCAAGAAAAGTTGAATGTAAAATTATGGCGACAAGGAAGCCTACCACTAAATTCTATAAAGAAGGAAGTGTTGCTACGCCTAGATTTCCACAACCTACAAGGTTGACACCACAACAATTGGAAGAAAAAAGAGCAAAAGGGCTTTGCTACAGTTGTGATAAAAAATACACTAAAGGTCATAAGTGTGCTGAGAAGAAATTATTTTACATAGATTGTGAAGAGGAAGAATAAAATGAACAAGAAGAGGATATACACCAGGAACCAGCCCTAGAAGAGGAAGAAATGAATCCAACCATATCGTGTAATGCACTGGCAGGAATTACCACTCCTCAAACTCTCAAGATAGAAGGACAAATCAAGAAGAAAAAGGTAATAGTGTTGATTGATTCAGGTAGCAACCATAATTTTATTCATTGTAAGGTAGCCAAGGAATTAAATTGTTTCCTATACCCAGCACCAGAATGTCAAGTGATGGTTGCAAATGGAGGAACTATAAATTGCTCTGGAAAATGCCATAATATCAAGCTAACCATGGGGTAATATGTATTGACTAGTCCAATGCTCGCCATTCCTATGGGAGGTGCTGATGTTGTACTAGGAGTACAATGGTTACAATCTTTGGGGACGGTAGCTTTTAATTTTCAAGAACTTTTCTTGAAATTTTTTTCAGAAGGAAAGGAAGTCGAATTACGGGGTATTGCGGGGAAGCCAGGAAGGATAATAAGCACTAATGTCATGACAAAGCTTCTAAAGAAAGAACAACGAGGCGTAATTGCACAATTATGCTCACTAGAAGTTCCAACATCAAAATCATCTATTTCGGCAGATCTCCAACAAGTCTTGGACAATCATTCCAAGGTGTTTGAAACTCCCAAAGGACTCCCACCTATTCGGGATCATGATCATGCTATTCATTTGATTCCAGGAAGTGTTCCTCCAAACATCAGGCCTTATAGATATCCTTACTTCCAAAAGAGCGAAATTGAACGTATGATTGCAGAAATGTTAGAGGCGGGTATAATTCAACCTACTCAAAGTTATTTCTCTGCTCCTGTAGTATTGGTACACAAGAAGGATGGATCATGGCGAATGTGTCCAGATTTATAGGGAGCTCAATAAGCTCACCATTAAAGACAAATTTCCCATTCCCCGTGATTGATGAATTATTGGATGAATTACATGGAGCAATTTATTTTACCAAGTTGGATCTTCGTTCGGGATATCATCAAATTAGAATGAAGACCCGAAGATATTCCAAAAAATAGCATTTCGAACTCATGAGGGTCATTATGAATTTTTGGTCATGCCTTTTGGCCTTACCAATGCACCTTCTACATTTCAAGGGTTGATGAATTCCATTTTCAAACCCTTCCTTAGAAAAATTTGTGCTAGTATTTTTTTGATGATATACTAATCTACAAGAGGTCTTGGAAGGATCATGTTGAACATGTTGACGGTGGTGCTCAAACTATTGCGGGAGAAACAATTATATGCAAAAAAATCCAAATGTTTCTTTGGAGTACAAGAGGTGGAATATCCGGGTCACATTGTATCTCACGAGGGTGTTAAAGTAGACCTTAACAAAATTAAAGCCATTAAGGAATGGAAAGTTCCCACAACCATAAAGCGACTTTGCGAGGATTTCTCGGGTTAACGGAGGTATTATCGCAAGTTTGTTAAGAATTATGGGAGAATAGCAACACCTCTAACAACATTATTGAAGAAAGATGCATTTTTCATGGACTCTTTGAAGCAACTAAGGCCTTTGAACGTCTTAAAGAGGCAATGTGCCTAGCACTCGGTCTTAGCTACACCGGACTTCACAAAAACCTTTATTGTGGAATGTGATGCCTCGGGGAAAATGGAATTGGTGCGGTTTTAATGCAGGGAAGGAAGACCCATTAAGCGTTTGAAAGTCGTCCAATCAAAGGAAAGTATTTACGTGAAACCTATTTATGAGAAGGAAATGTTAGCAATACTACATGCACTAAAGAAATGGCGAACTTACCTAATGGGAAGACACTTCAAGGTAAAACCGATCATGATAGTCTTAAACACTTTTTTGGAACAAAGACTATCGTCGGAAGAACAGACAAAAATGGGTCACAAAGATGTTGGGTTATGACTTTGAAATAATCTACAAAAAAGAAAAAAGGCTGAATGTTGTTGCAGATGCACTCTCAAGAAAGAATGAAGAGGTGGAAGCATTGCTTTGTGCCATTTCTATTATCCAACCAGATTGGATAAGCGAAGCAAGAGATGAATGGAAGAAGGACAAAGATGTATGGATACTCATTCAAAAGTTGCAAGAAGATCCTAGTACATCCGATACATTTAGTTGGAAAAATGATTCCTTATGGTACAAAGATCGCTTATATCTTTGTAAGAATTCCCAACTTAAACAAAAGATTCTTTCCGGAATTGCACACTTCTCCTTTAGGAGGACACTCGGGATTTTTAAAAAACTTACCACGGGGTGAAGAAAGAATTTTTTTGGGATGGCCTTAAATCTGATATTCGAAAGTTTGTGGCGGAATGTTTGGTTTTGCCAGACATAATAAAGTGGAAACAATTAAGACCCCAGGGACTTCTACAACCCTTTATCCATTCCAAGTCAACGTTGGGAGGAGATTTCAATGGATTTTATCACGGAGTTTACCTAAGTCCGAAGGAAAAGAGTGTCATCATGGTGGTAGTTGATAGACTTACCAAGTATGCACACTTTTGTGCTTTATCTCATCCATTTAAAGCAAGTACGCTTGCTACTACATTTATGGACAGAATTCAAAAGCTACATGGAAGCCCAAGGGTTATTGTGAGCGACAGAGATCCCATTTTTACTTGGGAAATTTTTGGACAGAGTTATTTTCTTGTTTGGGTACTCAATTAGCTCATAGCTCATCTTATCATCCTCAATCGATGGTCAAACCTGAGATAGTAAATAAATGTTTGGAAGAATATCTTCGTTGTTTTTGTATCCGATAAACAAACACAATGGGTCAAGTGGTTACCTCTTGTCTGAATGGTGGTATAACACTTCCTTCCATGCTCTGCTGTACAAAATGACCCCATTTATGGCACTTTATGGATATCATCCACCATCCATCACATCATCTTTAAGGGAAAATTCGAAGGTTCAAGCGATGGAAGATCACATCGATCATCAACAAGAAGTTCTCCAACTCTTAAAGGATAAGTTGAATTTGGCACAAAATCGAATGAAACAACAGAGCAGATCAACATCGTAGCGAGAGAAGTTTTGATGTAGGAGATTGTGGGTATTTTTACCGCTACAACCATACAAACAAATGTCCCTCAAGCAAGCAAAGAAGGATAATAAATTATCGCCAAAAATACTATGGTCCTTACAAGGTGTTGCAAAAGATTGGTACTATGGCATAAAAATTGGAGCTTCCCGCTTCTTCGCGAGTACATCCAGTTTTCCATGTTTCATGCTTAAAGAAGGTTATAGGTGATAATCTTCAGTTCAAACAATGATTGCTGTAACTTGATGGGGAAGGGAAAATCATATTGGAACCCTGAAGCAGTCATGGAAAAAAGAACTCGACAACTACGTAATCGATCAATTTCGGAGTATCTCATCAAGTGGAAGAACTTACCCATCGAAGATTCTACATGGGAAGATGAGAATTTTATACTGTAAAGCACCGTAGGAGCTACTCAAGTGTTGAGGACAACACTTTTTTTTGAAGGAGAGGGGGCATGTTAGGTCCCTATATCACTAGTATAGCCCCTTATTATTGTTAGTGTAAACCCCTTATTGTTATTGTTGTACCCTTGTAACCCCCCTTTTTTTATTATTATGCCCTTAAATTATTATTGTTAGGTCAGCTAGGATTACATTGTGGCCCACTAGGATTACATTATGGCCCCATGGACTCCTATATATAGAAAGGAGGTTACGTGAATTATATCATCCAAGAATTGTTCATTTATGTAATGTATTGGAGGTTGCCCCCTCGAAGTGGCTTATTTCTAAGGCGTGGATATCTCTCTTCTTCTATTTTTGGAGCTGGTTACACAACAGTTTACAAGGTTTTTTAATTCTTACAAGGTATAGATTATGAAGAGTAGAGGGAGAACTTGAAGAACATAACCCTCAAATTGGCTCAATAATACCACATATTCCATAAATCATGATTCATGAAGAAGGAAAAGGACAAGAATTGATGTTTGAGGATGAAAGAGCTTTCAAAAAAGCTTTCTTTGATATGGTTGAAATGGTGAAAGTGTTGTATAATTAAAGAACAACATGATTGCAAGGAGAAATTTCTAATCAATTGAAAGGTGATGGTGGTTATGGGAGCAAGCTCCCTCATCCTCCTTCACCTCCTTCTTCACATAGAACAAGTCCTCCATCATCTCCAAGAGGACATGTTAAGTCTCCTTTGCTTAAGCATGATGTCAAGTTTTAATTTCCAATGTATGATGGAGAATTAAATGCTAAAAAGTTGGATAACTGGTTTCATCAAATTGAAGTTTATTATAGGGTCTAAAATATTGATTATGATGTCAAAAATATCCAACTTGATTCTCTTTGTTTGGTAGATGCAATCCTTATCTATTGGGAGGCCATAACTCAAGAATATTTGAAGAAAAGTGGTAAAATATCTTCTTGGAATGATTTTATAGATTCATTAAGGAAGAAATTTTATCTATTAGCTTATATAAAAAAATAAATAATGGATTGCCAAAATTTTACACAACCTAAAGGTCAGAGTGTCCAAAGTTACACTCAAGAATTTATAAAGAGAGCCTTAATCTTGGGTGTTGATTTGACCTCACAAGATACTCTTCTTAAATATATAGGTGGATTGGATAGTTATTTGAGACATACTATACTTATGTTTAATCCCACCAAAATAGATGAAGAGTTTGTTCAAGCTACTCATTTAGAATTAAGAGGAAAGAATGTTCCTCAAGGGTCCAACAAGAAACCATTTAAATCTGGGGACAAAGGGAAAAGGAAAGCTAAAGGAAAAGGAAAGAAGAGTGCTAGAATCAAGAAAGAGGGAGAGAAACACACTTGAAAACATGATTCAAAAGATGGCCATGATGAAGACCATTGTTGGAAATTACATCCAAAATTGAGACCAAAGAAGTTAAATAACAAGGGGAAACAAAAGACTGCTGCTGCAACTCAACAAGTTCTAGGATCTAATTAAGGTGATGAAACTAAAAGCATAGCCAGGGGAATGAAAGGAATAGCTTCTAATGTAAATACTAGTTCTTCCAGTAAGTATATTGAATCTCAAAATGATAAATAAAGAAGTAATCTTTTTCAAATCAGGATCATTATAAAGCATACAAAGGTTTATACACTATTTGACAATGGGTCTAAAGTCAATATTATTTATGAATAAATTGTCAAGAAACTTAATTTAGAGACAACACATCATGCAAAACCTTACAATTTGGGTTGGGTATGTGATGATGCCAAATTGAAAGTGACAAGAAAATGTAAACTCAAATTCACCATTACTGTTAATTCTATAGATGAGGTTGAGCTTGATGTTATACGACTTGACATTTGTGCGATTGCCTTAGGGAGTCCATATTTATATGAACGAAAATCCATATTTTATCTTCATGAGAACAAGTATCATATTTTTAAAGATGGAATAGAATATATCATTAGATCATGTCACAAGAAGTTGAACTTATCTCTTGTTAGTGCAAGACAAATGAAAAGGCTTGTGAATGTTAGTAATAATTTTGTTTTGATGATGATAAAAGCAAAAGATAATGCTGAATCTAAAGATTTCTTAGGATGTGATTCTAAACTCAAGCATGAATTGGTTGAATTTTTGAATAATTATGAAAATATTTTTCAAGAACCTGAAGGGTTACCTCCAAAAAGAGGAATCCAACCTGAGATACAATTGCAGTAGGATGCACTACTTCTGAACATTTGCATGTATAGAAAGTTATTCTTGGAGAACGTAAATATTAAGAAGAAAATACAAGAGCTTCTTGACAAAGGGGTCATCATACCTAGTACATATCCTTGTGGGTATCCCATTTTTTTGGTTCCAAAGAAATATGGTCCATGCATCATGTGTGTGGATTTCTTGTAAGACAAAACAAGGATTGTTTGAATGCTTAGTATTTTTCTTTGGGCTTTGTAATGCATCACAACATTCATGAGAGTTATGAATGATGTATTACAACCATTACTTGATTATTTTTTTATATTCTACTTAAATAGTATTTTGATCTTTAGTAAGATTCATGAAGAGCCTGTCAAGCATGTAAAGAAAGTTCTAGATATCTGGAAAAAGGAAAAGTTGTATTTGAAGAAGTATAAATGTGAATTTGGGAAAACCTCTTTGGTTTACTTAGGTCATATTGTAGGAGGTGGTGAATTGAAGATTGATCCCTCCAAAGTTGAATTCATTATGAATTGGCCTAAACCCAATAATGTAATAGAAGTTAGGAGATTTTTGGAAGAAACCCAATATTGGAGAAATTTTATCGTCAACTTCTCATTTATTGCAAAACCATTACATGCTTTGACAGGTTTGAAGTAGGTATTTCAGTGGGGAGGCAAGCAACAGAGATCCTTTAACATGCTAAAAGAGAAAATAAGTACAACACTAGTTCTAACACTTCCAGACCTCAAGCATCCATTTGAAATTCAAACCAATGCAAGAAAATATGTTATGGGAGTTGTATTTATGAAAAATGGTAAGCTGATATGTTATCATTATAAGACCTCTTCCAATGTACTAATTAATTATTCAACTTATGATAAAGAGTTGTACGCTTTGTTATACAGTGTGAAGAAGTGGAAGCATTATTTGATGGGTAAAGAAATGATTATTGATATTGACCATCAACCTGTAACACCCCCTTCCCAAATCTACCCAAGTAACCGGCCAACCGAGGTAAACATGCGACGAGATGCTACTATAATGATATTCAACCTCCTATGTGACCTTAAGGAAGTGGAACTCACAGAAAACACAACCTAAAAACCTTGTACAACAACCACAACACCCCCAGAAGGTAACCCAACCACTCAAGCCTCTTACCCCTGGGTCATACTGAATGTTTGACCCCCTTTGAGCCATAGCCACACGCATAGCACCGCATTTCAGGGGCTAGAAAGTTATAGCCATAGGCATAACACTGCATGCCAATGACTAGGGCCCAAAACTCTCAGTTTTGTGTCTACAACTTTGAAATTTGAGCCACCTTTTCAGGCCTATAGCCCAAGTCACCACCTAGAAGTTCATGAAAACTTAAGGGATGATAAATAATAATAGGAAAATGATACGGAAGCAATCACATCAATAAGAACTCATCTGGATCCCTCCTAGCCATGATAGGAATTTTGTCAAACATGCCACAAAAATTGAATCTACAGGTGTAAACAACAATTCTAAGCATAGGGGTTTCATACTTATCTAAGCATCGATAAGAAACATTGCTCCCTTACATCATTAGCTGCAAAACAATCTATTTGACCATAGATACATTGTGCATTCATTTACAAGTAAAAATTTGGATAGAGCCATACATCATCACTGATCAAATACATGATTATAACCAACATAATAACCATAGGAATACAATGGATACACAAACAATAAAATCCATACATAAACTAGTACATTTTCATACCAAATTCTAAAGGAATTAGCTTGTCATTTATGGATATAAAAACCAATCGGAGATGGGACTTCCACGTTCCACCCGACCATAGATTGGCTGAGCCAAATATATCTTTAGCTAATCACCCTTGTGCCATATTCCAAGCATGAATGTGGGAATCAAACCAAAAGAACCAAATAGGGAGTCCTGAGGCTAAACCACCTCACCCTCATCAAATAGAAACCAGGCTTTACCGTGATCCACACTCGATCACTAGGCCAAAACAAGCATGGATATGACCAGATTCTCTTCGCCTGAACCATGAGGTATTTTCCTGTATCCTAGTCTCTCACGATTTACCGTAACCCACAGTTCGAATTAAGGGTCACTAGGCCTTAAACTGAGACATAATATCCATGATTTATCGTATATCCAAAACCCAAGATTCCTAGGCACGAACAGAGAGCAAACCACCTCCCAAAATTTACCGCAATCCAAACCCAAATTACTAGGCCCTAAATTGAGGCAACACATGAACCAAATCCATAATCATTCAGAGATCCACCTCACTCAGATTCGAATCCATCCAGTAATCCAACAAAACCAAACATGATAACTCCACAACACCATGACTATCTGGAACTGGAAAGTTGGGCTGTATTAATCACGGCTAAATGACTAAAACAGTACACATAAATTATCAATCTAGGGATGTCTTTTATTTCAATGACAGTTGCACTATTTGTGCCGATACATCAAACTAGAAGAAAATCCAAATAAAGGAAATCGTTGTTGAATTAAATGTTGGAAGGAATCACTCATGCAGAAATAAAATGATCTACAAGACTATGATCACACCTCAATTAATCTATACCTAGCATGCTACACAACAATTACCCAGGTGGTATCTCTAATCCCACATGTGTAACAACATATAAAATATTGGAATTGAAGCAGATCTATTCACAGCTAAAACAACAACAACAAAACTTTCACTGATATATAAAGAAAATAGAAATATATATACACAGCTACCTTAATCTGTTGCAATCTCTGCTAAAGAGGAGGGCCCTTCCTCCATAGCAGGGTGTAAGAAGAGAAATAAATTAATATAGATTAAACTAGATAATGCATGTAATAGCAACAACAGGATAACTTGTATTAATGTGACCAAAATTACAAGGCCAACGTAATATTTTTCTCCGCTAACCTTTCTACCTCAAGGGTCGAGAATTATATAGTGGTTACATCTTTAGAAAAATGAGGGATGGATCAGTCATGAGAATCTTATGATTCTTATGCTGATCAAAATAGAATACATATAGTTACAACCACTTCTTAATCAAAATTCTGACTGGAAGAATATAGATTACAATCAAAACTGCCTAAAGGTTGTTATCCTAAAATAAAATACGTAATTACTTCTACAACTATCGTGGCAAATCAAAGCTGTAGCATAACAGCTAGAGGAAAGGTCAACATCAGAAGTTGACGATATCCAGTCAGTGGTACAACTGTAATTAAAGTTCCTCAGAGGGTCTATAACAACATCATGTTGTAACAGCGCCGTGGTGTAACATCTCACTATAACATCACACCATTAATTGCTTTTGTATGCCTCATGCTCTAGACCTTTTGTGCTACGATTAGCATCTGGAAGAACAATAAAATACCATAGAAATTTTCCAAACATTCATCCTCAGTTAGTCATACAAAAAGACATGATAAATAATAATAATCAATGAAATGGCAAGGTAATGAAAATAAGGTGAAAAAACACAAGTTAAGATAGAAAGGTAGGAAAAAGAGGCAAAGATAGTCCCAATGGGCGTAGTCATGAGGTAAAATGGGGGAAATGAATGTAGGATATAAGTACAAAACCAACACCAAACATCTCCCCTAGCTGAAGCACTTGCATGTCCTCATGCAAAATCTCATCTCTCATGAGAATATCTCCGGTGCAAGTCAGTAAGATCATAAGTGCCGACTGTATCTTCATCTGAAAACCTATACCCTTGACTAGCCATTAGTTTTCGTACCCAAGCCTCTGATTCATACTTGTTCAAATCATAATTACTCTGGTAATCCTCAATTGGCAGCCAAATCAAAGGGAACTTTAACCTTAACCCAAGCCCGAAAGCGCCAAGGGTTTGTACTATATGTGCATATGCTGGTACATGTGTAACAACTACCATAAAATTTTGAAATGAAAATGGGTCCCCCTTCAACATCTCAACACTGCTGGCTTCTGTGCGTTTCAAGAACCCACTCAAGGCTCAACTCTTCATTACTGAGAACTGATTAAGGCAGAAGTTCACAATCCTTCTTCTGTAAGTGGCAGCAGGTTCCCTGTTGGAACGGGGTATCCTAACAAGCTACGAAATTGGTCCATTTTGGTTATTTCTATTATATTTAATATAGCGTAGGGGTTTTGGGGCGGGTCAAAGCCTCGAACGCATTGTAATGGGTTAAAGGGTAAACTAGGGGTCCGGAAACCATGGGTTGTGGACCATAGGAATGTTAAAGCTAGATTGTTATAAATAGAGAGGAATTTCGGATTGTAAGAGGTAGGATTTGATGAGCTATTAATGCGATCTATTGTGTAAGTGATCTGTTTGGGTTTTGGGGAACAGACTCCTATTGGCTGTGTGCGCGAAGATCCTAGTCCCACTGTGTGCGGACCATGCTACTGTGTGCACAGGTTGGGAAGGGAATTGTAAGGAAAGGTTGATGAATGAATATGCTGTATTATTAGATCTGAATCTGTGAGTACTATTGAATGAATTGCTGGTAATTACTGTGTTATGCATTTTTTGTCTTTGCGCTACGAATGTCTGTATATTGAATGGTTGGATCTATTCTGCTCTGGTTATATCATGCAGCTAAAGTTTGTGTATTGAATTGGATCTAGATCTATTCTGTTCTGGTTATGTAACATTGTGTTGGTATTATGAAAAGCATATAATTGTAGATCTAGTGCACATGGATGCAATTGGATACATATTTAACCCTGCGCAAAGACAAGGTAATCTAAACAGAATGCAGCCTTGCCTGCCTTACCCTTCCTTTCTCAGGGTGCAGAAACCTGGTTCACACTCTGAGGCCAAGCGACAGAGTTTTCCATTGATCAGTTTGTATCACACTCTGAGGCCAAGCGACGATTCTTCAAAGGATTCTGGGGTAAGTTTCTGAGGACGTTACCATTACTGATCAAGAAGTTGTTGTGCGAGAAGAGAATTATGTGTAGCCATACCGACTGAATGACCTCGAATCCAGACGGGAGGCGCGACACGCAGTGGTAAGTATTATCAGACCAACCTTGACGGAGGAAGGGCTACCTATAGCCCAGTAAAGGAACCTGCTACATCACCACCTAGGGCACACAAGGGTAAGAATTCACCTATAATGTCGTCCTTGGATAGTGATATGGCTGCACATATGAAATTACCTACCTTCAAAGGGGTAGGAGATGAGGATATGGATTGATTTTGGTTCATTGCGGACTCTGTCTGGACTGTGGAGAACATGGCAATTGATACAATAAAAAGGGCGTAGCTATCTTTAGCATTCGAAGACAGAGCTCTGGATTGGTATATGCAATATGTTGCCCAGAATGTTACTGCCTCCATTCAGGATATTAAGGATGCTCTGAAGCATCAATTTTGCAAGCCGAAGTCTTATTCCCAGTTAGTAGCAGACGTAAAGGACTTCAAACAAGGTACGTACGAATCAATATGGGAGGCGGATCAACAGTTAAAGAAGGCAATTAGGGAAGGGGGGTTCGAGTATGATGATAGACAACATACAGGATGGTTCATTGCCATGTTTTTACCTCACCTGCGCACACCAATGAATCATCAGACCTTTGAGTCGCAGGAGAAAGCTATAGAAGCCGCTGGAAGATACCTCAGCAGGAGTACAACAGATCCAAGAACAACTTGGGGCTATGCACATAGAGATACAGAACCTACGAAAAGAGCGAGGAAAATACATCTGCACGGATCTCTGGTGTATACATTGCCGAGTGTCTGGTCACACAAAGGATCAATGCCCTCTACTGACTGATTATATGCAAGCCGGAGGACCTAGCCTGCTACGCCTAGGGGTAAGTAGGGAACCTATCCTGTTGCGACCAGGATCAAGTGGATCTGCGCTATGGTGTGATGGTTATCGGGTTGCAGGCCTACACGATATGAACCATTGCCCTTGGCTGGGTGCGTATGTCCCAGAACTAAAACAACAATGGTGCTGATTCTATTGATCTGTAGGACATGACGAGCAAAATTGACGAACATATGACTTGATGATGGATTGCGGGAACCTATATCAGGTGCAATCAGACCCTGCATCGCCAAGGCTGGCTGTGCACTTTGGAGGATCACTAGCCCGAGGCAGAGGAGGTCGAGGAGGAAGCACAGGCCGAGGACGAGGTCGGCTAATCTATTATAATTGTAGAGAAATAGGGAAATTTTCCAGAGAATGGCCTAATCCCACCAGGACAATGAGTAAATACTGCAAACAGTTGGGCCATGAGGTAGGAGACTGTCCGATCTTAATAACCAGAATGCAAGAAAAGAAACCTACCCCTATGCAGAATGTACAGAGGGTGAAAACTGAGCTACGAGAAGCGGATCCAAGTGTAAAAGTCATAAAACATAGTGGGCTGGACACCGAGGAAAGAAAAGAGGTATCCTGCGAAGAACAGGCACCACTAGCAGCCCATGCGCAGTCTCAGAACGAGGAAGAAATTGAGACCTTTTTGAAGGCATGTCTGAAATTGCTCAAGAACCCACAGGCCGTAGGAAACCTCCTGGCCTTAATGAATACCTGCACAGCTTGACCCACCTTGATTCCTAATACCAAGGACGTGCACAAACTGTACAGCTCTAAGAAACACACAGGGAGAGAAATGCGGCTAACTGCGCAAATTGGAGACTATGAAATGGATCAAGTTATCTTAGATCTTGGATTTGATGCCAATGTTTTACCCAAGTAGACATGGAAGCGAATGGGAAAGCCCAAATTGGAATGGTCCACTATCCAACTGCGCATGGAAAATCAATAGAAAATCATTCCCTTGGGTAGGTTACCAAAAGTTATGGTTGACATTGCAGGGGAAAGGGTCCTAGCTGACTTCGAAGTAATTGAGATAGTTGAAGATGCAGACCCTTACCCTGCACTCCTTGGACTAGATTGGGCAATGGGCATGGGAGGGATTATCAACCTCAAGAAATGAAGCATGGTGTTTGAAAGCGAAGGCACCCGTGTCATAGTATCCCTGGATCCCGTGGAAGGTACCTGGTATACCGAGCCTGTCCATACGAAGCAAGAATTAGATGATATTTATAAGATCACTGCGTAAGATGAAGATCATGTTAACCCCACGGATGAAGGGATCCTCTGTTGGGAAAAAGACAGTGAATGTTTTTCTAACTCTGATGAGGAGCTAGAGAATTGGCAGAGCTGGCTGCATGAGGTTTCGGTGCTTCGCAACCTTCAGACCGTCAGAAACTTCTATTGCATCTCTACCATAAAAAGAACCTTGCCTTGCCAAGAGAATGTAGATGACACTCAAAAGCTTGCGAAACCTAAGGGTTTCCTGGAATGTAGGTCTGAAGCACTACCGCTAACTCGATATGAAGCACCTACACAGGGACCTGTCTGCCCTACCCGAAGGAAGTATTGGAATAGGGTGATCCTGCGCATAGAAACTCCCCTAGCCAAATGGGCCCCACGGTTGGTCGACCCACATGGTTACCTGCTGACGCGCAACACTCAAGGGTGAGCTCAACCCTTGCCCAACCAGACTTACTAGAGTATTACTGACCTCAGTGCGCAAAGGATTACAGATCTGTCTACAATCATGTGTATCTGGGAGAATCTGCAAACGTTTCGAGAAATAAATCACCTATGGACGTATGACGCAGCCGTCTTGCACAAGAATGCTCCTTCCACGAATGGAATAAATGCTTCGAAAAGACTCCCGATCAACTTGCAGGATCACCTTATGTCAACCTTCCGTCGAGATACGAAAATTCCCTCAACGTGTCAGCCACGCTCTGACATTACGGGGACATGACCATGGACACAAAGGAAGAACATCATCTCATCCCAAGTTAATGCGAAAAGACACTTACAAACACAGAAATTGGGCGGTAGATCATCAATATCACCATTTATGATAAGCACGGTTCAACAGATCAATTGTACGCACCACATGCGAGCTACCTCACCATTAAGTAGCTTCGATTGGGGCACAGATGGCTGGAAGACGTTGGGTCAAGCTATTTATTCAACTCTCAAGGGGCATTGGCTACCCGCATTTTGGTTTTTTATACTTATTCATACGTTATATGACGTCCGTCTTTCTGTTATGGATCCCAACTCACAGGAGGAACTGATGAGAGGTCTGGGAGACGCTAAGTGCAGTAATAGGGGTGTGCGCGGACTACCGCCTGGAAGAACTATCTGCGAACCAAATTCGGCAGGAACGCTGCGGTACCGGGACCTGCTGCAACATCTCTGCCATTTCCAGACCCCGGCCGCTAGAAGAAACGTATGTGTACTCCCCCGCACTGCCATAATTCACAGTTCTGAACCGATTACTGGGGACATTCAAGTAGGCTTAGCGCAGCTATATGCTATAGAGCTATAAAGATTGTCTACCAGTGTAATGCAAGAAGTGCACCGCCGTGATTGAGAAAGGCGCAAGCAGTATGTCATGCCTCTAGAAGAATGAGCCCAGCGAATTGCCATGGTCACTAATACAACACGCATTATTCAGGAACAACTGGTGCAGGGAGCCCAATTGCTTGAAGAGGCTACGCAGCTATGGACAATAGCACAACACCACCCCACGCTTCAGCATGCCCAATGGGAATTGAAGCAGGCAGAAGATGTTCGAGATCAAGTTCGGGCCTCCACACCTCCCCCCACCCTTGTGCAACACCTGGTCACCATACACAGGATTGAGGACCTTCTTCACTCCAAGAATATTGTGTGCAAAAAGTTGAAACCATGGTCTGATGCTGCACTTCAGCTTGCACATGAGGTGCAGTTTGCCATTGCACGCCTCCATCGGTTGTTGGAATGACTTGGTCCGGATCTTGATGGGCCTGCTTCTCTGACAATGATCAACATTGTGTAACACACTGTGGCCCAAATCAAGGAAGTACTTCCAGCACTCCTTTGCACCCTGGCTAGCTTGCGCGCGTAGATTGAAGGTGCACCACCAAAAGTGACTTGGGACGAGTCACAAGATTGTGTTGGGGGACTGTTGGAATGGGGTCTCCTAACAAGCTACGAAACTGGTCCATTTTGGTTATTTTTTATTATATTTAATATAACTCAGGGGTTTTGGGGCAGGTCAAAGCCCCGAACTCATTGTAATGGGTTAAAGGGTAAACTAGGGGTCCGAAAACCATGGGTTGCGGACCATAGGAATGTTAAAGCTATATTGTTATAAATAGAGAGGCATTTTGGATTGTAAGAGGTATGATTTGATGAGCTATCGATGCGATCTGTTATTTAAGTGATCTGTTTGGGTTTTGGAGAACAGAATCCTGTTGGCTATGTGCGCAGAGATCCTAGTCCAGCTGTGTGCATACCCTGCTGCTGTGTGCGCAGGTTGGGAAGGGAATTGTAAGGAAAGGTTGATGAATGAATATGATGGATTATTAGATCTGAATCTGTGAGTACTATTGAATGAATTGCTGGTAATTACTGTGTTATGCATTTTCTGTCTTTGCACTGTGAAGGTCTATATATTGAATGATTGGATCTATTCTTCTCTGGTTATATCATGCTACGAAAGTCTGTGTATTGAATTGGATCTAGATCTGTTCTATTCTAGTTATGTAATGTTGTGTTGTATTATGAAAAGCATATAATTGTAGATCTAGTGCACGTGGATGCAATTGGATAAATATTTAACCCTGTGCAGAGACAAGTTAATCTGAACAGAACGCAACCCTGCTTGCCTTACCATTCCTTTCTTAGGGTGCGGAAACCTGGTTCCAGCACCCACCCATACTACTTCGGGTGAGACTGTGACCTGCGCAAGCGGGTCACTGCCAAACGGGACAGTAGTATAGGGGTTTTTTGGCAAACCTTGCACACCGAACCTGGGTCAGGACCCCTCAAGCCAACATTCCCTGATCCCAAGAATGCTCAAAATTATTTTAAATTCCCGCCTTAACTTGATGGCCCATCCTGGTTCTTCCGGGATCCATAATTTCATCTTTTCCTCATTGACATTTATAGATTTAGTGGGAAAATGCCACTCAATTTGATTCTTAATGAATGACACAAAAGCTCGCAACTGCAGATCCCCCATATAGGAGAATATCGTCACCACCATTTGCATACTTACGTGCTCGCAAATGATATTGTGCAAGAATAACTCACGCAACAGAATTTTTCCATCAAAGTCAGAAGCACGAAAGACATCTAAGAATGTGTGAGTGGAAGAACACAGATAGGGTCTGTTCTCCATGACGGCTTTCATCTGAAACAAGAAATAGCGTTCCTATAGAAAAATGGGGTAACATGGTGAAGGTCACCTACACCCCAATAGATTTAAGGTCATGGCATTTTTTCTTGTCCATAATAAGATCCTGAACCTGCTGTTGTAACAACAACAATTGTTCCTCTTGCTTCTTCATAGCTTCCTTCCTCTTATAATTCTCCCATCCTTTCTTCAACTCTTCTTTCATCCAATTTTCCTGTAGATTTATTATCTCCTTTTGATGTTCTTTCAACGAAATCACCCCCTCCTGAAGGGAGATTGCTTCCTATTTCCACTTCTGCAATTCATAAATTAACACTATTTTCTCAGAACTCCATCCCGTGATGGGACCCGACGTTCTTCTGCATTCAATTTCAACATCAATAATGGGTGTAACAACATCTATCGAATGGGTCTGCTCCACCTCTGCTGTTGGTTCTTCTGTAACAATAGCTTCATCAGTGGGTTCTTATGTATCATCCCCTTCGTTTCCGCCTAGAGTAGCATCCGTGTCCATTGTTGTTTCTTCTGTAACAGTAATGGCCTCCACAGGTTCTTGTGTATCGGCCTCTAGGTTAATTACTACAAGAGGCTCTTCTTTAACTACTGGTTCTTGTGTAACAGCAGTATCC
Organism: Pinus albicaulis; assembly: GCA_034641835.2. Classification (NCBI taxonomy): domain Eukaryota; kingdom Viridiplantae; phylum Streptophyta; class Pinopsida; order Pinales; family Pinaceae; genus Pinus; species Pinus albicaulis. The sequence continues at coordinate 1,849,126,262 of CM076575.1, read as the reverse complement.
TTAGCGGGTTCTTTTGTAACAGTCTCCTAAAGTTCTATTTCTATTTCCATTGGGCTGGTGTTTTCTCCACAGGCCTTATACCCTATTGTTGTTAGTTCTTGAAAACATGTTGTGCATACAGGTACCAAGATTTCCTTCCCCTCATATAATCTTTGTTTCAACTGCTTATTTTCCTTTCTTATATTTTCAAGTTCTAAAAACAAGACATGAGTTTCGTCCTTACCTGATGAGGAGGGTTCTCTTTCTTCTTCTAATCCTTTTGCTCTTTCTGCTTTCCGGCTATGGGCAAAGGTTCTGTGGGCAAGTTAACTTTCACCCCCCGTTTTGGTCGTCTATCCCCAATTGGTTCGTTAGTGGGTTCTTTCCCAATTCCGACCTTGGCAGGCTGAGTCTGGGTCTAAGCTTCTGCCTGACTTCCTTTCGAAGTCGCGACCTGTTTTCTTCGGCTTGTCCTAGGCCTTTTTTGCTTGAATTCTTCCCAGCTCCTTCCCTGTTGGCTTAGGGCATCTAACACGATCAATTTGATAAGTCCATGATTGGTCACACATGCTTTTGGATGTGCTGCTGTCTTCACTGCCGCCGCCATATGCTTAATGTTTCTCAATAAGTAGAATGGAAGGTTAATCTTTTGCTGGTGCCGAAGATGATTGAGTAGAGGGAAGTGATAATTAAAAACGATTGTGGATCTTCCCTCGCAAGTAATGTATTTGATTAAACCCAAGGCGACATCTGCCCATGGCGGAGGGAGTGATAACCTGTCAATTCCTCTTCCTTTCTTTTCCAACTTTTCTTCTCCTTCTAGGAAGTCTTCCTTCAAAGAGGGGTCATTGATTTTCTTGTTGAACAATCTCCGTCTCTCTACTGGCAATGTGGTTACTCGAGTGATTACTTCTTCTGTCACCTCAATTTACAGGCCCCTGACTTGGGTCTGGTACTTATTCAAATTCTGAGCGAATTCGATTGCAACCGCCTCATCCGAGCCCTCCAATTTCTGAAAATATTCAATCCATCCGACGTCTCTGAATACCTGGTAGGCTTTCGGACAGTTCTGCAAGGCGTCCATGGAATTCGGCTCGTGTCTTACTACTGATCCACCCATCTCGCTGTTATTCTGAATTCACTACTTATTGCTCAACCCACTGTAATGTCGCTGCACTGCTTATTTCCTCTCGGCTCCTTACTCTGCTTATCCCGGATGAAGAGTTTCAGACGAGGATACAAGGTTTCAGTTGAGGAGGGTGATGGGAGGTGACAAGATTTACTGATTACCGAATCGTACTTTACACATTTCTTCAAAAGTGTCCCGTTATGGAAAGTAATGGGTTTTAAGTACACACGCCTTTTCTGGCCGGATTTGGTCATCATTGGCTATTGTGCTATTAATTAGATGCATGCGGGGTTAATAACAGTTTATGACTACGGATTTTTTTAATGATTACAAGATATACCCCCCCCCGCTTTAATGGTGATGGCCGCCCACGACCGTCACGGGAATATTATTACTTGCCATTAATCACCAAACTATTAAATGATAACGTTACTTTTTGAATGACATACCTGAAGTGATGTGGAGGAGGAATTTGAATTGGCGGCGTACTGCTCGCTGTGATTGTGGCAGTCACGCTTGACTGGCACAATTATTGCTGCATGTGACAAAATAAGAAACAATGTCAGGGGTCACAATGTTATATGTGTAGATAGCTCTTCGTATTATTCTTCTGTAAGTATTAGGAGAAATAGGTACAAAAATAAAAACAAATGAATAACATCATCTTATAAAATTTATCAAGAAGGAAGGATGACGTTTTAGGAAGGGAAAAAAAATGGGTGTAACAACCGCCACAGGAGTGGTTTTCAACTCTTACAAATTGTCTGACTGTGCCCAGGAAAGAGGTTTTCACAATCATATTTTTACTATCATTTTTATTTTATTTTTTAACAGGTGTAACAGCTGCCACAAAGGTGGTTTTCAGCAATTGCACTTATTGAAATTTCAAATTTCAGGTTGCATAGGGGAATTCTCCCCTGCTGCTATAGATCAGAGTTCGTGACAATGAGCCTCACGCTTATCCTTCATTGTGTGTTGAGTCTCTTGTGTGTGTGTGTTTATCTTCCTCATACACCATGTGTGTTTAACATGCATATCAGAGGCAGAGTGGTATAAAAGGGTGAGAGCGAGGTATGTATAGTTTCGAGGGTGAACAGTGGGAGCGGATAGGCGTTGAAAAAATTCTGTTGAAAAAATTCTTGATCTCTGCATTTTCTGCTGCTGGATTTGTTTCTGCAACACATTTGGAGAAAAATCTGCTGCTGTTTTAAAGTTGAAATTCCTGCTGAAATTTCTTGTATTTCTCCAATCTCTGCTGTTATAAAAAATTAAAAATAAATAAATAAATAAAAAATAAAAATAATAAAAAATAAAAATAAAAACTCTACAACTTGGCCTTTCGGCCTCCCCTTTACCAGCCATTCTAACGCGCTCCAAACCACAGCTCTCCATGACCTCACACTCCAGCTCTACGCACAAACCCCCCTTACACCCCTCTTCACAACTCGCTCTCACACCTCACGGCCATTCTCCACACGCGCCCCCTCTGCAACTGTTTAACCACACCCAACCCAACGCACTCCCCTTTACCCATCAAACCTCCCTCCTTTAACACAAACCATCTCACCTTACGCCCTCACGGCCTGCTCCCCTAGGCCCATCTCACCTTACGGCCCCTTCCCTTCCTAGCACAGACCACGCTCTTCACTCTCTAAACTCTACGCCTCAACAACTTGTGCCCTCTCTCACCCTTTCGACCCCATCCCATGAAGTTCACTCAACCTACACTCCCTTACCACGACTCTCCTCCCGCTCATTCCCAATGGCCTTGCACACAATGCCTTTACCACACTACCGTTTCATTTACCATATATTAATACCGCCCCCCTCTCATTTAATTTTTAAAAATTCAATTTTTTAAATACTCCACCTTCCCCTCTATACGCTCACATCTCCCTTCATTGCATTTGTTACTTTTAAATTCCCCCTCTTTTATAACATTCCCCTCCCTCCATGATTTTTAGATTCGATTTTTTATTTTTTAATATTCCCCTTATCACTCCATTCCACCACTCCCATTTTAAATTCGTTCCCCTTCCCTTTTTAAAGTGAATCCCCTCCCTTTTTAAATTATTTTCCACCTTTCCATTTTAATTTTTTTTTTTTACAAAGCCCCTTTCCCTTTTAATTAATTCATATTTCAATTAATTAATTTTTAATTAATTAAAAATTTTAAAAAAATAATAATAAATAAAATAAAAAAACAGCAAAGAGAGAGAGAGGAAGAGCAGAGAGAGAAAATGAACAGTAGGAAATGAAGAGAAAATGGACTGAATACATAAAGAAAAGTGCAGATTTACATTTTATGATTTGTGGCATATATAAGAGGGTGATTTTCTGAAGAATTTTACATAAGAAGACAAGTTTGCCATCATTTTCAAAACAACTCTTTGAAGGAAAATTTCGCTGCCTCAAAGGCCTCTTGCACAAGTGTTTTCAGCTACACATTTACAAAATATTTTTGCAGAGATATTGACATTGTATTGTGAGTGGAATTTGCCTCTTCATTCATAGTTGGAATCAGTGAATTTGAGTTGTTGATGTAAGTCATTGTTGATTGTCCTCCATCATTTGAGGAGCACATTTTGTACTTTGAGATTTCCATAGTTGGAAATTCTTTGGAGTCATTTGTATTTGTTGTTGAATCACATTGTAAACGGGTGCATTTTCGGTTGTAGCCGACACCCTTTCATTTTTTGAGCCTAAGTTGTTGAAATGGCTAAAATCAATGAGGCATTAGTGTTGTTGAATAGCCTCATTCATTCAAATGTTGATGATGTGATAAAAATGAGCAAGCATGCTCTTTGTAACATTCAAAGTTGTTTGCTAGATGCACAAGAAAAGATTGAGTTTTTACAGTTGGAATCTCAGCTTCAACAAGATGAACTTCAGCAAAAGAGTCACCATTCTGAACCTGTTTCTGTTCAGAAGATTGAGAAGGACTCTCATCAGAAGAAAGAAGATAAAGTTCCAAATGATCCACATTCAGTTCCTTGTGCTAGAGCAAATGTACATGCAGATGCAGCACCTCAGCCTGCACTTCTCAAGCCCATCATCGGACCTTGGGAAGAGCTTGTCCACAACAAGCACAGAACTGGTCTTGGATATGAAAAGGATGTGTCCTTTCATATTCCAGACTACACCAAACCCATCATATTTCATAGTGCCGGATTCCTGTATGACAGTTCACCTGCAGCTGTTCCAGATCATGTTCCACTTCCACAACAGATTGAGAAATGCCAACACTGTGATCGAGTTGGCCATATGAAAGATCACTGTTTTGATCTTCATCCATGCAAGCACTGTGGTCGGCACACTCATTCTTTAGACAGATGCTTCAGAAACAAGCCTCCTGCAAGAACCAAGATTCATCTTGGATGGATCGCTTCTTGGCAATGGGCATCAGCAGCCAAGAAGATGTTTACGACACATGTTAGAACTTGTTCACGGATATTGAGCAAACTTGCAGCTGAGTTTTCGCCATCATCTCACCTTGTCCCTGACAGGGGGGAAAATGGTGGTCATGTACAAGCTTCGACGTCAGATCAAGCGAGCCTGAGCCACAATCTCTCATTCCATGTTCAGAGTTGTAGCCAGCAGTTCAAGCGAGCCTGAGCCACAATTTGTCATTCCGGATTCAGAGATGTAGCCAGAGACATGGATGCCCATGAGCATGCCTTCGGTTGGTGGACAACCTTAAACCATCATATTTGGTTGGTGGACAACCTAAAACCACCACAGGTAGTAGACCTCCCTTCTTTTAGGTCGAAGGTCTCCCTTTCATATATGAGGAACACTTCCTCTAGTAGAAGCCTTCAGCTTAGCAGCCTTCAGCTTCTTGCCAGCTTTGGTTGAGTTCCAGGAAATGCTTCAAAGCATTCCAGAGTTGTTGGTAATCCTAAAACCATCATAGGTAGTAGACCTCCCTTATTTTAGGTTGAAGGTCTCCCTTTTTTATGAGGGACAATTCCTCTAGCAGAAGCTTTCAGCTTCTTGCCAGTTTTGGAAGAGTTCCAGGAACTGCAACAAGTTTTGCGTTCCAGTGTTTGTGGTCATCCTAAAACCACCTCTTTTTTCCAACATTTCAGAGAGTTGATTCAGCCCAAGCGCTGCCATGCATACTTTGTAGATTTGTATTACAACTCTTTTCTTGGACTCACACATACCCCTTCGGATTAAGGGGGGATGTTGGAACACCTAATCCTACATGGGTAGGTGTGGAATGCAAAAAGTCACAATGGAGTCCAAGTGACCTTGGAATATGAAACCAAGATTCATGCCATTGTACTATAAATGTACATCTTTGTATAATGGAAAATAAGAAAGCCTCACGCTTATCCTTCATTGTGTGTTGAGTCTCTTGTGTGTGTGTGTTTATCTTCCTCATACACCATGTGTGTTTAACATTAACAAATGATTCCTTCTAAGCAGGTTGATGATATAGCCTGAGACTGTGCCCATTAACTAGTGACGGTGTCTTAGCACTGTCGATGGTGACCAATTATACAGTCCCATTGGCAAAGACCGTGTCTACCTCGTAAGGACCTAGCCATCTAGTGCAGAGCTTGCCTATGAAATCCTTGAACCTTGAATCATACAAGAGAGCCCAATCTCCTTTCTGGAACTTCTTCTTACTAATAAACCTATCATGCCATCTAGCTCTCTTCTGTTGAATGATCTCTCTCTACTGAATGGAAGGTAGTTGTTTCTCTTCCAACTCATTGAGCTGGTTTAATCTTTGTTTATGTGTTGTGCTTAAGTCTAGATTGACTTGCAATGCTGTTCTTAATGTCTATATTTTGAACTCTATGGGGAATAAAGGATTATTACCATACACCAATTCATATGGTAAGAAGCCTGTAGTATTCCCCCAGGTTGTATTGTAAGCCCACAACACCTCTGGAAGTTTCTCAGCCCAATTTCCTTAGTGGCTGGATACTATGTTTGTTAAGATTCCCTCAATGACTTTATTGGTGCTTTCTACTTGAACATTTTCTTGTGGGTGATAAGGTGAAGTGATCTTGTGATGAATTCCATACTTCTCAACCAACTTCTTGATCAAATAAGATGTGAACTGAGGTCCTCCATCCATCACTATCTCCTTGGGTATCCCGAAGTGAACAAAGATATATTCGAACATGAAGTCTGAAACAACCTTCTTTGTAGCTCTAATTAGTGCCTTTTCTTCGACCTACTTTGTGACATAGTCAGTGCAGACCAATATGTACAATTTTTGCTGTGATGAAGGATTAATTGGCCCTACAAAGTCTAGAGCTAATTTCTCAAATGGTTCTATCATTATCTGAGGCTGTAACGACATCTCATCTGATTTTAGAGGCTGGCCCATCCTTTGGCAGCTATCACATCCCTTCACAAACTTCTTAGCATCCTGGAATATACTTGTCCAGTAGTACCCTATTGAGAGTACTTTATATCCCATCCTTTTGCTAGCAAAGTGCCCTCCACAGGGTTCCTCATGACAAGCTTTCAAGATCTCAAATACCTCATCTTCTCTAACACATCACCTAATCTGAAAGTTTGGCCTGGTGTGATAGAGATTTCCCTCTATCCAGGAGTAGGTAGCACTCTGTTGTATTATCTTCCTCTTTTCTTTGGAAGATAAATGGTGTGGAAATTTTCCTGTAGCAAGATAATTGGCTATATCCGCATACCATGGTGAGTGAGTAGAGATGGAAAAAAGATATTTATCTAGAAAATAATCCTCAGTGGGAGTGCAGTCATCACTTATAGTTAATATAGAAAGAAAATCAACAACCACATTATCTTTTTCGAGTTTATCTAAAATAGTGATATCATTCCTGTAACAAAAATAGCCATCGTGTAACTCTACCATTAGTAACAAGTTTGTTCATTAAAACTCGAATTGCAGCATGGTTAGTGTGTACAAATAATTGATACCCAATAATGTAGTACCGAAATTTGTTGATAGCATGCACTACTGCTAGGTATTCCTTCTCAGTCACTATATAGTTGAGTTCTACTGGAGTTGAATTCTTGTTGATGTAATAAATGGCAGAAGGTTTCTTTTCCTCCAGTTGCCCGAAAACAACACCCACAATTATGTCAGATGCATCCATAGAGATATGGGATGGAAATCTCTAGCTTGGTCCTCATAAAATAGGTGTGGTTGTTACACAATTCTTTAACTTTAGAAAGGCTTGCTCACACTTTCCTGTCCACACAAATTCCACATCTTTCATGAGCAAAGAAAATAGAGGAGATGCAATCTTTGAAAAAATTTCTATAAATCTCCTGTAGTACCCTTCATGTCCCAAAAAACTACATACCTCTTTTGGAGTATTAGGAGTTTAGATTTTCGAGATTACCTCAATTTTTGCAGGATCTACCTTGATTCCATCTACCAAAATGAAATGTCCTAGCACAATTCCCTCGGTCATCATCATGTGGAATTTCTTTGTGCTCAGAGCAACATTGGTTTGTTCACAGTGTTTCAACACCTTTCCAAATTAACTAATGTTGTCTCAAAGGCATCTCCATAGGGTGTAAAATCATCCATTAATATTTCAAGATATTCATTCAAGAGATCAGAAAAAATACCCAATATTTCCCTTTGAAATTTTTTTGGTGCATTACATAGGCCAAAAGGAAGGACTCTATATGAAAAAGTACCCCACAGGAAAGTGAAGGTTGTCTTGTCTTGGTCTTCTAGGAAAATTTGTATTTGAATATAGCCATTCAACCCATTGAGGAATGAATTTTTTTTTTCCCAGAGAGAGTATCCAGGACCTGATCAATGAATGGTAAAGGGAAATGGTCCTTTTGAGTGGCCTTGTTAATCTCTCTATATTCTACATAGACTCTCCACTTGTCATTCTTTTTTGGAACTATGACAAGTGGAGACACCCACTGGATGTTAGAAACGGCGTAGATGAAATTAGCATTAAGGAGTTTCTTTAATTCGTCTTTCACTATCTCCTTAAGTGCGGGGTTCATTCAGTGTTGTGGTTGTCTAACTGGTTTGCAGTCCTCTTTAAGGTAAATGCGACGAGTGCATAGGACAGGGTGGATTCCTTTCATATCAGTATAGTCCCATGAAAATGCCTTTTATATTTCTATAACAGCTGTATCAACAATCTGTTTTGTTCAACAGTCAAATTGGCATTAATTTTTAAATATTTCCCAGGTTCAATTTCAACGGGACTGCTGATAGTATGCAGAGTAGTTTTCAAATGTTCAATCATTACATCGCCTACCTCATCTTCTTCCCCCAGATCTATGATGGAGGAAACAAAGAGTGAATTACTAATAAAACCATTAATGATATCATCCTCTGTTTCATCCTTAAAGTATTTTTCTCTTCCAAGCATGAGGAGTGGTAGAGAAAGATCATATTCAGGTTGAAATTCATCCCACCAGGGACTACTAAAATCCATATGAGGTTTTTTTGGCGGGTAAAGGTTCATGTTCTGAGTGGCCTGCCCATCTGAGATCACCATAGATTCAGACCTACACCCAATATATGCATCTATAGCGGCTAGCCACAGTCTTCCCAATATTAAAGGATGACCCCCCAGGTTGGATTTGGTTTGTACAATGAGAAAATAATCAAGATAATTCCAAGAAACCACAATGATAACCACATATTATATCATTCCCTTGGGCTTGACACAGGACCTATCTGCTAATTCAAGAAATGTGGTTGTAGGTATGAGACAATGAAGTCCTAGGGAGATAAATAGATCTTTGGTCATGACATTAGTGGCTGCCCCTAAATCAATCAAAGTGTTGGTTATGGGTTGGTCATCAATATGGAAAGTCACTGTAGGATTCCCTGGGTCATTATATTTAGTCAACAAAGGTTGATCAATCATAAGATCAGACAGTTTCCCCATAACATGGATAGTAACAAGGTCTTTTGGTTTTCTTTCAGGATTTTTGACACATAGATCCCTCACTGTTTTAACATAGATAGGTACTTCCTTAAGATCATTTAATAGAAGAATACGCACATAAAAATTTTTCAATTCCTTGAAGAACTTAGATTCAGATTGTGAGGCTGGCCCAGTTTCAATTAATTGTTGAGGGTATGGGGGAACCTGAATCTTAATAGCTGAGTCAGTTGTCACAAATGCACCAGCCTTGCTCAGGTTGGCTGATGTAGAAACAAAATACCCTCCCGAGTTGGTTTCTACAGGTGTAACAATAGGTGTCGTATCAATTGTTACATGTGTAACAATTGTCTCAGAATTGACCATATCCTTTCTAGGTGACTCACATTATTCTTTAGTAATAATGGGAGTATGTTTAGGTCTGATTACTCTTCCCGATTGAAGTTGAACCTCGTTAAGCCCAATGGGAGTAACAAGATAATTCTGGAAGGTAACTGGAGCGTCTATGCTCTAGGCTGCCTTATTATTCGGATTGGGGTTAGGTTGCATAGATAATTGGGATCAGAAAAAAGGTGTCAGATTTTGAAGAGAAGGAATTTGTGATTGCTGCTGCATTGGTAGTGCAAGGGGCACTGGACCTTGGCCGTTACCTCTCCAATTCTGGCTCCAAGGGTGAGGTTACGATGGAGGATATTGCATTGGTGGAGGGGAAGGCCACTGGTTCCATGGTCAAGGAAATTCTGTTGAGGAAGGAGTAGGATATTGCCATGGATATTGGTGACTATTACAAACATTATTCCAAGGATTAAAGGAGCAAAAATTTGGAGGCATACCTGTAGGTTGTGGCTGCCATCGCCTCTTTGATCCGATGAAATAGGAAGACTGAACATCTTCGCTTGGTTCTTGAAGTACAACCTTCAGTCTGGGAAGTTCAGGACATTGATTCATGGAATGTGCCAATTCACAGATGTTGCACAAGCTGACGCTACTCAGTCCAAATTCTCTTTCCAAATGTTTCTTTTGGCATCAGGGACAAAATATTGCGAAGGCTGATTTAGCTTCTGCTTGTGCTTTTTTAACTTGCACCGTAGTGATCTGGGTAGAGAGAGTGCTAAGGAGGTCAGTTTTAAAATCCTCAAATAGATTTCCGATCTCTGCTCTGGTTACTCCTCCACTTGTGGACTTCTGTATCTGGACTAAAGGGTCCCAAACTGAACTTCTCCCCTTAACCGATCCTCTTGAACTCCGCAGACAAAGCTTCATTATTTCTTCAAGTGGTTCTTGTAATTTGTATCCTTTTCCCAACTTATTCAAATGCTCCAGACAGTCATCTCTTATACCTCTTAATAATATTGGTTTCAAAATTTTCGGGGCTAAGTTACTAAACTTAGACCTTTGTAAGTTGTAATGACATCGTTCCATATATTCTTCCAAGCTCTCCTCCTCCTTCTGTGCAATTTTGAATATCTCTTCCTTCAAATCCCTGGTTCTACATTAATCCTGATACTTAAAGAGAAAGGCCTCCCTCATGTCATTCCAGGTTCGAATTGTGCCAGTGCCCAGTCTCATGAACCATATTAATGCTTCTCCTTTCAGAGTAGCACGAAACAATTTCAGCTTCTGGGTATCTAAAGTGTAGTCATAACCTCTACAGAACACATCGAATTCGAACAAAAAGGTATCAGGATCTTCAACAACCATCCCTTGAAAGGATGGTAGGGATGACAAAGGAATGTTTTTCATAGGACCCTCATCCCGTGTCACTACTATTGAGAATTCAAAAGTAACAGAGTTATCGGTCTTGAAATTCTCATCCCCCATGGCTGATTCTTCCTGATGGGATGAACTGACCTCAGATTATGCAGGAGACTGATAAATAAAAGGATCAGGTTGTTCCAGGACCAGATGTTTGACTGCACTACCAACATCCAAATGATCATCAACTAAATGTTGTTCCTTAGTTCCCTGATGCTCTCCACTATTCTCCCCTTGTCCTTCAATTCTCAGATCTTGATCAATGATTTTCCACTGTTGTTTTAGATATGGAGTCTTGATATCAGGAGTTGATATGTTGTTCGAAGGGTGGTGAGGCTCAGACACGAAAGGCAGCAATGCCTCAGGCTTGATATAGTAGCCAGTTTCTATGGTCCTGTCTTCCTATTATCTCTGTATGAATTAGATTGTTCCTTTTCTTCCTTTGAGATAATACCTCCAAAGAATGTCTTTCTTCCCAAGTCTGCACTCTTCTTTTCCTTTCTACGACCCGTCTTTCCTATAGTTAGTAGAGTGGGGGGTGTTTGTGGATTTTTTTATCGTCCTACTAGCACACATGGACCCTATGTGTATCAATTCATCCTACAAGTTCTTCAGTTTCTACAGTGGTGAGCCCACCCAGATATGTTAGAGAGATGTGCAGGTTCTTATCTCTCGTCTTACCACCCATCAACTATATAGCTGAAGACACCCTAAAGGAAACACCAAAAAATTCACACTTCTAAGTGTCCCAGCGAGACATTGGTGAGCCCGCTTACAAATGTTAGAGTGATGTGTAGGTTCTTACCTCTTGTCTTACTGTCCAACAATTGTGTTGCTGGAGACACACTAAACAAAAAAACAGACATTGCACCTCTCAGTGCTCTAGTGTAGAAATGGTGAGCCCACCTAGGTATGTTAGAATGATGCATAGGTTCTTACCTCTTGTATTACAGCCCAACAATTGCAGACTGGGTACACTCTATCATCTAAAAAAAAACTCTGGTTGATTGGATCGTCACTGCCATCCTCGAAAACAATGCCAAAATGTTGGGTTGTATTAATAACGACTAAATGACTAAAACAATACACATAAATTATCAATCCAGAGACATATTTTATTTCAATGATAGTCGCATTGTCTGTGTTGATACATCAAACCAGAAGAAAATCCAAATAAATGAAATTGTTGTTGAATTAAATGCTGGAAGGAATCACTCATGCAAAAATAAAATGATCTACAATATTGTGATCACACCTCAATTAATCTATATCTAGCACACTACACAACAGTTACCCAGTTGGTATCTCTAATCCCACATGTTTAACAACATATAAAATATTGGAATTGACGCAGATCTATTCACAGCTAAAACAACAACAACATCACTTCCACTGATATATAAAGCAAATAGAAATATATATACACAACTACCTTAATCCGCTGCAATCCCTGCTAAAGAGGAGGGCCCTTCCTCCCTATCAGGGCCCAGGAAGAGAAAGAACTTATCGAAAACTAAACTAGATAATGCATGTAACAACAATAACAAGATAACTAGTATTAATGTGACCAAAATTACAGAGCCAAAGTAATACTGTTGTCCGCTAACCTTTCGACCTCAAGGGTTAAGAATTATATAGTGGTTACATCAACAGAAAAATGAGGGATGGATCAGTCATGAGAATCTTATGATTCTCATGCTGATCAAAATATAATACATATAGTTACAACCAATTGTTAGTAAAAAGTCTGACTGGAAGAATATAGATTACAATCAAAACCGCCTAAAGGTTGTTATCATAAAATACAATACGTAATAACTTCTACAGCTATCATGGCAAATCATAGTTGTAGTGTAACAACTAGAGGACAGGTCAGCATCAGAAGTTGATGATATCCAGTTAGCGGTATAGTTGTAACAACAGTTCATCAGCGGGTCTGTAACAACATCATGGTGTAACAGCTCACTCTAATAGCACACCTTTAACTACTTCTGTACACCTCATGCTCTAGATCTTTTGTGCTACGATTAGCATCTGGAAGGACAACAAAAGACCAAAGAACTTCTCCAAACATTCATTCTCTATTAGTCATAAAAAAGACGTGATACATCATAATAATCGATGAAATGGAAAGGTAATGAAAACAAGGTGAAACAACAGAAGTTAAGATAGAAAGGTAGAAAAAAGAGGCAAAGATAGTCCTAATGGTCATAGTCATGAGGTAAAATTGGGGAAACAAATGTAGGAAATAAGTACAAATTTGGCACCCAACAGATAGGTTGAATACACTGTCACACTTGGAAAAAAACCATGCCAAGACAGTAAAGAACCACATGCAATACCATGAATTCCAAATATAGCAAGGAAATCATACATGCAAATCAATACCTGCAAAGAATATTGTTGTAGTTGCTTGATTCCTGATCCTCATTGCTTGCTTCCTCCTTCTTCTTGCTTTCTTGCCTTTCTTGCTCCAATGCCAAAGTGCTCCAAGAAACTCTAAGTGTACAAGTGTGTGTGTGTGTGTGTGTGTGTGTGAGAGAGAGAGAGAGAGAGAGAGAGAGAGCGAGAGAGAGATAATAATGAGAGAGCTCCAAAAATTCACTAACAAAAGGTAAACTAGACAAATCTTTCCCACTGATCCTCAAAATATTTTTTATTAATGAGGCCTCTATTTTCTTCATTTTCCATTATTTTCCTTCATTTTCCTCCTCACATACAACCTGTGACATTTCATCTCACTTTTCTCCTAATGGGCCAAATATTCCATTTTTCTTTTCCAAAGCCTTTGCATTTGCCTTTGCCAATTTCCTTAGCCATATTAACCAAAATGAACACCCACTAGGATGTTTTGTGCAAAATTTAGCTTGGAATAAGTGTCCCATCAACCATGGTTATTATTTTTAACTTTATTACATGGAATTTTCACCAGGGTTCTTACAAAACCCTCTCCCTTGGGGGAACACCGTCCTCAGTGTTTAATGACCCCTACAACCAACAAACCGCTTAAAATAAAACATACTGCCTATGGAGCTTTATAACACAACTTGTTGTAGTATTTACAATGAATAACCCACTCAAAATAAAAAATCATCATGAAAATCATATCGTGTACTGGAGCTTTATAATACAATACATTACAATATTTACAATAATATACACATATACAAATATGCACATTTTCTCAACCAACAGATATAAGGATATGATGCCTGTATCAGAAAAAAGGGAATCCAAAGGCTCACACCTCCACCCTAAAAGTATTACTAGGATTCACTTCCTTCCCAAGAAGTTTAGAATCCATCTTCATATCCAAAGTTGCATTCAATGTCCATCACTACAATCTTGCACTATTGTACCCTCAGTGATCATTTATTGGCTCATTATTCCAGGGTGCACTCCCACTATGCATATGATTCCATCTGGAAATGCTAATGACAAAAAAATTCCATCCCCGACCTTTCCTCCTTTGCTAAATATTCCACGCAGTCACTCAACTTCCAAGTTCCCCTACATCCCCTATCCCAGGCGATCCATCCCTTGGTAAGGTTTCCTTGCATTGGGAGATACAAAAACCAAGGCATATACCTACCTCAAAACCATCATATCGGGCATATCATTCTCATGGAAATTGTTGGACACTATTGGGTACCAGTGTCCCACAATGGCCCTGCTCCTGAAGTGCTTTACCAACATATTGTTTCCCATTCCAATTCCTTTTGTTGTTGCTGCTAATTCTTGCAGTTAGTTCCAATCACCTAACTAGGAATTACATGCTTTTTATACCAAGCACATAACTGCCATTAGATTCAAAACAAATTGAAATAAACTCAAATCATACCTCATTGGTAGCTCTTCAATAAGTTACACTTGCAATCCTGTTTACTTCCTGTCACAACAAGTCAAACTAGTTATTTGATCAAATCATCATGTATAAACACATCACATCTGATTAGCTCAAAACACAACCATCATAGGTCAAAATCATGAATCACATGCAATCATCATAAAATATAATCATAAATCACATGTAACCATCATAAGTTAGAATCATAGATCACATGCATAATAAAATTGAAATAAAATATTGATACTTATCCTTCATTGGTCCTTACTTATGCCTTTGTCCTTTTGTACACACACCAGATCAGTTGCCACACCAGGAAAGCACCCAATGCCTTATCTTCTCTTCAATCACGTACAAATACACACATGGTGCATCAAACACATTCAACCACATATGACATATTACATCATGAAATTCATGCACCTATACTTGACATACCACAAATACACTTACACCAGGTATACAACACAAGACATACACCTACATCTGGTGTATGTCACAACACAATACATATACCTGCACCCGATGTAGAATACAATACATATACATACATAGAGTACAACACAAAGAATACACATGTCATGATACCACAAATACACAATGCACATACATAGTACCGCATGCCCGCAACATAGCATGCATGACATGCACACAATACAACATGTATACCAGTAACATATGCACAACATGTACAGAGTACCACCTGTACACAACACTACCTACACAATGCATGCACAACATCACATGTAGATGGCACCACTTGCAAAACGTGTACACAAATCCAAATTTACACCGCACCACCTGTAGCATGTGTACACAGTACCACATGTACACAAGACCACATGCACGACATGTACATGACACCACATGTACACAATGACACATGCAAAACATGCACACAACACCACTTGCATGCAACACCATATGTACAACATTTACAGAACACCACATGTACACTCATGCACACAACACCATATGTACATAGCACCATATGTACAACACATACACAACACCATATGTACATAGAATTTCATATACAACATGTACATACCACCATATGTACATAACAATGAATATCCAGCATGCACACATCACCATATGCACACAACATCACATATCCAACATGCATGCAGTACGATGTGTACACAACACCGCATATCCAACATGTACATAGCACCATCTATACCTAGCACAGCATATGCAATATATATGCAACATCATATATAAAATAAACAAACAACATCATATGTACATAATACTACATATTTTACATGTACACATCACCATAGGTACAATAACTAAATATACAACATACACAACATATACAAAACATTAGTATTGCACATCCATAAACCATGCACTGACATTACACACAACCTTTATTCTAGTGTCTTTCCACTATGCATGCTTATCCTAGCATGTCACAGATCACACTACATTCACTTCTCTGATGTACCCCTCATCATTAAATGTCCATAACATAAACATACGAATATTACAAGAAATATATAACATTAAATCATATCCACATGATATTGACCTCATATATCTGTCAAGGCTACTCTTCCACTTGATTCCTCATAGCTAAGAACCTCTTCATACCATTCACATGCATAAGAAATCATTCCTCCACAAGAAGGATACCTGACAACCCTGTCAGAAAATGAAATAGATATATTCATACATACATATATAATCATTAGCATAAAACAATCATCAAACAACGACATACATACACACATACATGTATACATATATAAACATGATCATAATCATGATCACAACATAATTACTAGATAACATAAGGTCAAGGTTAAGAGAACTTCATTTATTAGCGCACAATATGCACAATGTTGAGAAAAACGTTTCCCAACATAGCCAAGGCATCTAACATCTCATATCCATTCACTTTACCGACTCATACCATTCACATGCATAAGCAATCATTCCTCCACTAGAATGATCCCTACCAACCCTGTGAGACAATGACATAGATATATACATACATACATATATAATCATTAGCATAAAACAATCGTCAAACAACAACATACATACACACATACATGTATACATATATAAACATGGTCATAATCATGATCACAACATAATTAATAGATAACATAAGGTCAAGGTTAAGAGAACTTCATTTATAAGTGCATAATATACACAATTTTGAGAAAAACATTTCCCAACTTATCTAAGGCATCTAACATATTAAATCCATTCACTTCACTGACTCTGACACTATCCATTTACCCAATAGACTCAACCAATCCAACTGATTGGCATATTCTTACCATATGTTGCGCTTACTCATGCACCGAGCTTCATTTGTGTCTTAAAATACCTATTGGGTACCACACAACTATCCTTGAGCTCTATTAATTTCATCTTTCCCAACCAATTCTCAAGACTCTCAAAACATAAAAGGAAATAACAAGAGAAAACAAGAAGATGACAATGAGAAAACAAAAGCAATATGACACCGCAACAAAGTGGAGTGATCATGCACTAGGTGCAATCAAGACTGCAAATAAAGCACAACAAATCACAAAATACCAAAAGCACAATACTAGCAACAAACAAAATCACTCAATCCCCATGGGTTCCAATGGTCCCAAGGGAAAGCTCAACCTAAGCCTTCTTCAAGGTTTCATGGCAATCTCTTTTCCCATGGAATCCCAAGCATCATATTGTCATAGACCAGTTACCTTACCTTGTTATTCTAGTTACCTTACCTTGTTATGCTAGATATGTTCCCTTGTATCTAAACACATACATATATCATCTCTCAAGGGACTCTAATCCATTGACGAATCCAACCATAACTAGAAACCAACTTATATACCTGTCAAACACATGTTCATGACTATAGCACATATCCGCATAATGTCAGAAAAAATCAAGGTTAGGAATACTTCATGTATGCAAAGCACTCATTCGTTTATAATTAGGGTTTCCAAACATAGCCAAAGGAAATTTTAGCCAATTCCTTTCTTTTACAATTTACCTTGCTGCAATCGAGTCCTACTATGTATTGTCACATCACCCATTTGTTAGTTATATAAACACATAAACTATTACCTTATCATGCTAATACCAAGCATGTTGCCCTGCAACTGTTCACACATGTAAGTCACATGTTCTAAAGATCAAGACATTGAAATCAACATTTACCAATACTAACAACCATATCATAATCAGCTAACAATCATAAGATATAATGCTACAACTATCACCTACTTACACCCAAGTACATATCAGCTATCTCAACACATGTGTTATTACAACCATCTCAAAACAAGATCATTCCTTCATGCAATCTTACAGGCACATATAATCATATCATGCAGTTAATGAAACATTCAAACAACTTGCAAACATACCATGTTACATAAATCAACTAGATGGCGTAATAGACACCAAAACACTCAAACACCAAATAGACGACATAATAAAACATTCAAGCACCAAGTATACGATATAAGCAAACTCATACCTTAATGCATCTCAGGGGAGGCTATCTTGTCTGCACCATCAATATAGTTAGCATGATGTAACTTCACAACACATCAGCTGGAACACAAATAAGATCATGATATCCATAACAATAAATAGCTAACATGTTCACATCATAGGCTCATAAACATTTTTCATTCATGCATAACAATCACAAATGCATAGTCAACTTATATTATTGTGACATAATATCACAAATAAGTCGACACATACTTGAATGTCATAACCCTAACCATCTGCCTAGGTCAATCCAATTTAGCATGATACATATATCATCAAAGTATTAATTCTATAACCCTAATCATAAATTTAACTAACATATAACAACAATAAGTTAACATACAACATGCTCATCAAAAAAATATAACATAATCATTGAGCTAACTACAAGTTAACATATAACATGCTTATCAACAACAGATAACCTAATCATCAAGTTAATACCATGCTTGACTAACCAACACATGTACATATGATCAACTAATTAACTAAAATCTATCATGTATGTAACCATAACATCGATAGAATGCAATGAATCACCATAACCATAATGCATATAACAACCCTTAGCCTACATACCCACATGCCTAACATCCAAACTTGTATGACGACATGCTCTTGCCTCAAGGTCCAATGCTGCAACATCGCTTTGATGGTTTGCATCTCCTGATCTATCTTACCCAACACATTAGCATCATAACATAACAATATCATCATGATGACGTAATTGCATACAATGAAGTTATGCACAACATTCTTCACCAAACCAATGAAAAATTTACCATGTGCACCCACTTGACATGTATAACCAATCATGAATGACCAATGCATGTCCCTCATATTGCATCGCATAAGAAAGAATACATGAACAACACACAAGCATGACCAATATGTGACCTAGCATAAACAAGCAATGCATACACACCATGTAGCAACATGTAAGAAAGCATGCACAAACAATACATAAGAAAGAACAACACATAACCAGTCATACACTCATGACAACATGTCAACACAACACCATCATCCCATCCATGGTGTCACCACTGCCACCATGGCCAACACAAAACAGATGCAACAAACACATACACCATAGGTATGAGAAACACATATGCAATGAATAAAAAATCATGACCAGCACACCGCCCAT
This sequence comes from Pinus albicaulis, assembly GCA_034641835.2. Lineage (NCBI taxonomy): Eukaryota > Viridiplantae > Streptophyta > Pinopsida > Pinales > Pinaceae > Pinus > Pinus albicaulis. Next base: position 1,849,107,009 of record CM076575.1, on the reverse strand, counting down.
CCAGTCCAAGGGTTGAACCATGTTCTAATACCACTCTGTGGTATCAGATATCAACCAAAGAGAATGGAAACTAGACATCGCCCAAAGAGAATGGAATCCAGACACCACCCAAGGAGATCGAAACCACACTCTCATATCACTATGTGATATCAGATATCACACAAAGAGAATAGAAACCAAACACCACCCAAGGAGAGTGCAACCATGCTCTGATACCACTCGGTAACACCCCCTTCCCACATCTACCCAAGTAACTGGGAAACAGGGGTAAACATGTGATGAGAGGCTAATATAATGAGATTTAACCTCCTATGTGACCTTAAGGAAGTGGAACCGATGAAAAGCACAATCTACAGACCTTGTACAGTAACCACAACACCCCCAAGAGGTAACCCAACCACTCAGGCCTCTTACCCCTAGGTCATACTAAATTTTTAACCCCATTTGAGCCATAATCGTAGGCATAACACTACATTTAAGGGGCTAGAAAGCTATAGTCTCATGCATAAAACTGCATGCCAGCGGCTAGGGCACCAAATGCTCATTTTTGTGCCCATGGCTCTGGGATTTGAGCCACCTTTTTAGGCCCAGACCCCAGGTCACTGCCCAGAACTTCATGAAAAATTAAAGTATTCCAAGCATGAATGTGGGACTCAAACTGAAAGAACCAACCAGGGTATCCCAAGGCTAAACCACCTCACCCTCATCAAATAGAAATTAGGATTCACCATGATCCACACTCGGTCACTAGGCCAAAACAAGAATGGATATAACTAGATTCTCTCCGCCTAAATTGTGAGGAATTTTTTCGTCTCCTAGTCTATTAGGCTTTACCGCAACTGACAGTCTCAAGCAGGGGTCACTAGGCCCTAAACCAAGACATACTCTCTAGGAATTACCGTATATCCCAAACCCAAGATTCATAGGCTTGAATGGAGAGAAAACCACATCTCTGGACTTACCGCAATCCAAACCCGTATTACTAGGTCCGAAACCAATGTAACATATTAACTGGTTTCATAATCATTTAGATTTCCACCTCACTCAACTTTGAATCCATATGGTAATCTAGCTAAACCAAACATGAGAACTCCACAACACCATGGATATCCGGAAATGGCATGGCTAGGTTGAATACACTGTCACACCTAGAAAAAACCCATGCCAAGACAGTAAAGAACCAAATGCAATACCATGCATGCAAAATATAGCAAGGAAATCATACATGCAAATCAATACCTACAAATAATCTCTTTGTAGCTGCTTGATTCCTGCTCCTCCTTGCTTGCTTCCTCCTTCTTCTTTCTTTGTTGCCTTTCTTGCTCTAATGCCAAAGTTCTCCAAGAAACTCTAAGTGTCCAAGAGTGAGAGAGAGAGAGAGAGAGAGAGAGAGAGAGAGAATAATGAAAGAGCTCCAAAAATGCACTGACAAAAGGTAAACCAAAAAATCTTTCCCACTGATCCTGAAAATCCTTTTTTTATTAATGAGGCCTCTATTTTCTTCATTTTCCATTATTTTCTTTCATTTTCCTCCTCACATGCAACCTGTGACCTTTCATGTCCCTTTTCTCCTAATTTCCATTATTTTCATAGATAAATGTGCCAAATATTCCATTTTTCCTTTCCAAAGCCTTTGCCTTTTCCTTTTCCAATTTCCTTAGCCATATTAACTAAAATGAAGACCCATATTTTTTACTTTATTACATGGAATTTTCACCAGGGATGTTATACAACCTTTGCAGTATCTTCAATCACGAACCAAGCTACAATAGGCTAGAAATTTCAGATGGATGGGATTTCTCCAACAATTTCATTTGATCATTAGGTATAAGAAAGGTATTTACAACAAAGTTGCAAATATGTTTTCATCTATCATTCTTAAGCATAACTCTATCATGCATGAAAGTTATATAAAAAATTATGCTCAAGATGAATATTTTAAAGATGTTTATACAACTTTGAGTCAAGGAAATAATGTTGAATAATTGGATTATAATGTTTATAACAATTTTTTGTATCATCTTGGAAATTTGTGTATTCCACAGGGTGAAAAAGTTAATGTCATAATGGAGCCCATACTTCTCTTATTTCTGGTCACTTTGGTGTAGGAAAAAAATTTCTCAACTACAAAGGTATTTTTATTGGCCTCATATGAATAAAATTGTGTCAAGATATGTAAGAGGATTTTATATGTGCTCTACTAGCAAGCCAAGTAATAGGAAATTGGGTTTGTCCACACCACTTCCTATCCTTTCTCTTCCTTGAGAAAGTGTTTCTATGGATTTTGCATGGGGATTACCTATGTCTAGAAAAGGGCATGATTATTTATATGCTGTAGTGGATAGATTCAAAAAAATATGTGTGTTGATGCCTTGTAATAAATAGGTAAAAATTTAACAAACTGCACAAATATTCTTCCAAAATGTATGGGTTTACTTTGGGTTACCCACTTCTATTTTTTCTGATCGAGATCCTTGATTTATCAGAAAGTTTTGGTCAAGTTTATGGGAAATCATGGACAAAAATTTAAAGAAGAGCACAAAATTTCACCTGTAAACTGACGGTCAAATAGAGGTAGTGAAAAATACAATATTATATCTCCTTTGAGGTTATTGTGGTAAGCATCCTACGCTTTGGGATGAGCATTTACATTACATCCATCATCCCTACTATTGGCCCTAAAATTTTGGTCATTTTTGCCTATCTTAAATCTGTCTATTTATCACCATATTCCATCTTATTTCACCCATATTTGCCTCATTTTAGTCTTATTTTTCATATTCAGGTAACTAAATTAAGTTTTTCAATTTTTAGAAATTTTTGTAAAAATTGGGTTTTAAGAGTAATTTTGGACTGCATTAAAAATTCCCGTAATAGTTCCATTGAAGTCATATATGTAGGACACATGGGTGATATATTAGTGTATATTTGGAAATATTAGGAACCATAGATGGAAAAACACCTATCGGTTCAGTCAAACTGAGCAAAAACAGACCCAATCAACGCTGGTCAAACTTGACCTGTCATTTAGGAATCCCTAGTAAAAAGGGGAAAATTTATTATTTTGTGGGATTTTTCCTAATTTTGTGAACCATAATGGATGATTTTGAACTATATGGATGGGATTAGGATTGAAGACACTGTTAGAGACATTGTACCAAAGTTTTTTTATGATTTTCCTATTTAAACAAAGTTTATGGACCATTCACATATGTAGAATGTATGTAATTTTGTATTGATACTATTGGAGACTTTGAGATAATTTGAAGAACCAGTTCTACTGTTCTATTTTCTATTCATGTTGTGGATGATTTATTAAGTTTTTTGTAGCTGAAGTGTTCTTCAAGTGTCCAAGGCAAGGGTGGAGGGCCCCCATACCAAGCTAAGTACACTTTGGTTAAATTAGCATAGTTTTGATTCATTAGTTCTTGTTTCAGATTTATGATTCAATTATTTAGATGTGTTATGATTTCTTTATGATTGCTAGATGATTTTGGTTTAAATCTAATTTGCGTATAAAAGTACAACCAAGGATTTAAGTTAAATTCTCTTTCTATCAAGTTATGAATAACTACTAAAAATCAACCTTTTTGAATTTCTTGAATTAATTATCGAATTCCAGTTTATGATTTGATGCAGTGGTAATGGTGATTGGACTAGAACTGTGAAGAAGGACAACCAGGACCTCCTCAGTTAGGAGCCTCTTTTCTTTCTTTCTACACATCATAAACTGCTTCTCTTTAGTTTTTTTTCTTGAATTTCCAGTTTCAATGCAATGGTAATGCTATTGGAGTGGAACTGTGAATAAAGAAAACCAAAAACTCTTAATTTAGGAGCCCCTTCTCTTTCTTTCTACACATCACAAACTGTGGCTCTTGAGTTTCTCTTCTTGAGGATAGTACTGTGGGGAAGGACAAACAACACCTTCTAAGTTAGGAGCCTCTTCCTTCACTTACCGCATCTTGAATCAGAAACTTTTTAGTTAGATATTATATTTGTAATATGCATTTCCATTAATCTTAAAACTTAGAATATATTTGTAATATGCATTTCCTTCGACTTTTAAAATTTGTCTTCTAAAATTGACTTTACCTGAAATCCATATATTTTGGAGATGCTTCCAAGTCTACAAACCCGGATTAACAAGTAAAACACAAGTGTTAGTTTTCTTAGTAAATTGACCCAAAATTTTTGGCGTCGTTGCTAGGGAAGCATACTTCAATATAGTAAATTAGGAAGATTCTAAAAAAACATTAAATAAAATAAAAACAAAAAACAAAAAACAAAAACAACAACAAAATTGAGTTTTTTATAGTTATGTTTCTTTATGCATAAAGAAAGAGATCAAAAAGGTAGATTTGCTAAATAAAACCCGCCAAACACTCAACCCCCTATAGGAGTAGTGCCATCAGGACTAATTACACCAATTGCTGGAAAACCAGCTTTAGAAGAATTAGAAGAAAAACAATGATTGGGACAAATATTGACTCTTATTGAAAGACAAAATTTGTTAGCCTATGAAGTGAAAATAAAAAAAACACTGATAGAAACATCTTCCATAGGAAAACTAAAGGAGACAAGAAAACAAATTGTTAAACAAATAGATCAACCAATCCTTGAACAAATAGAGAAAGTTGAGGAAACAAAAACTCAGCCTCTTATTGGAACGTTACAAACAACTGAGAAGAAAATGATGAAGGAAGGAGAAGGATCTAATATACCAATATTAACTCCAGAACAAAGGATTCGGTATGAAAGGCAACAAAGAGAATGGTAGAGAAAAAAAGAGGAAGAAATGAGAATAGAAGCAGAAAGAAAAAGAGAAGAAGATGCAAAAAGAGAATTTGACAATAAGAGACGTAATGATATAGAAACATACAATGGTAAGGAAGCCACCTTTGGATTCCCAATTCTAGATATAAGGGAAATTCTTGGAGAATAGGCAAAAATCAAGAATATTCCACCTTCTGTTTTACCAATTTTTTATGGAATGTCTTCTGAAGATCTTGATTCATTCATGTTTGACTTTGATATTTTATGTCATACTTATGGTTATACAGATGACACGCATAAAATTATTCTTTTTCATGCTACTCTTAAAGCAACTGCATTGAAATGGTTTATGGGATTAGGAGAACACATTATTGTCGCTTGGGATGACATGAGGAAAATTTTTCTTAGGAAGTATAAAGCCTATTGCAGGCCTAGAGATTCAAAGGAAGATATTTTTCAGGATGTCTCAACAAGAAGATGAGAGTTTGAAAGAATATTTAGAACGGTTTCTTTATAATTTACAAAAATCCAAACAACACTCTTTAAATCTTGATACGATTTGCACAATTTTTCTCAAAGGTATACAAGATGAATACCTTGATATTATCAATGTAATGGGGAAAGGAGACATCTCAAATTTTCCATTTGATGAGATTTTTGAACTATGTCAAAAATATTCTAGAGGAAGAGCAAAGAGTTGAAAAAGAGATGTAAATTCAAGAGCTTCTAAATCAACAACAAGAGGAGTAATGAGAGTTGAAATATGGAGTTTGTTAGAAAACTTTAAAACTGATCTTTTGAGAACTTTAGGAACACAAGTTAATGTGTTGAAAGCCAAGAAAAGGAAAGATGAACAAGAGTAGGTACTATCAATATTTTGTCCTCTGTAGAAAGAAGCTTCCATTAAGAGAATGTCCTTTAGATCATATTCGAGTGTGTGGACTTTGTACATAAAATCATACAACTGAATTTGTCCAAAGCTTAAATAATTGCAATTAAATTCAATGGATGAAGTACAAGGGATTGACTCTCTTTACTATTTGGCACCAAGGAGACCTTGGAAACCACGGTTTCCAGGTATGACCCAAAATCTACCTCAGCAATTTACTCAACAAATCCCTCAAAATTATCAATATCCTTCTCAAAATTCATGGAATACTGCTATGTTATGTCAGTCTTGGCCTCCACAACAATACCAAAACCAAACTGGACAAATTTGGCGAGGATATAATTATGGGACCCAACCTTCTTAGCAAATATATCCTTAATGACAATACCAACCTTATCCTCAACTGCCATATCAACAACCATATCCTCAAAAACCAATTCAATATCAATAATTCCAGCAACACCCTCAATCAATGCCATTTCAACAGAAAAATCTTGCACCCTTACTAACTCAATCGCAACAGCTTTAGCTGCCTTCTAACCAGCCCTAACCTAGACCAACTCAATTACCATCTCACCCTCACCTATAACAACTCAATTACCATCTCATCAAGTAGCAAATCCGAGTAACAAAGTGGAAAGGCCAACATATAATGTGGAAGGAGCAACATTATTTCCTACATATTCTATTCTTCCTATTCAAGACATCCACTTGAGGTTTGGAAAAGTATTACAAAAATATTCTCCACCAATCATAGAAGAAAAAATTGAACAAGGAGAACAATTTGAAAAATCTAATCCAAAAAATTAAATTCAACTAGGAAAAACTATTATGACTCAAACACCACATTTCCTGGAAAGGTTAGTATAGAAAAAAACTTCAATTTCTCTTCCTGAATTTGATATTTTGGATGAACTAAAGAATTCTTATGTCAAAATTCCTTTGTTGCAAGCTATCAAAGATATTCCAATCTATGCAAAAACAATGAAGGAATTATGTATTAAGAAAACTGGCAGAAAGAAAAGAGATCCACCCACAATCTAAGTCATTGGCAAATTAACTACTCTCATGTCTGCAAAAACAACAATTGAAAAGTATATTGATCCTGGGATACCTATGGTTACCATTTCAATCAATAATTTTTTATTTCCTAACACTTTAATTGATTTGGGAGCTTCTATAAATGTCATGATAATAGAGACTATGAAATATTTAAAATTGCCAAATATTCGACCTACAACTATAGTTTTAGAACTAGCAGATATATCTAAATTTGTACGAGAGGGAATACTTAAAGACATCATTGTTTCTTTGGATTCATGGGAGTACCCTGTATAATTTCAAATCTTCCAACCAAAACAAATCTAGGAGGCCATCTTTTAATTCTAGGCAGTCCATGGTTAGCCACAACAGATGTCTTCATTTGATGTAGATCATGAAGCATGATCATAGCACATGGAGATGAGAGGAAACATATTACACTCTATCCTCCTTCTCAGTCTCCTTATTTATTATCATGGCTTGATGACCAACAAAAACAAGAAGCTAAATCTTTTCTTAGCATTAATCAAGTCTTTAATTTTAGAGAAGAAGAAGAAAATGAGGATTTAATAGAACTTTTTATCTCAGAACCTGATATTTCTGTACAGTTACGAATAACACAATATGAAGCTGTAAATAATCATTTGAAACAATTTTTTCAGGAAAATTGTACTATTAAATCATTATATAATTCATTTGAAAGAATTTTTCCTGTCAGCTCAATTACCAATTCTCAAAGAAAAATCATTGAAATCAATCTTGGAAAAAGTCTAAATATTGGTAATAATTTACAATCATCACAAGAACAATAGGCAATTGCATTATTACAGAAATATTCAAAATATTTTACCTAGGAATATACAGACATGCAAGGAATTCAACTGAAAACACGTATTCACCATATCTATACTGATGATCACATCAAACCAGTTAGACACCGCAAAGAAGAATGAATCCTATGATGAAAGAGATAGTCAAAGAAGAACTACAAAAAATGTTGCAATTTAGATTCATCTACCCTATTTCATATAGCAATGGGTTTCTCCCTTAGTTGTGGTACCAAAGAAAAATGGAAAATGGAGAATATGTGTAGACTATAGGGAACTGAATAAAGAAACATTGAAATATGATTTCCCATTACCATTCATTGTTCAAGTACTAGATTCACTAGCAGGAAAGAAATTATTTTCTTTTCTTGATGGATTTAGCATTTACAATCAGATTAAGATAGCATTAGAGGATCAAGATAAAAACACATTTTCTTTTCCTTGGGGAACATATTCTTATAATGTTCTACCTTTTGGATTATGTAATGCACTTGCTACATTTCAAAGAGTAGTCCTAGCCATCTTTGTTGATTTAATTCATGAATGTGTAGAGGTCTACATGGATGATTTTAATGTATATGGAGGTACATTTGATGATTGTTTGAACAACCTTGAAAAAGGTCTAAAGAGATGCATAGAGACAAACATATCCCTCAACAATGAAATTTATTTTATGATATTAATTGAATGGATAGTGTTGGGATACCACATTTCTTCTTCTGGAATAAAGGTATACCCAGCAAAGATACAAGTCATTATAAACTTAATGCCACCAACAATGCAGAAAGAAGTGAGAAGTTTCTTGGGATATGCAGGCTATTATAGAAGATTCATTCAAAACTTTAGCAAAATAGCTCTACCTCTATTCAAATTACTTACAAAAGACATTGAGTTTCAATGGACTACAAATTGTCAAAATGCATTCTAAAAACTGAAATAAAAATTGTCAATAGCACCCATTCTCAGAGGGCCAGACTGGTCATTTCCATTTCACATATCTACTAATGCATCATATACAGCTATAGGAGAATCTATTGGACAAAAATAAAATCATTTTAATTATGCTATTTACTTCATAAGAAAATATTTAACTCTGGTAGAATTAAACTATACAGTAACTGAAAAATAAATGCTAACTGTTGTGCATGCAGTCAATAAATTTAGGCATTATATAATAGGCTATCAAGTGTTTATTCATACATATCATTCAGCCATTAAATACTTAATGAACAAAAAAATTACCAATGGAATAATTACTAGATGGATGTTGCTAATGCAAGAATTCAATCTCACTGTTCTAGATCAACCAGGCAACGAAAATCAAGTAGCAGATTTCTTGTCAAGACTTCATTCTCCTAGTGAACCTGTTCCTGTTTCAGAAAACTTTCCCAATGAATATTTATTTTCTATAACAACTAAAACCCCATGGTTTGCATATATAGCTAATTATTTATCATCTGGAATATTACCATCTCATTTCACTAGCAAGCAAAAAATAAAAATAATCAGAGAAAGTGCTAGATATAGTTGGGTCAATGGTGACCTCTTCTATACTAGTTCTGATATTTTGATATTCAAGTGTGTAAGAGAAGATGAAACTCTTGATAAATTAAAAGCATGTCATGATGAGGCATGTGGTGGCAATTTTGCATATAAGCGAACATCATACAAGGTGTTCAAACTTGGCTACTACTGGCCAAAATTTTCAAGGACTCAAAGGCCTATGTCAGATGATGTGATAGCTACCAAAGAACTGGAAGACCTATAATATCAGATGAAATTCCATTGAAACCACAAGTACTTATAGAACCATTTTAACAATGGGATCTTGACTTTGTGGGGCCTATTAACCCACCTTCAAATGGAAAGAAGTACATTTTAGTGTGTACAAACTATGTGACAAAATGGGTAGAGGAAAAAATAGTGGCAAGATCAATAGAAGAAACAATCATTCCTATTTGAAGAAATATTTTTAGGATTTTGAGTTCCAAGACAGATTGTTACAGACCAGGGACCACATTTCACTTATAAACTTGTCCGAGATTTACGGAAAAATACAAAATCAAACATAGAAATTCTACTCCGTATCATCCTCAAGAAAATGGACAAGTGGAATCTACTAATAAGGTTATGGAAAACATCATGAAAAATATAGTGCAAATGAACATAAAATATTGGTCATACAAGTTAAGAGATGCATTATGGGCATACATTATTACATGGGAAAATACAACAGGATTCACCCCATATCAATTGGTATATGGTAAAGAAGTTTTGCTACCAATCAAATTTCAAATTCATACTTCTAAACTTGTAGCAGAATTGGGATTGGACCTGTCAGAAGCACAACATCAAAGAGTTATGCAACTAAATGAATTAGATGAAATCATACAACAAGAAGTTGAGCATACATTTCTAGTACAACAATAGAGAATCAAATGGCATGACAGATTTATCAAAAACAAAAATTTTCATAAAGGAGACTGGGCACTTCTTTTTGACTCCAAGTACAAAGATTTCAAAGCTAAGTTTACTACTCGTTCGCTTGGGCCATATGAGATGGAAGGAATATTTTACAATGGAGAAGTTAATATCAAGACAATTGATGAAGCAACAATTTCATTTCTAGTTAATGGACATAGACTCAAAGTTTATAATAAGCCTATCACCAAACAAGACTTTCTGAAAAGAGTCTCAATAGGAAACAATATGGAAATAATGGAACAACATAGTGATATGCATTCCCTACTTCCAGAATAATAAATAAATAATAATAATAATAAAGCTAAAAAATAATAAAGGAGTTTGGTTGTGAAAATCCAGGAAACTAGCACAATATAAACTCAAATTCATATCAGAAAACCAACTTGTTTGGCCAATATGAATTCTCTGTTATGGTTTTTTTTCTCAATTTCATTTTGCAGAAATCATCCTCCAAAATTCAAATACTTGAGGACAAGTCTCAAAATAAGCAAGGGGAATATTCATAATAAACCAATAAACTATGAAAATAGTTTAATGACAGACAATTGTATTGCGAAAGGGACCTAAGACATCAATATTTATCAGTAAGGGACCTGAAAAAGATCAATGTCATATGTTATTGCAGAAGAGACTTGAGACATCATAATCAATATTTATCAGTGAGGGACCTGAACAAGATCAATGCCATATGTTATTGCAGAAAGAACCTGAAATGCCATAATCAACATCAAAGGAACTTGAAAAGCAACTACAAGCATCTACAATCCATCAAAATCATTCAGCAAAATTCATCTTTGAAGTCAAAGTATCATCATCATTGGCAAAGGTTAAGTGTTGACGAAAGAGAAAAGGTCATCATCAATAGAAGAAAGCATTGACAATGAGCTACTAAGTGAAAGGAAAGTACTATAAGTTTAAAATATTCGTAATACCTTTGATTTTGAAAAAATTTCTACGATTGATAAACTAGTTTAAAATTGAATATGCAATACTTATTTATTAATGAATACATCATCCTACATTATCCTACATTACCCTATATCTTACATCATCCCACATGAAATACATTTCATTCGTTAACCTTATCATAATCTTACATTCATCATTCGTCATTCATGAGCATTTTTTACCAAAAATTTTGGCCATATCTCCTTTTTGGGGACAATTTTTTTTGCTTCATGAAAAATTTCCTATAAAAACATGAAGGATTAGTTTCATATTCATATGCCTACAAAACCAGAATAAGAGAGTTAGTTTCATTATAAAAAGAATTTGATTTGAAATGACCTAAGATTATGATCATTTCAAAGCAAATTAATATATAAGTGTATGGAAATAATGACACATAAAAGAAAATAAAAAAGGAAAATATGCAATGATATGGAATTGAAGAATGTAATAAGAATGGATTTACAAATGCATAATAATGCGTGATTAAGAAAACATGCAATAGACATACAGGAAATGAGTATTGAAGACCTTAACTATAAACAATTGCAAATCCATGATATAGCATTGAGACTGTACAACAGATAGAGCAAGGATAAAACAAACATAATGGTGATAGAATGAGTGTAAAAACTCGTGGCAATGAGGAAAATCATTAAGCGGTGAAGGAAGTCAACCACGACACATCAGAAGAACAAGTGGCATCCACAGGTACAAAATATAGAAACAGTCAGCTAGATTAATTGGGAAACACAGCAACAAATGGTCAAAAACATTTCAAAGGCGTGCTCTACGTGTGTTATCCTTTATCATCACAGCTAAAACTAGCTTAGAATTGGGGGGCAACAATATGAATTCACCCACAGCATAAAATAACCCTGATTAAAAGGAAAATACAAAAATAATAAGAGAGAACTGCGTAGGGAAAGAAGAACCCTGAGAAGTGGAGAAATAGTGTGGAATTGCGCGAAGAAATTGGAGGAACTACGTGGAGAAATAAGGAGAACCATTTCATTTAAATAAGGAGAAAGTGATTGAGATTTTCTTTGTGCTGAGCTGACCTTTTTCTCCAAAAAATCCCAAATATTTTACAAGTGGAAGGTAAGTGTCAATTCCGGGGTTTCCTCAATAGCTAAACGATTTCGAAAATGGTTAACTTAAGATTTTGTTTAGATGTGTCATAATGTGAGAAAAACATGACTCCAGTTATGTATTTGCAATGCTCTATCACCTTAAACATACTCTGCCACCTGTATAATTCAGGATTTCTCGAGACACTGAGATAAGAGTTTTAATTGAAACTGTATGTTTACACAGGGAGAAAAAAAACATTAACAAGAAAATATCTACAAGTTTTCTACAAGTCATTTGAAGTTCAGGTATCACAAACGATTTCCTCATGCAATTTTTGTCAAAATGTTTCTCATAAAAAATGCAGTGAGTCTCATTTTATATAAACAGTACGCATTTTTTGAAACAGAAAGGGTTTTTTATTAATTTTTATGAGAAAATTTTGCAAACGAAGAAGATATTTAAGCACGATTTGCAAACCAACAAGAGATTTTATTTTTTAGAGGATATATTTTAAATGGTCTTAAAGAGTTTTTTTACTCAGTTTTACAAATAGAGGATTTTTTTTTTGTTTGAATACCATTTGCAGTAGAACATAGGGAAATTGAAGACTTACAGGCAGGGGAATTAATCTCATTTTTTTCAGAGCTACAGAGATCTGGTAAGTACATTCACCATGGTATTTATCCAAATATTGCATGAATAAGAAGGTCAAAATATATATATATATATATATTTCTTATTTATAATGAGGTTATTGACTAGACAAGGCCGCATGAATTGGTGTACAGAGCAGATGAAAATGGAAACCAAAACTGATCCCAAAGAATTCAAGATAGAAAATTGGGGTAAGGATACAATAGAGAAATTATACCAAGCAGGCTTATTGGAGTTCCTTAAAAAGTTCAATGGTCACAATGATAAAATCACACAAGAGTTCATAGAGCACTTTGAGCATGGACAAACCAAAATTGGTGAAATTTCTATACCAGTGAACCCAACCTTTCTTTCTCAAGAATTGGACCTTCCTTTGATAGGAGAAGAGTATCATAAGGGTTTTCATTTTAAGGAGAAGGGATGGACCATTTTCTTGGAGAAACAAAGGAAGGGGTCCTTTGACAAAACAAAAGGGATTCCAAGAGATTGGCCCAAAGAGCCATGGTCAGAGTTGGTTTTCAGTATCCAAAAATACTTCAGCTATGATAATCGATATAGTGTGATACATCTTTATCATATTAACTTGCTTCAACATATGAAGGGAGATTTTAAAATCAATTTACTTTACTTATTTTTCAAGAAGCTGAACTAAAATGATAGAGAATGTTAAAGAATAAAACAGAAGTGAAGGAAGCCAACATTTATCATCTTGGGCTATTCAAAATACTTGTGGACTATTAGGTAAGAAATAAGGGAATGATTTGGAAGGAGTTTTTGGATGAGAAACATTTTGAAGAACAAATAATAGAAGAGAATTTTAAGTAGTTGCATGTAACAAGAAGTATCATGAATTACCCTCTATATCCTAAGACAATATTGAAGAAGAAGCAAGATAGTATTATAATTGAAAAAGAGAAATCATTTTTGTCCATTCTTAGGAAGCCTAGGAGAGAAAAAATAGGAACCAAGAAACAAGGAAAAAAATCCAAAAATTCAAATTGTTGAGCCTCCACCAACATCAAAGTAGATTGATGAGATAATACAAAGAATGGAGAAGGAAGTCCAGGAAGAACCCATAGAGAAACACTCCAATTTTTAGAATGCTTGGGTAGGTGATACCTCATCTCATTCATATGATAAATAGATTGAGGAAGAATTTAGAGAGCTGCACAATCAAGAATATATTAAGAAAATAGAAGAACTAACAAGTGAGCTGGAGGACATAAAAATCATGGAGAAACACTTGACAAAGGAGAATAAAATGTATAAAGAAAATAAAAAAAACATAATCAAGGAAAAGAAGAAATTGAGGAAGAAGATTAAAAATCTTGAAACTTAGAATATCCTCATCTCTAAACAAGCCTATAGATGGCTAAAGGAGAAAAAGTCATGGCAGTACAAATATGAGAACCAGAAGGTGAAAGCTACCAACTACAAAGAAGGGAAATATGAGGGTATTGAATTTCTCCTTTAGGATGCACTAGAATAAGCTACTGGGTTAGGAACAATAGGGGCATCATCACTCAGGAGATCCAAATGGAGGAGGCAAGCATGAGGACATGCTTGAACATTAGCAAGGGGGAGAGGTTGGCCCTCAATTTTGGTCATTTTTGCCTATCCTAAATCCATATATTTACAGCCACATTCCATCTTGTTTCACCCAGCTATGTCTCATTTTAGTATTATTTTTCATATTCGGGTAACTAAATTATTTTTTTCAATTTTTATAATTTTTTGTAAAAATTGGGTTTTAAGAGTAATTTTGGACTTCATTAAATATTCACGTAATAGCTCCATTGAATTCATATGTGCAGGACACTTGGGTGAGATATGAGTGTATATTTGGAAATATTGGGAACCATGGATGGAGAAACACCTATTGGTTCAGTCAAACTAAGCAAAAATAGGCTCGGTCAATGTTGTTCAAACATGACCTGCCATTCAGGAATCCCTAGTAAAAAGGGGCAAATTTATTATTTTGTGGGATTTTTCCTGATTTTGTGAACTAGAATGGATGAATTTGACCTATATGGATGGGATTAGGATTGATAATACTATTAGAGGCATTATAGCAAATTTTTTTTATGATTTTACTATTTAAACAAAGTTTATGGACCATTCAGATATGTTGAATGTATGTAATTTGAATTGAGATTGTTGGAGAATTTGAGATAATTTAAAGAACCAATTCTAATGTTCTATTTTTTGTTCATTTTTTGGATGCTTCATTAAGTTTTCTGTAGCTGAATATTTCTTCAAGTGTGCAAGGCAAGTGTGGAGGGCCCTCATACCAAGCTATGTACACTTTGGTTAAATTAGCATAGTTTTGATTCATTAGTTCTTGTTTCAGATTTATGATTCAATTATTTAGATGTGTTATGATTTATTTATGATTGCTAGATGATTTTTGTTTAAATATAATTTGTGTACGAACGAACAACCAAGGATTTAATTTAAATTCTCTTTCTATCAAGTTATGAATAACAACTAAAAATCATCCTTTTTCATTTCTTGAATTGTTTCTTGAATTCCAGTTTATGAGTTGATGCAATGGTCATGACGATTGGAGTAGAAATTTGAAGAAGGACAATGAGAACCTCCTAAGTTAGGAGCCTTTTCTCTTTCTTTCTACACATTATAAATTATTTCTCTTTAGTTTCATTTCTTGAATTGTTTCTTGAATTTCCAGTTTCAATGCAATGGTAATGTTGTTGGAGTAGAACTGTAAAGAAGGAAAACCAGGACCTCCTGAGTTAGGAGCCTCTTCTCTTGCTTTCTACACATCAAAAATTGTCTCTCTTTGAGTTTCTCTTCTTGAGGATAGTACTATGGGGAAGGACAACCAGGACCTTCTAAGTTAGGAGCCTATTCCTTCACTTACTGCATCTTGAATCAGAAACTTCTTAGTTAGATCTTAAAACTTAGAATATGTTTGTAATATGCATTTCCATTAATCTAAAACTTAGAATATATTTTTAATATGCATTTCCTTTGACTTTTAAAATTTTCATTCTAAAATTGACTTTACCTGAAATCCATATATTTTGGATATGCTTCCAAGTCTACAAACCCGGACTGACAAGTAAAACACATGTGTTAGTTTACTTAGTAAATTGACCAAACACCTACAATCGTGTCAAGCTTTCATCTACACAAGTATCTTCACTTGAAGAATATTTGGGTTATTTTCCAAAGTATCCTTTGGACTTTATAGTTGGAAAATATATTGCAATAGATGGACATAGTGATGTGGACAAAGCCAATAATTTTATTGAACAAATCCAATTAGTGCATCAAAGGGTACATAAACAACTGAAGAAAAGCCAAGCCAAGTACAAAGAAAGGCATGATAAGCATGAGGTTGATCATTATTTCCAAATGGGAGATAAATTTTGGTTATACATCAACAATGAAATATTGTAAGGTGAAGATAAAAAGTTCAAACCAATCAGATATGGGCCTTCCAAGATTTTGGAAAAGATTGGTAATATTTTTTTCCAATTATATTTTCCACCTTATATGCAAATTTACTTTGTTGTGAATGTGGAACACTTGAGATTGTATGAGTCTCCTATGATCATTGATCAAGAGGAGAATGTTAAGATTCCATCTATAAAATATTTCTCTCCTATATAGTCAAATGAGTTGTAGGAAGAAACTATTCTTGACAAAAGAATAAGGACTTCATGCAGAGGCAATGTGGAATATTTTCATGTGGGGCTCAAAGGTACTAATCACAGAGCGACACGTGGCCTAAAAGACAAATTTTTGGTGTTCCAAAAGCTTCCAATGGGTAGGAGTGATCTAAGGGATCCAGAAAATGCATAAAAAGAAAAGTATTCAAATTCTACCAAAACTAGTGCCAAGTCATAGTGCTCATTGCACTAATTCCAACAATGCTTGAATCACATCAATCTGACACCGTATGAGAAATTTACCATGTTCTAAAGTTTTGGGAAAACATGTAAAAGTCAAAGTTGCAATTTTAATGTGTAGTGTATGGACTTCCACGTGGCAGTGTATGGATATGACATGGTAGTATGAACTCATCTAGTCTAGGCCAATTAATAACAAACACGTGGACCAATCACGTGAGGGAACGTGGTGCAAAATTATTGGGCGGAAGGTATCATAGGTTGGTGAATCACAGAGTGAAACATGGCCCAATCCTAGGGTGTTACATGGCACTTTGGATGAAGCCAAATTTTGGTCAAAAAACCAACCAACCTCCAATGGAATCAACCACTTGACCTCCTACTAATGAAAAAAATGCATTACCATTACATCAAACATGACACTTAATAAACATATTCAAAACATCGTATTTATAGTTTATCAAATTGGTGGTTGGTGGAGAGGGCTAGGTTGGAGAGTGTGCCTGACTAGCCTAGCCCTCATTTTATGGACCTTTATATGAACAACGTGCAATGGCGGCAGGGGCATCACGTGAGGCCTTGATCCTCAATTCCATTATGTAATACGACTGATGTAGAGGTGAAGGGTGGGTGCATGGCCTTCGACCCGCGACCCACGATTATGTGGTATAGTAGGATACCAGTGCCAGAGCGAGCGAGGATGGGGTGAGTGGCACACCACCCGTTGCCATGACCCATGGCCATGTGGTTACCATAGAATTGTGGACATGCATCATGGGGTGTGGTCCAATTGCTAATAAATAAAAAACATTTAATATATATGCAATGAACCCGCCAATACTACCGACTCCACCGGATTGAACCTGAGACTTTCGTGTTCCCAATACAATGCATAACCATTGGGACAAATGCCTAGTTTTTTGAATAATTAACAGGGCCAAGAGCTATTGCAGAGAAATTTAGCAAACAATTTCGTGAAAAGGGCATATTTTGCTCAAATTTGAGCCTTATTTAGTCCAACAAGAGCCTAGACAAGGGTTTTTTAGCATTCTGGACAACATGGGAGTGTTGTTTATGCAATTTGAAGCTTGTATTTTCGTGTAATTATCATTTGATAATTTTAATAAAGCGTCACCATTGGAAGTTGGACCCAGAGACGTAGCCCAAGATGGGCGAACTCAGTTATCAATTTGCACTTGTCTTATGTTGCATTTTTTCCCTATTTTTACTATAAAGTTTATGCAAATTAATTGATTTTTGTGTACTTTTGCAATTTTGACCCATTTCCTAAAATGACATAAACTAACCTGTAAATTTATCAATAAAACCTTCACTTTTATTTTTGGATCACCCACCTCTACTTGTTTTAAAAAAACCCCAAGTATTAGAAGAAATGTGTTAAGCGTAAAGTACATGAGTTGCCCCTAGTACTTGGAAAGGTTATTTAGTTGAACGACGTTATTGAGATGGAAAAGGAAGAGGTGGTTGGTCGCTTCTCTAGTAGATGGATGTAAATGGCAGTTCTCTAGCACTAGATGGAGCAAATTTTGGGACCCTTTTGAGATACCCCTTCAAATTTTTAATTTAAGCAAAGGGATGGATGGGATAGCTAACTAGGGAGGAGACAGATGCAAAAAATATCCTGGAATGCTAATGGTTTGGGGGCTCGTAGGCCCTATATTTGACACTCTGGATTGTATATTTTGATGCTAGGTTAGAAAATCTCATTATGCTTATTTGGGTAGAGCTTCCTAGGCTCTGCCTTATCTTCCATTCAGAGTACGTCTTTAAAGAAATTGATAATAACCTTGGGTTTTAATATGATGTAGATTCCTCTTATCAAACCATTGGTTAATGTGAATGTCAATAATTTTGGTGGGTTTGAATATGACAAAGGGGATTACTACATCAATCTCAATTATTTTTGGTTCCCTCAAATGCCAACATAACCTAGAATATGGTGGGTACTCTACAAATTTTCTTGCTACCATGCACATAGTCACCTTAGTAAGGATTGCCAAATCAACAAAATTCAAAAAATTGGGTAAGAAAGGATCATTTGTTCTCAGTCTCTCCTCTAAGATCACAGGTCGAGGCCAATCCTCCTTCCTCTCCTTTAACCCGAAGAACACTAATATACATGGAAAGAGAAGATCTCATGCCTCTAGGTTTCTCACATGGCCCAATAGACCCACATTTCTCATCCATAGTTGATCATGGAACTCATTCTATTTTTTCTATGGAGGATCTTTCCTCAGAAGCTACAATTTCAATTATGGAGTATCCTTTTCTTTCTGGTTCTAATTCTAAGTGCATATCTCCTAGCCCTATGGATTCTAACCACTTTCCCCATGTTCCCTCTCCTCTAATCCACTCTGACTAAGAGACCCCCTATCCTCCCACTAACCTCTCCCTTCATGCATCATCTTCCCTTCCCCACATTTCTTCCCTTTCTTTTGGTTTCCTCCTACCTCCTTCGCAGTTTTCCCTTCTCCATATCTCACCTCCTGTCCTCCTCAGTATAATCTCCTCTCCTCTATATGACCCCTTTGTTCCATTTCCTTTTATTCAACGAATAAGATGAACATGACTCTAGAGAATGTGAATAATTCAACCTCTTAAAATCAACAATATTGACTCCTTCAACATGATAAATTTGACCTCGACAATGTGATTAACCCATCCTTAGGAAAAATATGATTTTTTCTTCAAAACTAGCTTTTTTGACCATGATATCAACTTGTAATTCAAGAGTTGGATAGGGAGTATATTTTAACTATGAAACCAAGAATCTACAGTTAGGGTATGTATCCCAATATCAAAGCTGGTATATATCAGGGTTTCCCCTTTTTTCTTGGAAACTCCTATATCTCCTTAATAATCTATTAATAATTCTTCCATCCACCCCTCCAATATCCTCCCATTTTATAATAATTTACTCCTCTTAATACCATGGGTGAATTTTTACCCCTTTTATTAATTATTATTCTATTTTATTTGATGGTCCCTTATTCTTCCTATCATTAGCCTATGGAATCTAGATAGGCTAAGACTAAAACTCCCATTGCTTCTAGAGTGAGAAAGGGACATTACAGTCCCCCCTTCTCAAATTTTGCTTGTCCTCAAGCAAATCCCATCCAATACCAGGATCCCAGACAATCTAGCGGAAGAATTTGGAAACAACTTGTTGCACCATATCAAGTTCGCTTAATTCAATAATGTTATTATTTTTTGTAAGAAACCTTGGTGAGGTTGAAGACCTTAAATTTTCATGATGGCCCATATAATTAATGATTTTGTTGTATTTATGTTGGATCCCTTGTTGTTGTTTGACTCCTCTTAGCTACAGATCCCCTTCCTGTTTTTTCTCAGATATTCATTATAACTATTGTTGATTTACTATTGTATACCTCTCAACATGGTTAGGCTATGCTTGAGTCATAACACTTGACCTTGATTGCGAATTTCCCCCTTCTTTTAAATTAAAATTATATCTTATTTTTTTAGTATCTTGTCATAACTCCATGTGCTTCTTCCATTTCTTCTTGCCATTTGTTTGATTGTAGAAATATTTGGATGATCCTAAGTCATACCTATCAAGACTTTCCTCCAACCTCCTTTCATTTTGAATCCCATCTCCATGGTCTGATAGTTTTTCCATTGATTCCTTATGGTGATAATCCATTGGACACCTATTACTATGTCAGAATTGGACAAATTAACCACATAAAAATAATCAACCATAACATAGTTTCCCATATTTAACTCTTCCTTTGGAACTATCTACTTCTAGGTCGTGACATAATCACTATGGCTACGGTGCCACCTACTACTTCTACCCTTAACTTCTCCTCCTCTGAACTAGTTTGTCTGTCATTTTTCACTTTTCCTATTTCTTCTTCTCCCTCGCTTTCGGAGAGTACCTCAATGTAGTGCACTTTTTCCTTTCCCTTGCATTTGTGCCCTGGATCCCAAGGCTCCTTATATCTATAATATAGTTTCTTCCTTCTTAAGTCATCCCATGTTCTAGGGCCAATATTATTCTTCATGTCTCCTCCTCTCAAGGAGGTGGCTTATCTACAACTTGCTAAAGAGGTGTCAGTTTGGAAGATACTTTATTTTTAGGTGTCACATCCTTCATATCCCTTGTCTTGGAGAGTGCTTCCTACAATGTGCTAGCCTTAAAATCCTTGGCCCAAACACGCCATGGTTAAACTAACCCATCCAATAATAACATCACCAACCATTCCTGAGATATGTCTATAACCTTCATGACTAATCTCTAGAATTCATAAATAATTTATTTTTACTCCCTATCTATTTCATTTGTTCAAGGTCCTTAATATGCAGCTTTGGGTCCCCCTTATCAAGCCTCTGGATTAATCATTCTGTAAACTTTAGATAGGATTTGATGTTAGAATGCCAAGTTTGGTTAATCTGTGGTATCACCACTCGTGAGATTCACCTTCCAGATTCAAAGTGGCATATTTTATTTCCTTTGATTCCCTCATTGGATTGAGCTAAATGTACGTGTCAATTTTCTGCACCGAATCTCTAGTTGAACCTCCCAAAGTGCCATTAAAAGAAGGTATGTTTATTGTTCTAGCCCTCTTTACGATATCATCATTCATACATCATTTGTTAGAGTCCCTTGAGTTTCATTTGTAGTTTATGGCACAATATCCTTGGAACGATATTTGGCCTTGAAATTCAGGTCCCATGGCCTAGTACTCTCTCAGGAAATCCAAGAAATTTTCACCTCGCATCTGCTAGTTATCTACTTTTTCTTCTAAAAACTTGTGGAGGAGTGGCATTCATGAAGCTCACTTCACCAGTGGGAGTACTTGATTAGTGGAGTTACTAGACCTCCCAATGTGGTTATCATATCTTCCAAATACATTGTGGTTTCTATGCAATCCATTTTCCCCCTGTTGGGATCGATTATCACAGAGACTGGTCATGGGTTGTGTAACTTCCTTTATAGATAAATCCTCCTCATGTTGACCACATGTTATCATTTGGGCCATTTCCTACCATCCATGCTCTAATTCTTGGAGTACCTCTTGTTTCCCTCTAGCTAAATTGTTCAAGTTATTTTTTATGCTTTCTCATTCTTGATTTTCATAATCCCACGTTTGATCTTTTTCTCCCTCTTACTTCTTATTTTTCTTGAAGGTTATGTTTTCTTGATCTTTTGGAAACATCAACTGATAACCATACTAGACTTGCAAGATGGAACACTCTGATACCACTATAATATACCCCTTTTATTTTACCACAACTTGAAATATTTTTAATTTCAAAATTTTAATTTCATGAGAATAACTATGAGGATCCATGTTAATTCATTAAAATGAAAAAAACACAAAAATTTGAATAATTAAAAAATACAACACTTTTATTGAATGAAACGCTTGGATAAAATATCACATAATGCAAAGCTGAAATGTGGAGTAAGCGTGCCCAACAAAACTTGTGGAAATTAGATCTTCTTACCCAGGGAAATCCTGATCTAACTCCTTGCTAAAACCAATGAGGAGCAGGTCTGACCAGAAAAATGTCACTCAAAAACTCATCCCTTGATGCAGCTGTGATGATTCACTTGGATTCTTAAATAATTCGATCCCCTTTGACAAATAAGAGGATTATCTCTCAGCCCTTGGTGTTTCCTAGCTCGATCTTTAATAGTTGTAACACTAACTCTGCTCCCGGTCAATGTTGAATTTGACCTTAATTAAAATGGGCCATGTGCTACAATGGCCCTCATACTTCACAACGAAAAACTTGGCCTCTAATATCAACCAACGAAAAGTCGATTCACGGTTTGGTTAATCCCTCTCATATTGTTCTACTTGGTTTACATGGAATGGTGATTTCATTAAATAAATTTTAATATTTCATGGATATAAATAAACTTGGCCTAAATCTTGGCCTAAAGAATGATTATTGATCCTTTATTTCCAAACAAAAAGGCACCTCTCTAAGAAATAATTGACCCTAAGCTATCTATAGTATCATGACCCTTTTGGAGTCAATGAATGTGCCCCTTTTTGAGACAAATGAATTGAATCGAATTCTTAGTAGGTTGGCCTAATGGGGCCCTAACATTATTTGAGCCACTAATATTATTTGAATCAATTCAGCCCTAAGTCTATTTTACTATGTCGAGCCACTCACACTTCAGCCTGGAAAAACTAACATGTATTATTTGATTTAGTCCCATTCATGTCCTACAATACATATCTGAGTAGTCTTTAGTGCGACTTTTTTAAGGCTTTTACGGTGACTTTTTATGGTGTAATTTATCTAAATTCTGGTAGGAATTTATTGAAAAGAGAAGTTTGATTGCTAAATTTGCACAATCGAAGTGCCCTAGAGGTTTTTGAGGGTGCTAAATCCATATATAGAGTCAAAAAACCAGTTTGAATAACAAAAACCAAGAATTTACCTCAAAATGTTTCACTGGATTCCGGCACCTGAAACTTCAAAAATACGCACTAAAGACAACTCCATACATATCAACTCTCTTTAAATTGATTCTTTTGCCCTATGACCAAGAAAACCCATTAATCAAAACTTGAAATCAAATCGACCTCTAATAGATTAGCATCTATAAATGGCTTAGTTCGACTTTTTTCCCAGTCGATCTTTAATAGATTGACCTCCCTGAATGGCACAATTCGACTTGCTCCAAATTGACCTCTAAGCACAACATTCAATTTGGCCTCTCAATACATGAATTATTCGACCAAATTCTCTCATGTATCTCAACCCTGCAACATAGTATAATTCAGCCCCATCTAATAAGATGAAATTTGATTCAAATAATGTGATAATTCAACCTATTTAAATCATCAATACTGGCTCCTTCAATATGATAAATTCGATCCCGCTAATGTGATCAACTCATCCTAATGAAAAATAGTAACATTTTCTTCCGAACCAACTTCCCTAACCACGTGATCAACCTGTAATTTAAGAGTTGGATAGGGAATATATTTCAACTCCAAAACCAATAATCTACAGTTAAGATAAGTCTCTCAATACTGAAGCTGGAAAATATAAAGGTTTCCCCCTTATTAGTTGGCAACTCCTTAACAATCTCTCAATAATTCTTCCATATCCCCCTCTAATCTCCTCCTCTTATATTATAATAATTCACTCCTCTAAATACCATGGATAATACCATGTGTGAATTTTTACCCCTTTTATTAATTATTAATCTATTTTATTATGATGACCTTTATTATTCTTGTCATTATCCTATGGTATATAGATAGGCTAAGGCTCAATCTTACTTTGTTTCTAGAGTACAAAAGGGACATTACATTCCACTTAGTGACTATAGGATCTTCCTCCAACATCAAGGTCTTCATCTGACTTTCCCACCAGGTCAAGGCATGGCCCTATAATTTTAGTTGAGCATACCAAATATTATGTTCTTCCTATACATTATGAACACTGAAATAAACTTCTAATTGTTGCAACCAATGATTTAGATTTAGAGCATCAATATCACCTTGATATGGCTTGATGTCGGCCTTCACCTCCATTATGAATAGGTATTGTGAATGGGTCATGGCACTAAACTAGGTTGATCTTTATTGAATTATTTCTTTGAGTCCTTATCTATTTCACCCCAATCTCTTGATCTCCCCTTTGCATTAGAACATCCATATTCTTCAAATAGCCAAAAATTATTTTTAAGGGCCACCATGGGTAGTTTCACATTACAATTTATATTTGCGACTTGCGCTTCTAGCCACAAAACTCTCCTCTGTGAGATCATGATGGTTATTCACAGATTCTTTGGCCATGAATGGGGTTTTATGACTTTGACTTAAATGATATGGATCATCTACAACTCCCTACGATATAACCAAATAAACATTCTATGATACAAGTATGATTCGTAAATTTTCATGGATATTCCACTAGGAAATTCATCACAATAGATCTACTCAAATTATTGGGAAATCCAAAATTTGAACTATGATGGTATATTTCTTCTTATATTTATGGATCTATTAATTTTTTTTTATTTGATGCATGAAATTATGTATATAACAATGAAATAAAACTCATAAACCACAAATTAACACAAGATATATGTTGGACACATAATCCTCCTAGGGATAGTGTAGGAGTTGAAAAATCAAGAGGAGTCCAAGAAACCTTGGAAGATGAATCCAAGGGTCACTCCAATGTATGATAATTATGTATCATTGTGAATAATAGTTTCATCCATGCTTACCTTATCTTCTGTCAATTATGTGAATGTGGGTTTAACATGGTATCAAAGGCAAGCTGGCCAAAAATACCTCTGCCATTCTGACCTTCTCAGCCTTATTGTAACTAATTTCATCATCGTTGTTTCTCTACTATATTATTGACCCCTAAAATTTAACTTATGCATATCGTTGTACCAGTTTTCCTTATGCCAATTTGACCTCGCTGTTTCATCAAAGATTCCTTAAGAAAGAACAACATAATTTAAGTAGAGCCTAGGCACTCAAAAATTATCAATGTTCATTTAATTGTCCTGCCTGTGTTATCTTTGCGATATTTTCTTTGTGTTAATGCATAATAATGCCCACTCTAAGAGTTAATGTAGAAAATTATGTTGATTGACAATGTTGGTAGAGAGCATGGTTGAAGCACAACACTTCCAATTTCTTTCTGAACGCTCAGGCTAATATGCATTATAACGTTGACTCTCCTCAATTATTTATTGTCTCTATCTTTTATATTATGTTATAGTTGCAGAAGAAGTAGCTAGTTTTCCCTTAGCTTTGTCTCTTCTACTCTTCAAATCCTCCTCATTCTGAAAAATGTGTACCTGCTTCATCACAATCCTCTACAACAACCAACCACTTGGTCTTAATTTGTCTCGCATTAACCCACCTCATTCTCCAACATGATATTGAGTAGACCCATTTCAATTATGAATAAGGTAAAATTCACCTAGGCACATAGAAATCTTACAGATCATAAGACAATTTACTACTGTGGGTAGAACAGGAGAGTCCAACTCGGATAATATCAAGCCTTCATCAATGGCTCATAATATTCCACTTAGAATATTGTATACAGTGGTTGATAATCTCAGCTTAAGCGCTCTACGGGAATTTTCCTTTGATTCTAGCCAATGTTGTAAAATATTCCTGATGACTAGTGTAAAGGATAACCTTTCCACGATATCTCTTGATAAGCTTACTCGGAGTGCTTCTTTTCATGTTATTTCTCTTATCACACTTCTTCCTTTCGTTAATGTGCGCCACTAATAATAGAATCTAGGGCTCTCTCTCAAAATTGTTTTTTTATCATGGATGCCAACAGGAAGTTGCGAGGTTGAAGGCCGGTCTCAATTCGTGGTTTGAAGGTATTTGAATTCTCTTTTATTGTGGGAATTCACTTATAGTTTTTACCGAATTCATATAAAGTTAGAATTCTTCAACACTGGTTTCCATGTATATTCTTGTTCTTTAGTACATATAAAAGGATGAGTTTTCTTTGTATAGAGGAGTTGGAGAGATAATTTATGTTAGGCACACATTTAATTCTTATTCTATTAAGTTCCTATAGCATGCTTCCTTTTAAGGCTTGAAGAATGGACATGTGTAAAATAATGGATGGGAGGTGGTAAAGGACTATCTTTCCTATGATGAAAATATTGAGTCAATTTCATATCTATTGTCAAAAACATGATTCCATTCTTTAAAGGTCGATATATAAATGTTGACGTTTGTGATTTAATTGATATATATATATATATATATATATATATATATATATATATATATATATATATATATATATATATATATATATCTATATATATATATATATATATATATTTTGAAATCCATTTATATGGGGTTCGATTGAGTTGGTTCATGCTCTTAATGCATGAGAATGTATCTATTGTAGATTGAATAGTTTATGTGTGTTGAATATTGAATGTACATTGAAGCCAACTTGTGAGTTGTGACAACTGAGTTTGTACAAGTTATGGTGATGTATATGCATTGAACAGAGAATATATTCCTCAGTTCTATTATATAATTGGAGAATGTGAATATGCATTAGTTCATGTGTTGGTGCATACAATTCTGAATTATATGGTGCATTTGTAGTCGAATCCAACACCATTCCTCTGATTTAACTATTTTTAAATGGATTGAAATGATGATGCGTTAAAGTTATTGAATACCCTAGTTTGTTCCATTATTAATGGGATGGTGAAATTCAATAAGGAAACTCTTTTTGACATTAAAACCTATATGCAGAATGCACATGAAAAGATAGAGTTTATGCAACTTGAATCACCGTTCCAACAAGAATAACTACAACAGAATAAAAGTGGTCAAATCGGTAACATTGAGGTTGACTCTCATCATGTGCCCATTTTAGGAGCAGATTTACATGCATATGTAGAAATTCAGCCTGCACTTCCCAAGCCAATCATCAGACTTTGGGAAGATCATGTCCATAACAAGCACAAAATAGGTCTTGGATATGACAAGGATGCGTCCTTTCATATTCTGAACTACTCCATACCCATCAAATTTCAGAGTGTTGGATTTCTTCATGATATTTCACCTTTAGATATTCCAGATGCTTCTCCTCTTCCACAACAACCAAAACATATTGTTAAATGCCAACATTGTGACCGAGTTGGCCATATGAAACATCTTTTTTGAAACATTGTTTTTTTTAATCTTCATAAAACCACTCATTTTTCAAACAGATGCATAAAAAACAAGCCTCCTACAAGAACAAAGATTCATCTTATATGGATCTCTTCTTGTAAATGTGCATCGACATCCAAGAAGATGTTTCAGTCATATATCCGAATCTCTTCTAGAATATTAAAAATCCTTGCAGTTGAGTTTTCACCATCATCTCACATTGTATCTAACAAGGGGGTAAAGGATGGTCATCTACAAGCTTCAAAGCCACATCAAGCAAGCCTGAGCCATAACCTGACATACCAGATTCAGATTTGTAGCCAGAGACAAAGATGCCCATGAGAATGCATTTGGTTGTTGGTAAACCTTAAACCATCTATGTGGGGATGAGCTTCTCCCTCTTCAAAGAATTGGGGACACTTCCTCTAGCAGAATACTTCAAATCCTTTCTAGATTTGGATGAGTTCCAGGAATTGCATTAAGCATTCCAGAGTTGGTGGTAATTCTTAAACCAGTACAGGTTGAGACCTCCCTTTTAGCTTGAGGTTCTCCCTTTTTATGCCGGTTGCAGACCTCCCTTTTCTAGGTTGAAGGTCTCCCTCTTCAAAGCATTAAGGATCACGTCCTCTAGCAAAATACTTCAACATCTTGCCGTCTTGCCAAATTTGGAAGAGTTCCGGGAACTGTACTAAGCGTTCTAGTGTTGGTGGTCATCCTTAAACCACCTCCTTATGAAAAAATTTCAGAGAGCACATTCAACATAGTGCTACCATGCATACTTTGCACATTTGTATTACAACTCTCTTCTTGGACTCATACATACCCCTTCAGATTAAGGGGGGAATGTTGGACACCTAATCCTACTAAGGTTAGTGTGGGAGTTGAATAGTCAAGAGGAGTCCAAGAGACCTTGGAAGATGAATCTAAGGGTCACTCCAATGTATGATAAATATGTATCATTGTGAATAATAGTTGTATCCACACTTATCTTATCTTCTGTCCATTATGTGAATGTGGGTTTAACAATATAATATGGGAAACACTTTCAAAAGAAAACCCAGTTGGAAAGTGAGGTTGATTTTCTCTTTTTATTTTAATGGAAAATGGATGAAAGTACAAAAAAAATGAGGCCTATGGCCTGTGGGGGCTAATACATTGCACAAATCCTCTCTACTTTCTCTCTCCTTATCCACTCTTCACTTCTTTTCTCATATATGGAACAAAATGCACTTGAATAAAATGGAACCCCTTTTCCTCCTAGTTGCCTAATTATAACATGGCCTGATATCCTACTAATGGTTATGTTTGACTCCTTAAACTCTTAACTAGAGCTACAATATTAAATATTCTATAGTATTCTTCATCATGGTAATGTGACTAGTCCATTTTCCATGAATTAATGGGGTGGATGTGTTATTTTCTCAAATTATGGTGGTCAAAATAGGAAGGTCAATGTTTGAGAGACATAACATTTGCATATAGACTATGATTGAGGTGATTGTTGATCCATTGGAAAGGTGTCTCTATGTAGAATATAGAAAAAAATGAAAGATACTTAAGTAGAAAAATTTTACTCCCAAAAAATATCATTTGATACCTCCAATTTCTCCTAGAATGTTTTAGACCCTAATTTTCCAAACTAGGTCCCACTAGTAAAAATGGTTATGTGATCTAATTCCTCCACCTTTTCCACTCTAAAAGATTCAGGATAAATAATGAATAATTTTTTGATCTATTCCAGATCACTTACATTATTTTTAAAATTCTAGACTCTTATGTTTATTCTCCTACATTCAGATTAGAATTTCCTTGCACCAGTAGTGGAGTTGAATATGAGGCATTAATCTAGATTAATTGTTTTTATCAAATTAAAATACCTAACTTGATTGTGATGTGGAATTTACAACTAATTATAAATCATATCCAAAAGAAATATAAGATCAAGAAAGAACAATTAAAGGTTTATGAAAAAGGAGTTTGGGATCTTGTTCAAGAATTGAATATAGTATTTGTTCATCAACAAAATAAAAAAATGCTCGTTGATAGTAGTTTCTTTTTCTTCAGTCCAAAGACTTCACGAGCCCCTATTTATTTTTGTGTCAAAACAATTTTCCATCTACTCATACTAAAAATTAAGATTATTAACAAGTGTTTGATAATGATGACAATGTTGTAAACTTCCTCTCAACATCACAATCAATGTCTTCAAATGCTTAGAATAATGAATACTTGTATCCATATATCAACAATGAAAAGGCCATCCATTAGATCCAACTTCAAGTTCAAGAGGTAAATTTATTCCAAAGAACTATGTTACTCTCAAATCACCTTTCAGAAAAAATGATGAAAGAAAGAAAAATAATCCAACCGATGAATCTTCTCTTAAAAAGTACAAGAGTGCAAAACGTTAACATTGGTTAATTGATGGATCCAAACTATATAAATTTGGGTACTAATGGTACAAATGAGGAAATTAAGTAATATATTCTCCACATTAAGGAATTTTAGGATGTTTTCGCATCGACCTATAATAATCTTAAGGCATATGACAAGTCCATTCTTGTAGTATACTATGCCACTCAAAGAAGGTTCCATTTTTTTTAACAAAAGTTAAAAATAATCATCCCAAAGTTAAAGGTTCAACACAAGTTGGAAATTGAAAAAAGAAGAAAGATGGTATACTTTTTTCAATCAAGCATTAAGAGTGGTTCCACAATTCGGAAGTTATTAGAAAATAAAAGTGGATAAATTGATCGTTGTGTGGATTCTTGTCATTTAAAATAAGTACCCATTAAAGATAATTATCCAATACCAAATATGGAAATGTCTTTTATCCAATACCAAATATGGAAATGTTGTTACAAAAAGTAATTAGTTCCACTTTGGTGTCTATATTAAACAGATTATCTAGATACAATCACGTACTTGTTGTTGAA
Organism: Pinus albicaulis; assembly: GCA_034641835.2. Lineage (NCBI taxonomy): Eukaryota > Viridiplantae > Streptophyta > Pinopsida > Pinales > Pinaceae > Pinus > Pinus albicaulis. The sequence goes on along the minus strand of CM076575.1, from coordinate 1,849,076,817 downwards.
GAATACAAATATAAAATTACTTTTATAACACCTTGGGGAACATTTATCTATGTTCATACACTTATTGGATTAAAAAATACTAATCCCATTTTTCAGAAAGCTATGGACTTCATCTTCAAAGGCACGATAAAAATATGTAATGTTATATTATCAAAATGAATTGATTAATCATTCAAAATTGAGAGATCACTATCTAAAACATCATAAGAAAATTTTCTAGCAGTGCAAATTATATGGTATATCTTTTAATCTCAAAGAAAGTTTATCCATAGTGTTAAAAGGAAAGTTGTTGGGATATATTGTAAGAAAAAAGGAATTTAATATTGATCTAGAATGAAGTTATTAATGATCTAAATCCACCTACAACTCATAAATAAGTGTAATAATTTGCCAAAAATAAATTTTGTTTGAATATTTGCTTCAAATTATATATCAATAATAAAAACAATAAATAAGTTGTACGATAAAGGTTAATTATTTGAATGGAATCCTGAAACAAGAGTGGATTTTTCAAATATCAAACAAGCAATCACTACTATCCATATCCTAGTAAGCCTTGACTTGGATAAAGATATCATATTGGAGTCATTTTTTAAGAAAAAATTATCATTGCTATGGTTACCTAGAAGAATAATAAATAAGAAGAACCTATTATTTCTTTGATGATAAAATCCTTCCATTATTATAAAATAAAGTACTATCGTCTCGAAAAATAAGCCTTTTGTTTAGTCAAATTTGGTTCCTACTTTAGAACTTAAATCCTTTCATCTCATGTGATTTCATTTGTACCACATACTCCTTATGAAGATGATGTTCAACCAACTATTTAGATAAGGAAGATAAACAAATTAATCAACTAAATTACAAGAATATGATATTGAAATCAAACCATGAAAAGAGGTGAAATGACAAGGATGTTGCAAATTGATTACTAGAATTAAAGTTGTAGATATTAATCCTTCTATTTAAAATGTGATTTTTCCACAAGATCTTACTATATCAATATCTCAATGGTATAAGGATATTGTATTTTATTTAAACTTTGGGAAATTTTGAGATGAGATGCCTTCAAAAGAATGGAGATCTCTCAAATGAAAACGAAAGTCATTATGTTTATATTTTAGTCTTTGGAGTGTTATCCAAAATAAAGTTTAACGGTATGCTATTAATATGCTTCAACCCTCCAAAAGATTTTTAAACACTTTGTGAATTACATGAAGGGGTCTATGGAAAATATGTTTCCATTGTAGTAATATCGATTAGAATTATTAGAGTTTGTTTTTATTGGCCAACCATTTTCAAGGATGATTATGCAATGATTAGAGAATGTGTTCCTTGTTAAGGGTTTTCAAGAAAAATGAAAATAGATGCTATGACATTAAAATGTATTTAAGTAGAGAGTCATTTTGTACAATGGGCTCTAGATGCCATTGGATCCATAAATCCAAAATATAGTAAGGTTATATAATATATTATGAAAACCATTTATTATTTTATAAAAAATGGCTTAAAGTTGCAAAATTTAAAGTTGCTAAGTTAGAACAATTCATTCATTTTTTGGATGAGAACATCGTGTCCAAGATGGTGTTCCACAAAAAATATAACAAATATCGATTATATTTATATGATATCAAAATTCACCAATTTTTTTGGAACATATGGTATTTTAAAGGGACAATCATATCATTATTATCCATAAGGTAATGGCCTAACTAAGTCAACAAAAAAATATCTAATACAAATCCTTGAAAAAATAATCCCAACAAATCAAAGGCACTGGAATAAGAAATTAACAATTGCTCTTTTGTAAAATAGGATCACTTCCAAAGGAAGTATGTGTCACATACCTTATAGTCATGTGTATGGAAAATAATATAGGTATCATGTACATTTAGAGCTCAATGCATTATCCATTGTTACAATAATTAAATATGAAGATGAAGTAACATACCTCCAGGCATGGTATTATCAACTGATCCGACTCGAAGAATAAAGAACACAATCTATGAGAGACATGCATAAAATACATCAAGAAAATTAAAAAAAAAATGTTCAAAGCTCCATGATGAAAGACATGTGTATGGGCTAGTTAGTTTTGTTGTGGGAAAAACAAAATAAATCCATCTCTTCATTCTATGTTTGAAGCTCTCTGGATTTGACCATGCCAAATTGAAAAGGTGTGTGGTTTTAATTCTTATCTTTTCAAAGATATGAATGGAACAATTGAAAATTTTCCTATAAATGGGAAACATGTCAAACACTTCTTCATTTAAATGCTCTATCATTTCTCATATTTATAGATTTTCTTTTATTTATTTCTTCCCTGGTCATTTTCTCTTCTATACACTTACCCTAATTGCTTCACTCATTATTTTAATTTTTCTTTTTATCTCTATTTTCCAAAAGAAAAATACCTTTTGGATTCTCAACAACCCACAAGGGGTCACTTTCTACAATAAGATTCAAATATTGATCAATGTATGTACATCCTTGTGATCATTTTTATTTTTTCTTCACTAAGTGTTAATTCTATGTATCACCCCTTAGTTTCTTCAAACCTTAGAAAATGTGGAAATAAAAACATCCAAATTTCTCCACACAAACCCACTCTAGATGATACATTTCCATAAAAATATACTTATAAAATTCCAACTGTAAATATGAAGAATATTATTTCCCATTTTATGCACTCTCCAACCTTTGTGTTTCCCATATTTCACATCGCTCCAACATTTATTCATTTCTATGAGAATGAAGAGATTTACAGGAATTAAATACATATTCCCTTATTCCATAGTGAACAACACTTATTCATTTTAATGAGAATGTCGAGATTTACATAAACCAACTTCCATATTTCCAAAACTTTTCAATTCTGCATAACTCCAATACTTGGTGTTTTTAACCAGCTTTGTGAGATGAAAAAGACTATTTAGAAGATCATTTCCCCACATCTCCGGAAAATTACATTGTGCCCTCCACATTCCTCAAATTTTACTCCCTGACTTTGCACATTGAGTATCTTGATGCCACGTAAAGCACTCTTTTAAAAGTGAAATAAAGTCTCATTTCCAAGATGTTTTTCACTCATTTGAAAAATATTATCATTTAAGAAGCCATCATATTTGCATTCTTCACATGAAGTTGGAAGTTGTGATTAATAAATGGCATTTTTGAGAACATACACCGTTACGAAAAGTTGAAGACTAATCCAATGACATATAATATTGTTAAGTCCTCATTAAATGATTATCATTGTATAGTCATTGCCAAGTCTATTGAATATTGTTTTAAAAAGAACAAGGGAGCAACTGTCATAGCTGTAGTCCCTGCCGATAGAGGGAAGAAGCATAAAGATAAAATGATAACTGAATTTGCTTTAGTTAATCTGTATACTATTTTTCTTTAGTTAATGCTACTTTGCTTTAGTTAATGTCTATGTCTTATTAGTGATCAAGCACTACTTTATCAGAAGCTTTCAAAGATTAAACTTACCACAGATGATATATCATTGAAATTTGAGGTCTTTCCACCTTCGATCCTACTCCTACTTACCTATATCTTGCATTTGCCCTAGTCTGTTAGCTCCAGTTCATTTCAATGCATGTAAAAAAATAGTTATGTTTTCATGATGCCAGAATCTTAAGACTTTGTAGAAGCACGGTGTAACTACATCTATATATCTGTTTCTCCATACATGTGTATATGAAAAAAATAAAGTTGGCATAGTTGAGATGCAGCTACTAATCCACTGAAATTGGAAAATTTAGACAATTAGGTGACTGATAAAATGTTCATAATTGTACTCATTTATTGCATTATTCCTTGTGAGAGAAGAAAATTCCAACACAAGTAGATACTTGGGATGACGACAGTGACTATGCACTGACAAAGTTTTGCTTAGCATGCAATGATTGTAGAAGTATATTATCATTTGCAGATGGAGAAATCACTTTTCAGTCTTTATTTGCAATTCTGTATCCATTTGCAGATACATAGTTAAGCTAGCTCATGAACTACAGATTCAAATTGATATTGACTTGTTTTGATAGTTTGGCTTATTTTGCATGCAAGTTCTATAAAGCAAGGTAAAGGTAAATTAAATGAGGGTATCCTTGCTAGCTAGAAATGAACTTAATAGTTTCACTACATCCATCATTGAATGCGAACTTAATAGTAGAAGATGGTTGCATTATGCTTGCACCGAATTGTTAGTGTTATAAAATTGAATTGTTAGTTTATAAGTTCCATTTCAAAATTGGCATAATAAATCTAGTAGTAAATCGATTATAAATTGGACAAATGCAGTAGTTCCTATTTAGCATGGTGATTTAATGTAAATTAACAAGAGTAAATAGAAACATCATAACCATTAGCAAAACATTATGGAAATAGAACTTTTACTTTGACAAATTTCTTTATCACTAAAACATAAATAAGTTCATTGATTACATTCTTGAGACAATGTTGTCAAAAACTCAATTATTGATTACATTCTAGCTTTCTTGAGACAATGTTGTCAAAAACTCAGTTATTGATTACATTCAAGCTTTGATTCTAGTTGCATTGCTTATAACCACATTAAATATATCTTTGATAGACTACAATAAGGTATGTATCATTTTCTGTAAATAAGAGGCAGAAATAAAAAGATCAGAAATCATAAATATACACATTTCAGAGCAAAAGATTGCTTGAAAGATGAATTGATAAATGATAAATATACCTTTTAATTGTGCAACCAAATATAACATGTTGCATAAACAGAATATACATAAACAGGTTGCACTACTTCAAATCAAGGGAGGAAAAAGTATTTATAAATACCCGATTGTCATATATCTCTAGAAATTGCAGTAGATTCACCAGCTACAGGAGAGGAAGGAGTTAAACTCGCTAGCCAGCATCCGAGAGTTCTATTAACATACCAATTACATGTCAAAAACAAAAAGACAGAATATGCATAAACAGGTTGCACTGTTCCAATTCAAGGAAGGAAAAAGTAAGTACAACCAAGCCCGTAATTAAAATAATTAAGATTCCTTTCTAAGACATTTTCTTGATCTCTATGTTAAAAGGTTTTATGCAAATATGGTGTAAGCGAAACGTAAATTATTAAATAATTCAAGACATAATTTAAAAGGATAAATTATAGTTATTAAAAATGAGTTATTATAGGTACTTAATTTATTAAATAAAGAAGATAAGACTTGTCTTATATAAATTTTAGAATCCAGATTGTCAAACAAAATACCCAGGTTCCAGGTTCGAAACTGACAGAGAAATTATCAAAAACAACAAAAAATTGCTTAGACTAAATTTAACATTATCTGACAGAAATGCATAAATCTTACTGCTTAAATGGTATATCAGATTCATTAGAAATATTGCACGACAACTACTTATGGTATATCAGATTCATTAGACATATTGCACAACAACTTCTTAACTCCTAAAACATTCAATGCCATCCATATTAGTTCAAGTCATGCGTTTAACTAAAATCAAGCATTCCGGATAAAGATGCAAGAAAAAATAAATTTTATTATTATCTAACTTTGAAATCAATACAATCATTTCATATGCATTGTATATTATAAGTTTAAGGGAAAAATTTTCCTTCTGTAAATAGATCCTTAGCCACGTACCTACATAGGAAAAAAATGATTTTAATTGTACTAATCAAGAAATGACAACCACTAAAAAAAAAAACCCATGTGACCAATTATTAGTATGAAGAAAAAGCTCAGTAAGTATAAATAAAGTCAATAAGTATGCAGGTTATATCAAATAAAACATATAAAGAAAGTAAACTACTTTAATTAAGAGGTAAATATTAGGGTTGTTACCAGTTATTAGTTTCTTTGATTCCCTGCTCCTGTTCTTGCTGTTGGATGGCAGTAGTTGCTTTGATTCTCTGCTCCTATTGTTTCTTCAAGTCACTCAGTTCACGCCACGTATCACACTTAACTTTGCAGCTTATGGAAAGTCCCAGAAGCTGGGTTTTTGCTGAAAATGGATTGTGCAGATGATTGTAAGATAATTATTGTTATGCCATAAAGAGCTGCCGCCACCTGATGATATAAACAACCTAGATACTATGTGGTGACATATAAACATTTTGAGAATATGAAACTTAGCACTTACGTCTTATCCAATTGTAATAACTATTCAGATTGATAAAGACATCACCAACATATCATGTCAAAGATGATTGTATTGGAAGCAGTTCCGTAGTATCGGGAAAAAAATTGACGGAAAAACTAGGATGGCGAAGAAAGTTGATGAAAAAACTAGTAGACATATATCCCTCTACAGTTAACCTGGAAATTTACTGATCAATGAAAGTAATGACCATCACCAATCCATACTACATATGAAAATAATAGGGGCAAAAACATCATGTCCAATGCAACCATTGAAAATAGAACTGGATACCAAAGTCTTTACAATGACGTTTTTACTGACTCAGTGAAACTAATGACCATTACCAATCCATACTACACATGACAACAACAGCCGCAAGAACATCCTGTGCAATTCCACCACCGGAAACAGAACTGGAAACCAAAGTCTTTACAGGGATGTGAAATAATGAAGGAATCGATCCACTTATGCCACAAGGTTGTCCATCTGGACTGAATTGAGGAATACTGTGAATCAGGAAGCTTGGTTGTTTCATGTATCGGGAGCTTATTTCCATGATTTTTCATTTGAGCGCCTGTAATTATCCTCGTGTGTTCTAAAAATGGCAGCAAGAATGATTCCCACTATTATAGCCAATATCCCTATCAGAATAAACCCCCCACACCAGTTTGGAACCATAGTGTACCAAAAATCCAACAGACTAGCACTTCATTCTGATGGGTATCGCATTGACATAGTTTGTGAATGAAAACAACACATATTTCAAAATATCTTAAACAACCAATACTTTCATCTCCAAGACCACTATACGCTCACTAGTTTCATTCGAAAGATCAATAAAAGCAGTACTTGTGACTATTTACTAGTGCACGTTGCTTTCAAACGAAGCTCTTACAATGTAAACTACGAGCAGTGGTCAATATGCTAGACATACTTGCAGTTTCAAGAGTAGGTTAAAAGATAAAAAATCATTTGAAGAGAGATCAGGTTCCTTCCATTAGCTAGTCACTACGTAACCATCATTTTCTGTGTTTCAAATCCACTATTAGCTCTTACCAGGGATGCCATATATCATCCATTTGAAAAAATTCAGATAATAGCATGAAACATGGGTGATATGGGTGAAAAAATGCACAATTAGAGCATTCGTGATAGGAGTGGTATATTGTGTTGAAAGAATGGTTCGGTGCTAAATGGTGTAAAATGCAATCAACATGTCACTTCAACAAGATCACCCAAATCTGGAATTTCTTTAGCAAATGGAAATGAGAGGGTTTTTATGAGTGCCAAGTTTAATTAGATGTCGAAAATTGGATTTCATTGCGTACGTGTGCAATATAGATCCATAAGATTTCAATATATCCTAAAATGGATGATAATTTTGTGTTGTTTTGCATTAAATTAGTGTGAGACAGCAAGTTGAAATTAGTCAGAAAGAGCCTAAAATTGATGCACCAAATACTTGGTATAAATTGGCACATAAACCACTGCAAAAAGGGTAATTATGACAACCTATTGTTGCATAAAAAACAGTTTTGGATAGCAACTTTATTTGGCTGATTTTATCCTTCGAGACACTAAATTGTTGTTGCTGCACACTAAATGACCATAGACAACAATAGACAGCAAAGGAAAGGCCAAATGCTCAAGCACCTAAAGTTATCGTCTTGGCTATGCCACAAGCTTTAATACACAGATTAGACACAAACTATGATTATAAAACTGACAATGTAAAGAGGTATAGGAGATAGAAGAGGATACTTACACATTTCCAGTTGCCCCCAATGAAGAACTACCATTTCAAAGAAATAACAACATATTAATGTAAAAGTCATTTTTGTAAGAAACTTCAAAAACAACTATAAAATTAAGCATGCTATATCCCATATAAAACCTTGCCTAAAAGGTAGTCATTTGAGGAAATCAGGTATCAAGAATAAAATTACACATTTTCATTCCTAAGAGAACATTAGGTAACTTAAATTAGAGATAACATAATTTTTTGGAAAATCATAAAATAGTTTCATTTTCCAACTGAAGCAATTGCCTTAGGGAATAGCTATTTTCTATCATTCCTAAATGTTTCATAATGAAGATGTAGAATATAAACTTCATTGTAAATGGAGTCATTACGTACAATTAACAAGATCTCCTTGTGTATTTATTCATGAGGTAGTTAATCATACTTTCCTTACCTAACCATTCATAACTGATAACACTTATGTTTAAGTGATATAACATAATGTGACCTTAATACAATGCATTTAAGTATTGGAGTATTAATGCTCCAATGACAGGCACATTTCATTGCGTTCAAGAGATGGCAAGACATGGTGTTGGCACTCCCCTAACATCCACAAGTCTGCCCCAAGGATGTCCCCTTCCTGGCAGATTCCTCACATATGGTTAGATCAAGGCATCCCCAAATTCTATAGGAGATCACAAAGAGTCTCTTTGGGCTTTATCTCAATTTAAAAAAATAAAAAATAAAAACTAAAGAGAAAAGAAAGAAATAGCCTTAATTATTTTAAACCTAGCTAATGCTAGGCGTTATTGCCTCAAAATCTAGCAAGTCTTGAGAGAGGCCTCACAACACAAAGCCAAACTAAGACACAACAATGAGGTGAATGCCACTGTCATCTCTGCATTGCACCTTCTGCTCTTTGATGGAATTTCACCACACGGAAGGCTTCCAAGTATAGGTCACCTAAAATTTATTCCAAAATAGGAGAAAAAATTCTCCTAGGGGGTTAGGCCCAAGCACAAATAACTTGAAATAACACAACCTTCAATAAACCATACAATTATCCCACAGATCCATAGTTTAAATGTTTTTGTTTGTTACTTTTTGGTTCATATAGATAGTAGATTCTACATGAATTTCTTTCCTTCAACATTGGATGATAGGAGAGTAGAGCTCCTTCACTCTTGTGCTCTCCCAAGATGACACAGTCATATCACATCATCGTGCCCAATCACTCCAAGAAAGAACTAATGCCCCAATCACTCCTCGATTACTGAGCCCATGACATCTTAATATCATTGACATCATAACTGAAATCAATCATTCCAGATAACAGATGCAAGAAAAATAAATTTTATTATTATTTAACTTGGAAATCAATAAAATCATTTCATATGCATTGTATATTATAAGTTTAAGGAAAACCTTTTCCTTCTGTAAATATATCCTTAGCCACATACCTACACAGGAAAAAAATGATATTAATTATACTAATCAAGAAATGACAACCACTGAAAAAAAAAAGGCCATGTGAACAATTATTAATATGAAGAAAAAGCTCAGTAAGTATAGATAAAGTCAGTAAGTATGCAGGTTATATCAAATAATACATATAAAGCAAGTAAACTACTTTAATTTAGAGGTAAATATTAGGGTTGTTACCAGTTATTAGTTGCTTTGATTCCCTACTCCTGTTCTTGTTGTTGGACGGAAGTAGTTTCTTTGATTCTCTGCTCCTATTGTTGCTTCAAGTCACTCAGTTCATGCCATGTACCACACTTAATTTTTCAGCTTATGGAAAGTCCCAGAAGCTGGGTTTTTGCTGAAAATGGATTTTACAATGATTGTCAAATAATTATTCTTATGCCATAAAGAGCTGCCGCCACCTGATGATATAAACAACTTGGATACTATGTGGTGACATATAAACATTTTTAGAATATGAAACTTAGCACTCACGTCTTATCCGATTGTAATAACTATTCAGATTGATAAAGACATCACCAGCATATCATGTTAGAGATGATTGTATTGGAAGAAGTTCCGTACTATCGGGAAAAAAATTGATGGAAAAACTAGTAGATAGATATCCCTATATAGTTAACCTGGAACTTTACTGATCAGTGAAACTAATGACCATCACCAATCCATACTACATATGACAATAATAGGAGCAACAACATCATGTGCAATGCGACCATTGAAAATAGAATTGGATACCAAGTCAACATGTCACTTCAACAAGATCACCCAAATCTGGGATTTCTTTAGCAAATGGAAATGACAGGGTTTGTACGAGTGCCAAGTTTAATTAGATGTCAAAAATTGGGTTTCATTGCGTACATGTTCAATATAGATCCATAAGATTTGCATATATCCTAAAATGGATGATAATTTTTTGTTGTTTTACATTAAATTAGTGTCAAACAACAAGTTGAAATCAGTCATAAAGAACCTAAAATTGATGCACCAAATACTTGGTATAAATTGGCACATAAACCACTACAAAAAGGGTAGTTATGACAACCTATTGCTGCATAAAAAACAGTGCTGGATAGCAAGTTTATTTGGCTGACTTTATCCTTCGAGACACTAAATTGTTGTTGCTGCACACTAAATTAGTGAGATATATTCTAAAATGGATGATAATTTTGTGTTTTTTTAGACTAAATTAGTGTGAGACAACAAGTTGAAATCAGTCAGAAAGAGCCTAAAATTGATGCACCAAATATATAAATTGGCACACAAACCACTGCAAAAACGGTAATTATGACAACTTTCATAATTAGACAACCTGATTGCAGCTGCTGCACACTAAATTAGTGAGACAACAAATTGAAATCAGTCAGAAATTGTTGTAAAGACCCCAAAATTGATGCAAAGCTAGCTATGCTGGACTATCTTCATGCTTCTTAAATGCAACGAAATTGATAAAATATGGAATTGTTGATCATCCCTAGAAATTTCATGAAACAGATTTCTCAATGATAGAATGAACCATTGAACAATTATGCATAATAATATTTTAGTAAGAAGATGTTACAAATCAAGTATTGTAGCAAAAAAGGCATACTAAGAATAGATAAAGTCTTCAATTCTTCAACAAGACATGATCTTTGATCTAGATTGGCTTGGAGAGAATATCATTACTTCTATGTAGATTTTATTAGATTTTATTAGCAGCACTTGCAGGATTTGTTCCATGAGCAGATACATGAATAATATAGAAATTAACCACTGCAAAAAGGGTAATTATGACAACTTTCATAATTAGACAACCTAATTGTTGCTGTCGCACACTAAATTACAAAAGGGTGTTCTAAAAGTTGCATGTTAGTTTTCTAGCTAGAATCTCATGAAACTACTCATTTTCCATTTCCCACAATCACCCTCACTAAATCATGTTTCCAAATCTGAAATTCAAACAGAAAGAAAGAAAAGATGTTCCTCTTGGTCCATCCTTCATGGATGTTACCAGACGATAACAAGAAATATTGTTTATGGCTTTAGGTGCTTCACGTATGCACATTATAGGATGTTATGATGGATTGAACAGAATAAAGGAATGGGTTTCAGATGTCAAAAAGTATAACTTGAAAAAGGATGAAGAATGTAAAGTAAAAAATAAGAAACAAATATAATAGAAAAATTACATCCACATGTATGAAAAACATAGAAAGAACGTTGAGAGATATAAAGAACCACAACAAAATATTTAAATTGCCCAAATATGAAAAGGTAAAAAAAAAGATCAAAGGTAATAAAAATAGTTTGAGAAAGAAAACTAAAATTGTAGAAATATTTTGAGAAAAAGGTAAGGGATGTGTCTTTTAAATTCGTCTTCTATATTTCTTATACTATATAAAACATTTACTTCCTGAAATAAATATAGACCAACACGTCTTCTATATTTCTTCTACTACTAGAACATTTACTTACTGAAATAAATATAGACCTACACGTCTTCTATATTTCTTCTACTATATAGAACATTTAGTTACTAAAATAAATATAGACCAACATCAAACTAATGCTAATACATCTTTTCCTAAATTGTGAGTTTGAAATTCATAATAAGTATCGAACAATAGGAACACTATTGCAATTATCAGAAGCTCCCTTATGCTCCCTGTTACTGCAAAATCTAGAATCTTAGTGCAAGGTCTCACTAAGCAACCTAGATTGAACACAAAAATGGATGAGTTAACACTGTCACCTCAGCAGTTATTCCCCTCGTCTTAGTGGTTGGAAACAATTACCCCAAGATAGTAACCCAATTTGGCTTATAGGCTAAATGCCCCCTATGGGTTCTACAACAAAAATTCACTTGGGAATAAGTATGCAATAATTAGGGTTTCGAGTGGAATAAGTTATAATTCCAATAAAATAAGTTTCAAGGTTGGCTCAATCTAGAGACTTAGGTCAACCAATCGAGGCTCAAATAAGTTCTCAAGCTCATACAATCAAGAAAATATACTTGGCTGTCATAAACTAGGGTTTTATTCGAGATTTGCAACAAATAATTGGTTTATAACAATAAGAAAAAGCCTCATAATCTCTGATAAAGAAGTGAAGATAGTGATAATTAATGACTCAATGAGTAAACAAGAGGATAAATTACAAAAATGTTTTGTGTTGGAAAACACATATAATGGCACAATAAAACCTAGATGCCAAATACCCAAAAATTAATGCAAAGCTAGCTATGCTGGACTATCTTGATGCTTCTTAAATGCAAGGAAATTGATGAAATATGGGATAGTTGATTAGCCCTGGATATTTCATTAAACAGATTTCTCAATGATAGAATTAACCGTTGAACAATTATGCATAATAATATATTGGTAAGAAGATGTTACAAAGCAAGTATAAAATCTCTAGCAAAAAAGCCATACTAAGAACAGATAAAGCTTAATTTCAATTCTTCAACAAGACATGATCTTTGATCTAGATTGGCTTGGAGAGAACATCATTACTTCTATGTAGATTTTATTGGCAACATTTGCAGGATTTGTTCCATGAGCAGATACAAGAATAGTACAGACATTCCTGTGCCCCTCTCCTCTTGTCTGTGAAGGTTTTATGTGCAGCGCAACACCAAATCCAGTGTCTTAGGCACTATTCTTGGTAAACATTTTTATAAGGTTCAAAAGTTTTGAGCACCTACTTGATGATAAGCATGAATAACCATTAGTCCAACATACTCCCCTGCTGCACCAGCATTTGGTTGCAGAGAGAATGAATCAAATGCGGTAATGTCACAAAGAAGATTTCCGAAATCTTTGAAAATCTCCTGCAACAAAATATGCAATTTTGAGACTTTTTCAAGAAGGATTTGTTATTATACTAAAAATGTCATTTATATCTTAGTAAAGAAAATGACAGCCGTACCTAGTAACTAGCAGCTTTATCAGTTTGATCTTGAGGTGCAAAAGGATGCATGTCAGCAAAACTTGGCCAAGTAATAGGCATCATTTTACAGTTGCATTCAATTTCATAGTGCATGATCCTAAGGGAATCATACTGTGGCACAAAGAAAGATATTTTGCCTGTAACCAAAGGAGGTAGCACAGTAGCTGATGCTCTGTGTGGTAGCTAAAAACATTCACATATCTCAACAAGTTTTGATGGTAGTTATTTGGCAACTGGGGGTTTGAATCTTACAAACAACATGTCTTTATTTCAAATTCAATAAAATAAAGCCACAATGGATCAATATCACTACTTATATACCCTAACATCGCCATTCTATCTAAAATTTCCTAGAATAATGATGTAAGAATTATACCCTGAAAAGCATCAGACCAATGGCAACCAAAGTTTTACATAATTTGCATACTAAAAAAGTGACTAAGAAACCAAAGCTGTACAAGATTTTCATACTGAGAAAGTGACTAATTTATGTCTACCATTTTTCATATTAGATAAAAATGTGTTAAATCTAGTCCCCTTCAGCTACAAGATTTAGGTAATGGCCATACCTTCTTAATCTTTCCGAGGATAGCAATATTGACTTTCTGTTTTCTTTATTGTTCCAAGCTTTTCTCATGCAATTTTTGTTTAAGGGAAATTGATTCCTCCCACTTCTCCCTATAGATGTGTTCAGAATCCTTAGTGCATGAGATAATACCTGGTTTAATTCTGCTTTTAAAATCCACACCCAAAATATCTGTTGGTGTCATTCCTCTAGAATTCAGCTTGAATTTGAATGAAATACCAAGCTTCAACCTAATAATTCAATTTTTAGACAAATTAATCCTTAAAAACAAACTTATAAATTCATATGCAAACCCTATACAATTTGCTAAATTAGACTTTTATGGTAGAAACACATATTCATTGGTGCTTTTCCTATCTGGTATCAAGTGTTATTGCAACTTCCGTTCCTGCCCATGCTTTAACCTATCATTTGGATACCGTTAACCTGTTACTAGCCTCTGCTCGTATTATTTTTTTATGATATTTATTTGATGGTTTTGTGAATACGATTCTAACCTAGGGATTCGAATGCTTGCTTTTGGATCCATTATTCGATGCCTAGCCTACACTTTCCATATTTTGGGCACTATTTTCCATGTTGTCACTCCACTTCCCAGTCTTAGTGGCATTATCGTTATAATTCAATAATTTTTATCCATTATTCAATACATAACCTACACTCTATGATATTTTGGGAGTTATATGCCATGCCCTTACTCCACTTTGTAGTCTTTCTGGCATTGTTGTCATGATATAATCATGTTAATAGACTTGATTTGATTTTTGCAATTAAAATTATGTTCTAAACTAAAACTAATTATGTTGGCATTTTAGCTTTCCTGTTTCATTTTGGTTCCCATAAACTGAGATAACATGAATTATAACAGATTGTACACATCTATAGTAATCTTCCCCTCCTGATATTATGTACACTCCGTTCCTTCTAAGTGCTAAAACTGCTTTTCTTTCTTTTAAAAGAATCCTTTTTTCTACATATAATTGACTGTGATTCGTGGAAAAATTATAGGGATTGGCATTTCGTGGACATTTCAGGACAATTTTAGTAAAGAATAAGTGCGACCGTTTGGTCTATGGCCTATATGAATGATATCATGATCTAAAATATTACTATAATATATTTATTTATTTTTTCTGTTAGGTGGAATCTAATTTCCACCCAGCATAAACAATTGAGCTAAGAGGTTTGACAACATACTGACTTGCATTTGTATGTTGGTTCTATTGCAATATTTTTGTTTCTCTGGTTAAGAAGTGGCAGAAGAAGTATCGATTGGGATGCCATAGATTTTGGAAATATGGCTTCCTCAATTTTTATAGCTCTTACCAATCCAACTAGTCACTAAAAATATCAATATTCTGGATAAGTGTCCAAACTTCATTAATATAAGACTTGACATTGTGGCTTTGCTCATTGAAAATGTTGGAAAAGTTGGAAAAGGTGCTGAAGTTGTTTTCCAGGATCTCTGATGCTGGAAAATTTCCAACAGATTTTAAAGAGATGTTGTATATGCCTCTCCTTAATTGAACGCACTATGTTTTATGCGCTTCCATTCACTGTTGCATTTTTTAGTGTCATTTCCTGGACATCTCCTATGCTAGGTTGATTGTTTGCCAAATATAAAACTGAAAATTGAAATATAATAATAATCCCTGATATTTTGCCCCAAGTTTTTGAAAATTGAAATATAACAATAATCCTTGTTGTTTTGCCCCAAGTTTTTTCAAATTGAAATATAACAATAATCCCTGCTGTTTTGCCCCAAGTTTTTGCATTAATTAGAACTATATAGTTTGCTAAGAGATCCAACTATCATATTTAAAATCCATACAATTTATTAAAGGAGTGAGATAATAAGTAGATCAAATTGTTTTGGCAAGTTTGTATTTTTCCCATTAGGTAAAGGTAAAGTTCCATTCTACTTGGCCAAGTAACAGGCATCATCTTTACAGTTGCATTCAATTTCATAGTGCATGATCCTAAGGGAATCATACTGTGGCAGAAGGAAAGATCTTTTGCCTGTAACCAATGGAGGTAGTGCAGTAGCTGATGCTCTGTGTGGTGGCTAGAAACATTCACATATCTCAACAAGTTCTGATGGATGTTATTTGGAAATTGGGGGTTTAGATCATTATGTTCATTTATGGGATACTTGAACATGAAAACATATTCAAGTATTTCTATTCTGCCAGTTTCATTCGCACTCATGTTTTATGTTTCATTTATTTCAGGCTTTTCAGGGTTATAGAGGAGCTGTGTCTTTTTTAGCCTTTCGTCAAGGCACACAACAACTTATGTCAGGATATTTTGATCATACAATCAAGTTGTGGAGTGCATAGGATAGGGCCTATATGGACACTCTTTATGGTCAGCAAAGTGAAATCGTTGCAATTGAATGTGAAATCCTTGCAATTTATTGCTTGAGAAAATAATGAGTTCTTGCAAGACAGAAATGAAAACATATTCAGGCACTGCTATTCTGCCAATTTCATTCACACTCATGTTTTATGTTTCATTTATTTTAGGCTTTTTGGGGTCATAGAGGATTTGTGTCTTGTTTAGCCTTTCGTCAAGGCACACACCAACTTATATCAGGATCTTTTGATCGTAAAATCAAGTTGTGGAGTGCATAGGATAGGGCTTATATGGACACTCTTTACGGTCAGCAAAATGAAATCCTTGCAATTGATTTCTTGAGAAAAGAACGAGTTCATGCAAGACAGAAAACTAGTAGAATCAAATTTTACAAACTACAAGCATAGATTGTAAATTCAAGGATAGTTTGTAAACTTATACTTTTGTTGATAATTAATGACAGAAAGTAACTAACAGAAATGAAAGCTATTTGAATCCTACCATTCAAATGATTTTAAACATGGAATGAAAACAATTAAAGGTCTATGAAAATAAATATTTTCTAAGACATTTGGACATGCAAATGGATGCCAAAAGAATATTTGATAGATCTTTATTGCTATAGGTTTTTAGAATGAACAAATTTCTAGATAGATGGGAAACAATTAAAAGTTTACAAAAGTATATAATTTCTTATGCATTTGGACATGGAGTTTGTTACCAAAATCATATTTGTCAGATCTTTATTGCTAAAGATTGTAGAATGAACAAATCATCCTTCAAACATTCAATGACTTAATCAATAAAAGAAAATGGGAGATAAAAGTCGTGAAATGGAACAGAAGTACATGAATGCAAAAGGAAACAACAGAGTCCTTGAAGACTGGTTGTTATTAATATGACTGAAGTTTCAAATGATAAAAAAATGGAGTGGATTCATTATCAAGACATGAAAAATGAAAAGTACCCATTACAGTCCCCATAACTAAGCACTTTTTGGAGTGTAATTATTGAATTGCCTATCCTTTCTCATAGTCAATATTATTAGCATCACAATATACTTTTTTTCCTTTTCCCCATGTTGTTTTCCTTCTTTACTCCTGTTCACCTGTGTTCTCCTATTCATCTGCTTTTTCAATCTCATCTTCAATTCCATCTGTCTTCTCCTGTTCATCTGCTTCTTCAATATCTCCTTCAACTCCACCTGTCTTTTGCCTTATAACATATTCTTGTTTTACAACTGTTCAAGGAATTCCATAGTAATGCTAAGCATTAAAAATCCTAATATAAACAGCTATGAGTAAATCCACTAATTTCTGAAAATAAGAGAAGAGTATCAATATTTCTACTTACTTGACAAGGTAGGACATATTCTAGTATGTCTTTTCCATTTTCAGTTCCTAAAACAATGGAAAAATGGAATAGCCTATTTGTAAACCATTTTGAATCAACCACTTGATAAGGTAGGACATATTCTAAAGAATTTTGAATCAACCACTTGATAAGTTCTAGTATGTCTTTTTCATTTTTTGTTTCTAAAACAATGGAAAACTAGAATAGCTTATTTGTAAACCATTTTGAATCAACCAGTTCAGGAATGTATTCATACCATGTATCTTTATAGCTATTTTACTTATATTCATACCATGTATCTTTATATCTCTGTTACTTGAAAAGCTAGGACATATTCTAGTATGAGCTATATTTGTAAATCATTTTGAATGAACTAGTTTAGGAGTGTAGTCATACCACGTATTCTTATAGCTGTTTCAATTGAGGCAGAAGAATATGCCATATCCAGAGATGCTATAAGGATTTTTTCTATGCATAGATATAGCAGTTGCCTATGTCTTATTGCTCATGTGTTCATGCTAGCATGCATATTATTATCAAAAGCCATTGATATTGTACCATGAATGGGATACTTTGCTATTCTTGGATATAAAAGAGAAGTATTCATAATGTATAGGATATTGACTTATTGCAAGTTTGTATTGTTTTCAAAGCATTGTTAGAGATAAAATTCATATGTAAATAATTAAGAAATACCGACAAAGTACCTAGTTCATAATTAAATGCAATTTTCAAATATTAAAGAAAAGGAGGAAACGGTAATTGAGTTGAGTTTACACAATAAAATTGGAAATTTGTCCTTAATATAGTTCATTGAACATAATGATAATGAAAAGAAATTATGCAACAATACAGTAATAAAAAAATATTGTACAATACATAATGATAATGAAAAGAAATTATGCAACAATACAGTAATCAAAAAATATTGTACAAGAGTATTATGTAGTATTGTGTACTAAAAACATTTTCCTGATAAATGTACAGAAATTGAAAATTGGGTTGAGTTTAGACACGAAAATTGGAAAATTATCCTTAATCCAGTTTATTGAACATAATGATAATGAGCATAAATTATGCAACAATACAGTAATCAAAAAATAATGTACAAGAGTATTGTGTATTAAGTACATTTTCCTGATAAATGTATAGAAATTGAAAATTAAATAGTTCTATTGGAATAAGAGCATAATATAAAGAAACAAATTGGATTCCAATAGCTGCGATGTCGCTGGTCTTTGTCATCTGTGTAACAAAGAATTAGTTAAAAAGAAAATCATAAAATTTTTAATTGAGCAAAGGACATTTTCGAAAGAAAAGATGTTGAGTCAAGATGTTAATGTACCTTTCATTTGTCATCTGACATGTAACAGTTCACTATCTTCATTCAATAGGAACTTGCTTTGAATTATGAGATCACATAGCATATAGACAATGGTTTCCTTTTCTTGCAAATATTTTTCATATGACATGGGTTTTAAACGAGGAAGTAAATCATGGACTAAAGGTTCCCTAATAATGCAATGAACAATGTTTTTTATGAGAGATTCTATTGTAGCATTTATACAATGTTTGTATACAAAAGGGCAATTATTATTGCATTTTGAACAATAAATTGTTCCATTGCTGATCAGTATGGATGAATTGATTACAGAATTGCATATTGCACAAACAGGATCGAATGGAGTTGAATAAGAATTTGATGCTTTTAGCATACCTTCAACCTGTTTATAAAATATTCAAATGTTAATGTACAATATTACATATGAAATTCAAAATTAGAAAAACGATCATTATTTCTATACTTACGGCATGGTTGGATATCGTTAGTTTTCCAATATTCTTAACTGCATCTGTGTTAAGTTCAGTTATGAAAGTTGACTGGGTTGCTCAAAATATTTTATCTTTTACATCTCTCCTTTTTGTTATGTTTTTGAAAAGGATCAAGGGAAATTGTCCTTTCTGCAATTGTTGCTCCATTGAAGTACAGTATTGTTCATATGTATCAAACAATTGCAACTGCAACAAACAAATTAGAATAGTTATATATTGAATGAATACATATTATTTATTAAAAATTAAGTATAAGTGGTATGAAAATACATACTATTGCACAATCATTTTCAAAATCTCCATCTTTGATATGCAATATGTAGTACAATCCAACTCTTTTGGCAAGTGTAACAGCCGCACCAATTGTACCAATTGGGTACATTTATGTTCTTTCAGCAAATTGCTTCATGGTTGTATCTAGAATGAAACAATATTCTTTGCGGACTTCAGGCACAATGTCTATAATGCTTGATTCATTTAGCGAAATTATTTTATCACAATCGCCACGATCATAAACGGTTTTAGGCAGTGTTCTGAAATTTGTAATAGATATACTCTTGCCTTGTATAATTTTCTGCTCATGTTGTTCAATTAAATGAGCAGCTATACTTAATGTTATAGTCATATTTCCTTTCTCATCTGTCAAATTAGCCCGTAATATTCGACGGGCTTTGTTTGTTTTGTCAAGAAATGTGCTATATACGACCATTATGTCTCCGAAAAATAATTGTCCAATAATACGACTTTTCAATTCTTCAATTGATACTTTAACTGGAGGCAGTTGTTTTTGCCTATATAAATTGCTTATTTAGATACTTGTATAAACATTTCTATAATGCTATGTTTTTTTATAAATTGTAGAGCTATAAATAAATTATAGTATAAGATTGCATATAAATTGTAGAGCTATAAAAAATTACAGTATAAGATTGCATATGCATACGCATACCTTTTCACTGCATATGCATACCTTTTTACTGCATCATTTTGTAAGATTCTTGATTCTCCTCTTTTTGATTCTATTTGACTTGTACTAAAAATAGTAATTTCATATTTCAATACAATTTGAATATTATCATATGTGTTTTGCATAAGCAATAAATGAAGAGTTTATGATAAGTAAACTATACATATATTGTAATATTATCATATGTATTTTGCATAAGCAATAAATGAAGAGTTTATGATAACCAACCTATACATATATTGTTGTTTGGTTGCCTGTAGGGACTGACTACTAGTGCTTTTTTTACTTGTCCAACATTTTCTAATTTATATAGATTTAGTTGTACATATGTATATTAGTCAATTGTAAAAAGACAATGGATATATAGTGAGCATTAACATTGTAAATTCAGAATTTGGGCATATTTGTATAGTTATCATAGACATACCTCTTTAAACTCTGTAATTGGGTTGCATCCTCTACTTGACTCATGTTTTCTATATCCTGAGTATTTATCCTATTGCAATTATGCAATTACTATTCTAAATAGCTATACAAAATCTTTTAATTGCAAGAATGTAAGAAATTTGTAACTAGCAAAATTGAAATAAAAAAAAATTGATGGAGATGATTGTGGGCATACTCTTTGGTAGCTTCTTGTTCAATTTTCTCTTTGGTATGGTCAATTAGTTTTCCTTGTTCTTGACTTTTTTTACTTTTTCCTTGTTCTTGACTTTTTTGACTTGTTTTTTCTTTTGATTTTTCATCCGTTCCCCTATTGTTATAAAATAGTAACATATATTTAGTTCAATTTCAAAAACCATATAGAAGGAAAAACTAAACAAGAATATAAAAACCATATAAAGAAAAAGCAAGAAGTACATACTTTCTTCTTTCATGTTCCATATTGTTGATCTTTTTTCTCATTCGTTTTTGTTCAATTGAAAAGGGTTTTATTGGTAGAATCTGCATTCAAAATTTACAATTTTGTAACATGTTTCATATGTGCATCATAGCTGAAGGACAAGATATTGTATCATGATCGGACCAATATGTATCTAATATGAAAATTTTGTATTGTATATTAGTTACATTTGACCACACATGGTCAATGAATGATTTATGCATGCTATTAGTTTTGTTGATAAGAAAATGGAGATTGTAATTGTTCATGTAGCTTTCCAGCTCTTTTGTTTTCTGATTGCATTGTATTATATCAATATTGAAGTCCCCCAATATAATTGTGATATCCTTTAAATATATATGATATAAAGCTTTTGCAATGACATTCAAAATATTGTTCAAATTTGCATGTGGTGATGCATATATTTTGAGTATTGCAATTTGTGATCCATGAACTATTATTTTTTCCAACAATGCTTCTACAAGATGCTCTTCAAAGTGGATGTGTTCAAGGATAGATATATGTTTTTTTATCAGTATCATTAGTCCATGCTTAATGCAACTTGATTTGCAATTGAAATTTGCAAAGTACTCATTTTTCATAGACAGGGACATATATGTTTCTTGTAAGCGTAAGATGTCAGATTGCATTGTGTCATAATCACTGCATTTTTCATTAAGATGTGCATGAAGATTACGGGTGTTTAGTGAAAGAATGGAGATGGATCCCAATGATTGTATTGATGAATAGTCATATTCTAATTTCCATTTTGCAGTACTTTGCAAACGTTGCATTTCACAATTTACTTTTTGCTTAACCTTGAAATTGTTGTTTGTTAGAGCATTTAGCAAATAAAACGACTCTATGTTTCTTACATGTGATAGAGCTATGTACACTAAGCCATGCACTTGTATTCCAGTAGGATCAAATGCAAGTCTATCCAAGGTCAAACCCTATGACCTATGTATTGTGCGTGCACATGCAAGTTGAATTGGAAATTGTTTCTATATCTTCAGATGAGCCATGTTTGGTGACATAGACATTTCATTTGATATTCGTAATATTGGTATCCTATCATGTGCTATGTCTGAAGTATACAAATGAGCTAGTTTTCTAGATTTTCGATGACCAATATTAGGGTCATGAAACTTAATCCATAGAACATCAACTTTATCTGTATGAGTATATGATTTGACTCTTCCATCTGCACCATTTACTAGTCCATCTTGTGCATCATAATTGCAAGCATACATTTCAATTAGCATGTTCAACTTTATCACAAGTTGTGAAGGGAAATCAGCTGTATGTTGATGCCTTGGAACATTGCCGCTATTCTCTTCATCTTCATCAATTTCATTGATTAAAATTTCATTACTAGGCATGAGTGTTAACATTTTCTTGTTATGCATTGCAACATATTTGTTTTTGTAAAATAAGTAGGGAAATGTTGGATCATTTGGTACAGGGTGCATGCAAGTTGTATTAATATATTTTATATCATCACATGTTTGACTATTTGTTCGCATTCTATTTAAAATTGATATAAATTTTTCATCTTTTTGTCGCATAGTCATATGCAATTGGAAGCACTTGACATAATCTTTCTAGAAATCATGTGTTATTGTTTGATTGTTGATTCTTGGTTGTTCAAAAATTAGTGAGTCTTGAATAGGTTGCGCTTGGTAGAAATCACCACAAAATATCATGTCAATGTTTCCAAAGTATTTGGTTTGGACATGTTTTATGTTTCTGAGTCTATTATCAATAGAATATAAGAACCGACTACCAATCATAGAGGCTTCATCTATGAAAGCTAGTTTCATTTCTTGATATAGCTTTGATAAATTGTCTAATACTTCTTTGCTGAGTGGCGAGAATTGAGACTTGTTAAAAGGCATTAGCAATGCAGAATGTATTGTTGTCCCCCCTGCATTATATGCATCTTTTTCTGTATATGCTAATATTAGACCCTTTGGTTTCATAAGATCAGTTATGTTCTGTGACTCATATATTCGTATAAGCATTTGGAAAATTTCTTTTGTTGTCAGTGTTTTTCCTACCCCTGCTCCACCTGTAATAAATAAGTAAGTTGGTTCATTGACGTTTTTTCTTTTTTTTATTCCAACATCTTTTACAATTTCTTGTTGCTCTCTGTTCAACATTATTTTGAGTTTGTAATACTCATTGTTATCCATTAAAAATGGATGAGAAGTTATTTGAAGTCCAAGATTAATTATTTTTTGCATTTCAAATTGTTTTGGAAATTGCATGTCTGATTGCAAATCATATTCCTCACAATGGGAACTATTTTATTTGTTTCGCATATTTATTTGATTGGTATTCATAGAACTATTTAGTTCATTTTTTGCAGTCTCTAAATCACCCCATGTTGGATTGATGTTATATGTAAATTTAGCTTCATTGGTGCAAATTGTTTTTTCATGTAATGTATATGCCACTTCTCATGTAGGGAAGTCTTGTTTCAATGTTTTTTCACATTTTTCAAATGGAACATATAACAATAATTTCTCTCTACAAAAGTTTTCAATATCTTTGTATTTGTTATATTTAACAAATCGTATAACATTTGGTTTTTTCCTCTTTGATATGTGTGTGCCATCTTTCTTGTAATTTGATAAAGATTCTGCAAGGAAAATTTTGCAAATGGAGCATGGGCATTTGATGTTATAGTCAATAATAAAATGACACATCACATCTTCTAAATCATCAGGTTCTTGTTTCAAGAGAATATGTGGTTTAAGCATAAATATGCGTTCATCAACTGTAGATGTATTTATGAATATACATTCTCTTGAACTACAACTCAATGGAAATGAAAGTGCTATATGAACTACTTGTTGAGCTGACATTTGTTGCAGATTAAGTAATGTATTTCCAATTTTACGTATCATTTGCATAGCATCAATTTCATTTCTCTCATGCTCTTTGTGTATCCTTCTAAATGCATTTGTCATGGACTTGTCAATTTTGGTCATATATGAACTACAATATGATGCCGCAGCATATGCATTTAGCACAAATTGTGCATCTGTATTTGCATTCCATATAGCAGGCATATCCTTTGCAAAACTGTTGTTCCAAATGTGAGAAGGTTTTCGTTTCAAAAAAATTATCGATTGTTTTACTGTACGTTGTAATAATTGTATGTACTCATCTCCTGTTACTCCTATTTCTATCAAGAAGTTGTCATAGGTTATTGAATCATTGTAATTTGTTTGTTCCAAGAATGCCAAATGTAATAATGCTATTTCTGTGAGTTTTTTATTGTTTATAGTAATCGGTACAATGATCATTGTTGATTTCATTGGTGGCATAGGGAAGTTGTATCTACAATTTGAATTTTTTCGCTTTTTACAACTTCTTGTATGGTGATGTTTATGGAATTTAGCAATATCTGGCTCCAAATGGTCTGTATCACAGGTTATGTAATTATCAAGAAAGTTTTCAATATCTGAATTTCTTTGCTTTCCATATATTGGAGCATTTTCTATCCATAATAGTCCATGTTCATGTTCAGTACCTCGATTTTGAAACTCTTTTATGAAATAGTAGTCAAATATTTTCGCAAAGAATGTACTATCATGACATATCATTCGTTTTACAACATTAATTCTGTGTCTATAGTACTGATTACATGTGACTGGATATTTTCTTATAAGATAGTCAATATCATCATCTTCTAATGTATCAGTATCATTATTACTTGCTTTATTTTTAAACAATGTGACCAATGTATCTACTAATGGTTTCCATTGATGTTCTGCACTTGTAAATGTCACAAAGAAAGTTGGAGGTCCCAATTTTCATATCATTGCAAATATGTTTTTTTTTTTTTTTTTTTTTTTCCAAATAATCAGGAGAGATGTGAATGTTTCTGAAATCTATGTATCCAATATCAGATTTCAATAAATTTTCCAAATTTGCTCGATACTTGACATCTTTTGCTAATATTTTTCTTCCTCTTAGTTTCCCTTTCCTTATTCGCACCCATATGCAAGAGAGTACTTTATCAATAATTATTCGCATTGTCTTGAGAAACAAATTTGTTGTGTGATATGAGAGGTCACCACTTGCTTGTAATAATTCCCATTGTACTATTTTCTGGTAGCTAAATCTATTTGTAATGTCATCATCACGTGCATCACCATAGAATAATGTTGGAAAGTTCATTTCTTCTGCATGTTTGTCCTTGAAAATCCCAAGTGGTCGTTGTCCTTAAGCAGGTGCAAGTTCAATAATCTTGTCTTGCAAATCATATATGCGTTGTGACTCTATTAATCCATGTATCAATGTTTTAGTAGTTGGTTCATTGTTTGTATCACTATTTGTATGACTTTCACTATCACTATTTGCATTTTGTATGATGGTTTCATTATTTTCTTGTAAAAGATGGGTCCACTTCTCATTTACACAAATGTTTTTAGCCTTATCTAGACTTCTAGAACATAATTCATTCCATGCTTTCATGACAATAATTGGACGCACCTTACCTGTTTGATATGCATTTTTGTACTGCAATTATCTTTTCAATGCAACTGCAATTGTCATTGTATCACTTAGATATTGTGGAAATTCTTTTTGCACAATGTCCATATGAACTGGTACATTGATAATTGATCCTGTTAGGCCAATTTGCGATCGCTTATATCCCAATTTTCTGATTTGTGCAAATGAAATTCTCAGTGACACAAGTCTTTCTTCTAAATCTGAAAGCACTTTTACAGTTGGTAATGGAGTGTTACGTCTTATTTGTTCAGGTGTTGCAAATTGTGGAAGCTTTCCATTTTGAAGTGCTCTTTTGCAAGAAACACATATGTTTTCACTTCTAAAGGTCCTATTGTTCAATGACAAATTCATATGTATTTCTTGCAAATCTGTAGTGAAGCATGTCATATTTTTTGCAAAATGCAATCTGGTGCAAATTGCACATGTATTTCTAGGTGTGTCTTGGACTTGTTTCATAAAGATGTATCTTGCATCTTTTTTTCTTTGATGAATTTGTTTTCTTATTATACCTTTTTTATCGTTTCTGACATTGCGAAGTCTTTTTTTTAATGCAAGAAATGTAATTCGTGTTTTGTCATTAGAAAATGTTTTTTATATGCAATCTTCTTAGTTTCATCATATATGTTGGCTTCAGAAACATTAATGGATATTTCATTGCATCTACTTCTTGTACGCATGTATTGTTTTGTTTTGTGATAACTAAGCCTACGACACTTAGTTGGACTACTATATTGTGAATCAGATAGTATCTCATAAATAGGTTGCTTTGTTTCTAATAGATGCTTAGGAAGCAATATATTTTTATTGTTTCATATGTCATTGCATTTGCCTCTTGTACGTATGAATTGTTTTATTTTGTGATAACTAAGTCTAGGACACTTAGTTAGATTGATGTCTTGTGAATTAGATCCTATCTCAGAAATAGATTGTTTTGTTTCTAGTAGACGCTTTTGAGGTAATGTGTTATCATTATTGCATATGTCATTGCATTTGCCTCTTGTATATATGAATTTCTTCATATCACTAGATTTGCCTCTTGTACATATGAATTGCTTCATTCTGTGATAATTAAGCTTATAGCACTTAGTTGGACATACTTGTTGTAAATGAAATGATATCTCAAATTCAACATCATTGTTTAAATGTATTTGAGAATGCATGTCAAATTTTTCATTAGCATTTGTAGATTTTGTTACTACAACATATTGCAAAATGTTATGATGATCATATTGTTTTTGAATCATTGGCTCATAATGGATGTGTAATGTATCTATTTTGAATGACATGATATTAACAACACGATTTCATCTCGAATGAATAGAACTATAACTGAAAAATTTACTAATTACAGAGGAACACAATTGGATGTTCACTTTGAATATGATAGATATCCATTGCAAATAGAATGGTCCACCCTCTATTCACCCCTTTTCATATGGCATTGTAATATTTATGAGATACTGTTGCTAGTTCCTATTCATTATATATTGTATCACATCAACTATCAGATAATGTTCTAAACAATGCAATGCTTGTTGATTTCTATGCATAAGTGCATTGCAAAAGGATTGGAAAATGTAAAGTCTTAAACATTGTGCGTCGAATTATGTTGTTACTAAATAACAAATTGCACTAAAGAGGTTGTCGCCGCAATTAGATGTTGTTTGTTTTTCCATTGTTAATTCATCTAAAAGCATTTTAGATGCAATATACATCCAATGGTTTTTAATATCCTTGCAAATATATGACAAATAGATACTAGATTGTTCAGAAATGCATACTGGGAACTTTTGGTAAAACAATGGTTCATAATGACCACTAACAGAATTTGCATCATGGAAGAAAATGCAATATGGAATTGTATTTTGATGTTGATTAAAAAGAAAATATCTTGTCTTTCTTGTGAATGACCAAATTCCAATTGATATATTTAGCCATTTAGCTAACCAACGTATGCAAAATGTATCCCCCCATAGCCCCCATTAAGATTCCTTTATATTTGTCGATGCAGAACAGTGCATTTTACAAAGATATGTATCAATATCAGTAATTCCATGTAATTCGTACAAAAAATCAGATTCTAGTTCATATTGACATGACTCTATTGCTTCAACATCGTTGTTGTTTAAGAAAAATAGAAAATGTTCTATTAATCCATTTCGCAATTGATTTGAAGTATAACGAAAATGTAGAAGCACTTCAAATGAATTAAACAAACAATCCCCTATAGTATATGAAAATGCATCTAATCTAAACAAACCATTGCTTTTTAATACACAATCAATGTTATCAGATACAATGAATTGTAATTTCAATTTGTAACTGTCAAAATCTATTACTTCTTCCATTATTTCCAAGTACTTATCAGAGTTTACGTATGCAATTGTCTTTGCAGAAACTGAATTACCTTAGAAAATTATTCTATTGCTCCTATCTACAGATTTCCAAAGAATATTGATGAAATTAGGAAACAATAAAGATGATTGTTTGAAACAAAATAAATGCATAAAAAGAACACATATTTTTTATGCCAAGACCCTAGACAAAGGATAAATGCTAAAAATGTAAAGGGAATAAATTTATGGTACATAGTAAACATGAAGTTTGCAAGGACAAAACTAGTGAATAGCACCATTTCACAAAAACAATAAAAATATTCTTATGCATAGATATGTAGTTTAATTTTTACATTTCACAAAAACAATATAGATATTCTCATGCATAGATATGTAGTTTAATTTTTACATTGTCCCAATATTATTATTATATCAGCTACATGTTAAGTCATGAAGTAGATTTCAATATATAGAAAGCAGTTTAAATGATTCATGATGCAGTGTGATCATGATTGGAAAGACAATCTCATTGGAATAAATGCATTAAGCTTACAGGTTGAGTGGTTGTCTGTAAATTCTCAGGTCTTGGAACTATTTTGAAATTTCAATCTATATTTTGCATTTAGAGGCTATGTTCCTAATCATTGATGTGAAATGGAACTGGCTGAATCTTTAGGCAGAGGCCTTGCCCCTTGAAAGCCAGTTAGCAAGAATGGAAACCAAATTTCTTACTAATGACATTATCATCCTTATCAGAGCCAATATGTTGGATTGCTTCAACTCTAAACATGTCAAAACTCATGATTGTGGATGGCTGAATTCTCTGGATTATGAATATAGGAGGTTCATATTGGAAAAATAGGGTCAAATTGAAGTGGAGATGCATAAAATAGTAAAACAACACAGTAATCGATTTGGATTTCTAGAGAAATTAGTTGCACTAAACATCTTCTTCTGCTGAATACAATAAATATCCCAAATACCATGAATATGTCCTTGTTATCATACCCCACTAAAGCAAGGTAAAGGTACATTAAATGAGGATATCCTTATTGTCATCCATCATTGAATGCCAACAACAATCTAGATCTCTAGAACTAAATCAAATATGTTATCTTAGTAGAAGATGATTGCATTATGCTTGCACCTAATTGTTAGTGTTATAAAATTGAATTGTTAGTTTCAGATATCACAGTAGCTATTGTTCTTGGTTAGCAAACATTATTCACCATGCATATTTGTAATAAATTCTACCTATAAATGGGTAGAACTATGCACCGGAAGGTTGGAAATGTAACCTCTGCATGATTTTAACCATTTCTGGGCAACAACCATTTAGAGTTTGTATCTTGATTGTGCCCCATGCCTACTCTTGATCAGAATGGCGTCAATCACACACATTAAAATTCAAGGTATTACATTTTACTCAAATAAATCAAATCCAACAGTGTGCTATAATTTTGAACAAATTTCATTTTCACAATTATAAATATTAATTGACAATTATATATGGACAAACTGTACAAATACTTTATCCAATAAACTAGACAAGACCAAAAGCTATTGACCTATAGAAGAATTAACAAAGGATATAACATTTGATAATCAAGCTATAATTGATAGATAGAATCAAACCATATAGTCCTAAACCCTAGGTCAGGGAATTTGGCTTAGCTAGCTCATGAACTGTTTAAGACAAATTTGTAATAAATGCTGCCTATAAATGGGTAGAACTATGCACCAGAAGGTTGGAAATGTAACCTCTGCATGATTTTAACCATTTCTGGAAAACAACCATTCAGATTTTGTATGTTGCTTGATAGATCCATTATTACCACGTTTCCAATTAGGAATTTTTGTTTCATTATCCCTAATATTTCTGCAGATAGGGAAAACACATGGATCTTCTTTCACAGAAACATCAATTGTTTGATCTCTTTTGAGAGATTTTGTATTTCAAAAAGGTGTTATATGCCATCCATCTTTATTTGGGATATATTGTTTCCTTAGATTAATATGTAAGCATATAGCTTCGTATTGCAAATAGGTGCTCCATGCCCCTAGATGGGTTCATTTGGAATTTATTCCCTCACTAGCTAAATGTTCATGCAGATCAGAAAGGTCACCGATATTCTTCGCTTTTAAAGAAGCCCTTGTTGGTCCCCTTATAACAATTCAAAGTGCAGTTTCCATCCATGAAACTTTTTGACTCCCTTTCATATCTGCAGTTATGTTCGTTGTAGACATCGTGTAAGAAGACATGATTTAAAAGATTCGATATGTGCTTGCTTTCATCAAATTGAGTTTGAAGTTAATAATTTTCTAAAACAAACTCTCCCCGCATCCTATTTAATTACAATCTAAAAATTCCTAGTATTTGAAGCTCTACAATGGCCTATAAGCTTCTATAATGAGAAGCTTTTAAGGCCATTGGTTCTCTTACCCTCATCGAGTGCCCACCTGAATTAAGGCCATTGGTTCTATGTAGTTATTTTTACCTTCACCAAATGCCTACCTGAATTAAGAAACCTTCTTCAATGCCATTGGTTCTATTTAGTTATTTATACCTTCACCGAGCGTCCAATTGAATTAAGAAACCTTCTGCAATGAGAAGCTTTGGAGCCATTGGTGGGAAGCTTTAAGGCCATTGGTTCTATGTAGTAATTTTTACCCTCACCAAGTGCCCACTTGAATTAGGAAATTAACATTGGCGGGAAGCTTTAAGGCCCATTGGTTCTATGTAGTAATTTTACCCTCACCAAGTTCGCTATAGTAATTTTTACTTGCTTTAAGGCCCATTGGTTCTATGTAGTAATTTTACCCTCACCAAGTTCGCTGGAGTAATTTTTACTCGCTTTAAGGCCCATTAGTTCTATGTAGTAATTTTACCCTCTTTAAGTTCACTTGAGTAATTTTTACCCTTCACACAATATCCAAAAGTTCTAGCAAATATTCTTGATTGTGCTCCATGCCTAAAGTTATAGCAACAATTTGCAAAAGATAGAGGGAAGAAAAGCCTTGCATGGCTAGGGCTTGGGCAAAAAAGGAGAGTAAAATTCTATTTTCAAACTAGTTTACAAAACAGAAAAAAAATCTCACAGAAAACAGATTGGATGGGAATGAGATATACCATAATTCTATTACACAATGCAATCTATGATGAGTTATGAGCAGGCCCAGCCAAAAAAAAAGAGTTGTTCACAGTGGTGAATCTACACTTCCCATAGCAAAACTACTGGTTGTTAAAACAATAGCCTCTTACATCTATATTGAATTTAGGGGGTTACAGAAGGAATTGAAGCTAGAGAAGCAAAAGCAACATAGCATAACAACAAAAACATAGGTCCCAGGTTTGACTATTATCTAGCCAAATACTAAAAAAACAAAAGCATCATAGCATAAAAACAACAAAAAACACAGCAAAAGTTTACGTACCACTGACAATTCCTTCAAGCAGGCAGCTAGTTTCTTTGTATGCAGATGACAAGGAAGTGAAGACCTTAATACTCATGTAAACAAAATACTTATAAGACACTTATGTAAACAAAATAACACAACTGTGTAAATACACGTGTAAGACATGCAAAATACAGTTCATATGTGGCCTAGCATTCTATTATTTGTCTGTTCCTATGGGCCCACAATCTTACCTCTTATTCCATTTGTCTGCCCCTATGGGTCCATAACCTTACCTCTTATTCCTCTTTGTGTCAACTCAATGCTTAATTATGTGGTGTTAATCACGTAACTACTAGCTAACTCCCAATGGACCAATGCATTTAAGAAGGATTCAGTAGCATATGATCCAAGCGTTCCATAGCCCGTTACAACAACAGTTATAAATCAAACAGCGGAAGCGAGGTCGAATGCTAGTCGAGGGTTTTTTTGAGGTCGAATGCTAGTCAGACTAGCTATTGGAAAGAAGCAAACAACTGTCTTGCTTCTTATCCCCTTCCCTTCTTCGATTGTGGATGCGGAGATGAGGAGAGCGAACTAGCAGTTTAATTCCAGTCCATGATTGCAGTCAGTAGGGTATGCGGAGATGAGGAGAGCGAACTAGTGGTTTAATCCTAGTCCATGATTGTAGTCAGTAGAGTATGCAGAGATGAGGAGAGCGAACTAGCGGTTTAATCCTAGTCCATGATTGTTTTCTGCTTGGATTGACTATTGATATGTTCTTAATGCTTACCAAGTGATTGACTAGTTCATGATGGAGTCAATTCTGTATGTTATAATGAATGCAATATGTTCTAAGCATTTTCCCTTTCCTCCCTACTGGCTCTAGGCTCTAGCCCCTACCTCTCCCTAAAGGCCTTATATAGTCCCTCCCTGAGGTTGAGTTCAAGGCTTATAACGGCTTGTCTAGCCACTGTCTATTGCATATGTTCCTCAAAGAAACTTATAGCCACCCTTGGAACCCTTGAATGTACCATAACAGTCAAGGTTACAATCAGCAACAATCCATGTTCCCCCAAAATAGGTTCACTGCTAAAATATTAGGAGTTCCAGCCCAAACTTCTATTAGAAGTTGCTGCAATGCTGCTGTCTGGGACTTGGGGCTTATAGCAGAATGAGGCAGCAGTACATCGCTAAGATCCATAGCAAAGAAACAATGACACTTTCGGTACTCAAAATCTCAGTTAGCTAACAATAGGTATTTACCCGTGAGACAGACTTACCTTTACCGAATCATTGGATGAAATGGCAATGGAAATTGCCTTGGGGATGCTTCATTAGAATCCCTTACCACAGCAGCCCTTACCACTCAACCATCCTAAAGATAGATTTCATTACTAAATCATCCAACTTGACGGTAACAGTAAGTGGTAAAGTTATCCAAAACTTTAGTCACCACCCAACCTGACACAACAACAGTAAGGACGGACAAAAGAACCTACCACAAAATACAGAAAATACAATGGAAAAATACAACAAGGATTCATATTCGTAGGTCGGCCTCAGAGCTTCACCTTCACAGTCTCGCGCGGCACATTTACTGGCTTCAGAGCTTTACCTTCACATTCGCAAGCCGCATAAACTTCCATTCCCAGTCATCATCCTGCATAAACTTCCATTCCCAGCCATGCGTAGAGGTACAGAGAAAAGAAACTGAAATAAACCCTAGTGAGGCAGATAGGTACAGAGAAAAGAAACTGCAATAAACCCTAGTGAGGCAGATTGCATCATCACTGTTCCATCATCTTAGCCCGCATCTTAGCCATTTTAGCCTGCAGCATCTTATCCATTTCTTGATCCAGAGCTAACAAAAATTTCTATGGCTGAACCATAATTTGTGAAAAAAGTTGTTTACTGATAAGGCAAGGAACTTAGCTGCCTGTTAACTAGTTGACACATCGCAAGGTAAAGGAGGCAACAACTGCATATTAGAAACTTTGCATAAAAACTTAACTGATTGCAACCATGCCAAGATAGATTAACTTTGAATAAAAAGTAAACCATTGCAATAAGAGGTGCAATAAGAGGTCCCATCAAGAACTTTAGCATAAAATTGACTGTTGAAAATAAATATTCCTAAAGTTCGGATAAACAAAGTTAGCCCGGGCAAAAATTTGGTCAAAGCAACAATTAATTGAAATTCAATGATCTATCGATCGCTATAGTCCAGGAAGGGACTAATAAGATGGAAAATAAAATAAGGGAGCCATTCTATGAGGACACTATCAATATTCTGAGACAAGAGAATTATAACTTTCATTGGTCTATTGCATAGAATTGGTATTCAAAAGTTTCACAAGACAACAAAGATACTAACAATGTTTGGACTTCCATAAATAGAAAAAGTTGTCTACATGCCTGAAATTTTCCACTTCGAAGAGTTAGCTTTTTGGTATGTAGATAAATTTGATACAAAGTGAAGGCGCATACAACTTTATGAGTGTGGTAGAACCCTTGTTCCATTAAATCTGAGTATTTTCAAAAAAATATTGTGACTTTCTACTTCAAATAAAACTCTTAAGTTGTTTGAAACTCTTAAGTTGTTTGAACTAGATGATTTTATGGGTGTTCAAGGTGGATAAGCCAATTCTCTTAAGATATTTCTTATTTATATGTCTAATATTTCAATGAGTCTTTCCAAGATATAGGTATATTCAGTCACAAAGCCATGTAGGGAATTTGCATGGTTGTTTTGCAAAAATAATGAGTCAAAACTCAAAGAACAACATAAAAAAATATATTCTTTATGTTCTCACCTACTTTGTGCATCAAGAGCCATGTTTGATTGGGCTTGTATAATTTCAAATGAATTTTCCTACCAATTGGGAAATTTTCATAAATAAAGAGGTTTCTCATGACTTCTTATCCATTTTATGTTTTATTATATTATAATACATTTAAAGATTTAGCTCAATCATTAAATATTGAATTCAACTAGGATTTTGTTCAATTTTGGTATCCATATTTCTCGTAAAATAGTTTTTCTAATTTTATTTTTAATTTTTTAATCTTTTTATGTTTTTACTCCAAAAATTGTGAATCATTCCCCATGGTTGACATCAACATATTGAATCTAATTGGTTATTATAAAGTTGATTTTGGTTGTACATTTGTTTTGAAGCCAATTTTAAACCTCAAAATTTATCTAATGAACAAATATGCGCATGTTGTTTAGAAAGAATCAATATACTTGGTCAACGAATTTGTGAATATGATGCCATCAAAACTAAACAAAATGAATTATTATTTAAAATGGCTAGCATATTAAAGGAATTGGATGACCCGCCTCTAATAAATGGATGTCAGAAGAACTAGATACAAGAATGATTAGATATACTTAAAATCTCTTGGGAAAATGATTTTAATAGTATCATTGACTTTTCTAAAGGGGAAATTAAATGGTGGTTGGTTGAATTTGCTAAAAGAACAAAATAACAAGAAAATATTATCCATCAGATTAGATTTGAGTTAAAAATATTGAATATGAGTTACCAACCTCTTGAAGCATGAATAACGATGGTATTGTTACAATAATACATTGAAGAATGCATGAAAAATGCACTACAAAATATAAATAATGATGCCCGAGATTTAAAAATTGGTTACAACACTTAGGATTTCTCAAAGTTCAGCATCAAAAGGAAGATTTAGTGAACAAAGAAACAATTTTTTCCAACTAGTAAGTGAATAATTTCTCTAAAATATCCTTTCTTATTTTCTTCTAAGTTAGTAATCATTCAACCTTGCATTACAAATACATGTGAATACTCCTAATTGTATTGTCATTTTTTCTTCAACGGCTTCTCCATCTCTGTATATGGTCCACGTGAACCCCATCTTTGTCTACTAGGATGGATTATTTCTTATTTTCTCGAATATTATGATTTTTTAAAGACGTTATATTTAATATTTTTTAAGGTTCCTT
Source organism: Pinus albicaulis (assembly GCA_034641835.2). Taxonomy (NCBI): domain Eukaryota; kingdom Viridiplantae; phylum Streptophyta; class Pinopsida; order Pinales; family Pinaceae; genus Pinus; species Pinus albicaulis. Next base: position 1,849,041,293 of record CM076575.1, on the reverse strand, counting down.
AGAAAACTCCCAAGAGCTCATAGCTAGTTTTATCTCTAAATTTGAGTTTAAAGCATAAGATTTCAAGTATGTGTCTCCTTAAATATTTATGAGTAGAATGAAATGATAATTTGAAGTTCTATGTAATGTGGTTCGCCTCCTTTCATCTAGCTAAATGATATGTTATAGTTTGTTTTTTCTATGTTGAAAACAATATGTTATGAATGCGTCATGTCTCAGATATTTATTTTATGTTAATCTATATTATAAATACCATTTTCAATACATATTTCATTTACAAAGGCCGGTATATCAAACATTTTTTTGTAAAGTAATATTTAGTTTATCTTAGACATTTTATTTTATTTCTTATAAATTAGAGGAGTGCCACCTCTGTAAAAACAAAACAAAAAGAGAATATTACACTATTATGCTATCTCTAAAACTTAACAGAGATAGTCTGAGATATCAACCTGCTCCATGCCACAACAGTTCCAAATTAAACATAACCAACATCATATATATTTAGTCATGAAGTTACTTGGTATGTTACACCCGATTGAAGATATTGAGGGTATGCATAAAACTTACGCAATCTTATCATGACAAGTGATTTATTTTAGCCATCCAAGCATAATGTATCTCTTTATGTTAAAAGATAAATTGTCATCATTTCAATACTTAATTAGATGTAATCTTTTCATGACAAGTGATTTACTTTCGCCATCCAAGCATAATGTACCTATTTATGTTAAAAATTCAATTGTCAACATTTCAATACTTAATTAGACGCTATAAAAGGATCAATCACATAGCCATTACATATTTGTATTCTAAGGTTTTATGAGCAGAAAGCAAGGATAAAAAAACAAGGAAACCTTGATGGCATTTCCATCAATTTAATAACATAGGCTAATGTGTAAATGCATTAATTAAGCTGGGGTTACTAATTTTGATAATTTCTTAGTTAGCTCCTTGCCTTTGAATATTTTTCCAAATGGAATTCATTGAGGACTTGATAAACTATATTTGAAATTGAGTGTGAAAACTTAAAATCATTTCTCAGAGAAACAACCTAGATGACATTGGAATTATAATTCTTAGAATCATATGCATAAAGATATTTTATAGTCAAGCATAGATCTACTCTTCTAAGAAAATTCATAAATATCTCTTATAATTAATGTGAAAATAACTCATAAAAAAAATAGACCGAGTTGTTGGATGTTTTCCAAACACTATAAGAGCATGCATTTGATGATGATGATGATGATTATTAATATTATTATTAACGTCCAATAAGACCAATGCGGTCTATCAGGCATCAAGAAAAGAAAAAGAATCTAATCGTTTCAAAATATTATTTCTGTGATAAAAAAGAAGAGAAAGAAGCGCTCCAAGATCGTTGTAGTTGGTTGGCTTAATAAGTAAAGAAGATTGGAGGAGTGGTAGATGTTAGTGAATTGAGAGCGGATTTGAGTAAGAGTTGGGCAATCTAAAAGGAATATTTTTTTCATCTAACACCTTCTTAGTCTCACAAATATGACAAATTCTATCATCCCAGAGAGTCCTGGGAGTAGATCACCGCCCGGTTTCACTTCGAAGCTCATGAGAGTTATTTCTTATCCTAGTGATGTTCAATTTTTTCTTAGTACTAGTCAACACAGAGAGATAATTATGGTTATCAAGGGTGGGGTTGAACACCTCCTTATATTATCTTAGCTTCCTTTTACCCTCCAACTCCTTATCATCCCACAACTTTTCCTTAAACTTGGAGGTAATAGTATCTTTGACACTATCCTTTCTTCCCATGATGATCTCTTCCAAAAATCCCCCAATAGTTGAGCCAAGATTGGGCATCCTTATGCCACCCACGCTTCAGGCGAAGGTGGGGGTTTTGACTAAAGTTATAAGCAATTTGAGGGAGCCTCTTGGATTCCATGTTGTAAAGCTTCTTCTCATACATTAGATATATAAACATAGTCGTACTTTCAATGGGGGAAATGTTAGCTTAGATCAAGAGGATAGGATAGGGAGTGTTTCCCTTGATTTGAAGGTTGTAGGTTATGAGGAGCTAAAGTGATGTCTCCTAAAACCAGCTTGCCCTTTAGCTATTTTACCATGGTTTTCAAGCCAAATGCTAAGCTTATTTTCCAAAATAAGCCCATATAGCTTGGAAAGGATGTGGCTAATCATAATGGTCCTGTAGTTAGAGGGAACACTTTTGTCCCCATTTTTAAAGATAGGCACAATAAGGCTTTGCGTCCAAAGTTTAGGGAAGCCATGTTGTGTAGCCAAATTGAGAAGCTTGAGAAGATGAGGAATGTGGATATATATTCCCATTTTAAAGATCTCATCTTGGTATCCTTCAATATATTTAGTTTTCCCATTAGCGAGGTTATTAATCCCAGACTCAATGTATTCCAGGGAAAATATATCCTCCTTAATAGGAGTGTTTAATATGATGCCCATGGTGTCTAGAGAGTCACACAACTTCTTGAGATATTTGTCCCAATTTTCTAAGGGGATAGAATGATTATATTTAGTTTTACGAATAAGCACATTCTGCCAAAACTTTTTGGGCACAAATTTAGGAAGGTAGAGAAGATGCTCTTATCTCTTATTAATATATGACCTCTTCTTCCTCTTGATGAGATCTTTGTATATACTAATATTATGAAGCTTAATGATTTCATTAGGAGCATCTTTGACCGCTTTCTTGGAAATTTTATAGTCTTTGCCATACCAAGGATTGGAATTTATATTGTTCTACTTATACGCCTTAGAGAACTTACTAATGATAGAGGAAAGGGTAGTTGTAAAATGGTAATCAGTTAGATCAATGTTGTTATTATAAGTCAAGGAGCCTAAATCCCTTAAGAAAATATCGACATTACTTCGACTGAAGTGAATGTGTCTTTTTCTTTCACTGATCATAACAAGATTGAGGGATAAAGACAAAGGTTTTTGGTAAGAGTCAGGCTCGCACCCGTTAAGTAGCTCAAAGTTTGTAATACGGTTGAGGAAATGGGTTTCATAAATCACAATATCCATGACACTTCTACCCATATTATCCAGGTGGATATTGGTGGCCACCCACCTATTCCACCTAGTTAGTTTCATCAATTTTCTTATTTACTATTTTTAGTAGTTTTTTGAGTCATGAACTTCCAGAGTTGTTTTGAGGCCCTAGATGACATTTTTTGGGCATGATTTCTCCGGTGATTAGAAAAAAATCACGTCAGCAGGTGTATTCCTCAGAGATGTATTTCCAACAAGGTATCATACGCGCAAAATAGAGATAATATGACCAAGTTACGACCTCGGGAAGTTGGCTGCCCAACTAACCCCAACAAGACCCATAAACTCTTGGTGTTACATCTCCTCGGGTTAGGGTTTTGGTTGTTTACAATTTTCTCTTATTTTTCAATAATAAAAAGGTCCTTGAGCCTCATTGTAACATAGTTCAGAGGAATTTAGCCACCACATATCTTCTCATAGATAAGATACCATTGACCGAGCTAGTTTAATTTCCATTCTATCTGTAAGAATTTTTCAATATTTGATATTAATGAAGTGAAGTCTTATTCCTGCAAAATATCTGTGTTTATTTTTATTTTTGTATTTTTTTTTTTTCCTGCACGAATCTAGATCAGTGGTATTAGAGTGGTCTGCTCTTTCTCGACATTTCTTTGCATGTCTCCAACGAGATCGGTGTGTTAGTGTGTTTGGCGCACAAATGTACCAAATCACACTTGCTTAAGAGGTGTGGTTTTTCCCTCTTAATTTCTTGGTCGCAGGAAGAAAATAGATGGAGTCAATCAAGTTAGTGGAACATGATAAAACATAAACATACTAGATAGAGAAATATGGTGCATATTCAAACATAAAAAACTAAAATAAAACAAATAAAACAAAATCTCTGAAAAGAGTCAAACAACTTCAATAATCCGAACGACGGCGATTATGTCCCCTCTATTTGAGTGCTGGTAGGAAAGAAGGATGAAAATTTTAACCACTTTCCAAGGGGCCCTTAGAACTATGGAGTTCCAAGTTCTCGATGCAAGGATGTCTTTACTTCTGAACTACCTTGGCGCAAAGTATCCCTCTCTCTACTATGGTGGACTGGAGTTGTTGGATGGGCAACCACTGAGTCCCCTCTATCTCTTCTTCGGATCACACACTGTTGGTATTTCTTGGGGAAATTTTGGCCAGCATAACAATGTGTTCTCACATTTTTCATCTCTTGGTGACCTTTTATAGGAGAATTAAAATCCTCCTTCCCTCTCTGGGTACATTTTGGATGGTGACCTAAGAGAGGAGGGTGATTCCATTGTGTGCCACATTTATTCCATAGTGTGCTCCCTTGAGGTCCTAAGGAGGCTTGGGCAGCTGTCTTTAGGTGGCCTCAAGTGTGGGATCAATGTCCTAGAGTGTGACTTGTGGTCCTGGAAAGTGACTTCTACCACTCTCAGGACCACACGGCTTTTTGAGGAAAATCCACGCAAAGGCGTGCTTATCGAAGAATAATGCGCACAAAGGCACATTTAACTGGTTCCTTCTGTGCACAATTTATTTTTCCTCTTAGACCTTAGAGATTTTTAATACTTCATATTCTCTAATGTCTCAGCCCTGTAAATCCTTCTGCCTGACATTAAATAATGTCAACTTTTCTTGTCCAATTTTCGAATGATAACAGTTGGCCCCCAATGTGTTAGGTCTAGGAAGAACTGTATAGCCAAAATACATTATAACTTATTTTCTATGTATTGTGTGGAGAAAGAGAGAGAGACCTACATGTAGCCCAAAGTTGGAGACACCCTGCACCGGGTCAAAGAGCGACCATGTCCTGTGTGATCCCTGCAAGCAATGGTATAATACAATATATACAAATTTTCTACGAGGCGGGCATGTCCCATGCTCGTGATGCTTTGGCTAGCTAAACAAATATACTTAACAGGTACAGATTCTGTCTGTGTCACTAATATGGTAGTGATTTGTTGATTGATGACGACAAATGTTGATTCCCTCAAGGGCATTTTTTCTTTGATAATAGGTGGAATGTGGTACCCATATGTGTAAACTTGGTATGGCATATAAATGCACATTTTACGCATAGGTGTGTGGCTGGGACTTTCCCCTGTAAGAATTGCTGAAAGAGACACTTATAAAGGCACGGGTCTTCGACGAACTTGATCAAAGTGCAATGGTTGTCAGGTACGATACCATCTTGACATGAAATCTTGTGTCGTAGTCAAATTTCAGGAGGATTGATGAAATTTGTGGGCAATGATGTCTCTCACAGTGCCACCCAAGGATGCCCCTTATGTGGAGAGGGGTGATCCAAGGTACCACTTCCTTTTTGGAAAATAGGTGTTGCTGTCGACAAAAATGAAACCTCAACTGAACGAGAGGGTCACTGATACAAGGGATCAGGATCCTGGATGTGATGGGTTTAACATAGGAATGATAGCGAGGGGTGACTGAAAACTGATGGTGGGGATTCAGTGGCCCAAGTTCGGAGTAGAAAAAGCAACTTGGTGGCAGTCATAATTATTTCTAATGGGGAAACCCCTGGAGTCAGTAGGACATCCAGGGTGGGTATATTTTGGTTATGAATTTCATGGTGGCTTATGCATGAGGGTGTAATACTCTGACCAAGGGTGATGAGGGACTGCTGCTATGGGAGAAAAAATGAATGGATGGGTGGGGGACATAGTGCACCGTTTTCAGTATTTCTACACTTACCAAAAGAATAAAACAATGGGTTTTGGTTTGTACAAAACATAGAGATGGGTGCCCCGAAACATGAAAGTGTTTGCTCATTGATGATGTGAGGAAGGTGTTTTTTGCTGAGGGTGGGGGCCTAATTCATTGGTCTCATGTGTGAGATTGATGAAGCGGATGGAAAATTTCACAAATGGGTTATGTTGATGGAGGTATGGTAGGCCAAATGAGAGGTGCGGTAGTGCACTTTCAATCTGCTTGCAAAACCTAGTCGTCCGAGAAAGGATTTTTATTTTGATATGGTAAAACTTGACCTGATGCATGGTGGGTGAATGGGCATGGGGTGCTTCCCGGACTACAATGGTATGGCCATGGTATCACTATTTTTGTGATATATGGTCTACTTTGGGTGACGATCACCATGGATGGGAGGCTCTAACAACAACGAGGATTCTTATCATGTGCAAAGTGAGGTGACGATAAACATCGTTGGGTGTTTGGAACCTATGGTTAATTTATGATGGAGAAATGATGTCAGGATATGCAGAGTTTTTCTGGGACTTTATCATGGTGGGGGTAGAATGATACCTGCTCTGGAACTTTCAGTGGATGGAGTTGTGGATGGTTTGCACACTACCTGAAAAAAAATGTTGAGAATTTGGAGGGCTTCAGATTAATACCAATTCTCTTCTTGGTATTTACTTGTGAATGTTCTTATATCTTCTCTTCTTATGTTAACCTTTCATCAAGTCAATTATCAAGATCCAAGGCTAGTATTAAATAATTTGAACTATGAGAAGGTAAATCTATGATTTACCTTTCTCACTATTGCTCTAACTTCTCTTTAAGATCACTGACTTTGATACGAACTTAATATATACATATTTATACACTTGTGGATTCCACTTGTGGATTCTGCATTATTCTTTTGTAACATGCTATATAGTGTCCACAATTCCCTTCTTATGTGATGTCTGTATAATCTTCAACTGTGGTGTCCGTCAATATATATACTTCTTCTTCGTTGTGATAACCATAGAACTTCATACACTTATCCTCCTTCTTTATTACAATAATCGCAGATACTTCATATACTTCTCTTATTTCTCTATTGTGTTAACCACAGACACTTCTTAAGTATATTTTCTGTATTTTTTGAGATAACCATAAGTTTGTAGTCTTCTTTCGATAGTGTGTTATCTGCATTACATATCCACATTTCCTTTTGGTAATTTTCGCATTCCTATTAGACTTGTCTGTCCTAGTATTTTTATTTCCACCAAAAAACACTTTATTACATTGAGGCATCATCAAGTGTACATGCTTTTGATTCAGTGTTAAGTCTGTGTTATACATTGTCCAAAGGTCTGCAACTAAACTCAGAGATGTCCACAAATCTTATTCTCTAGATGAGCTGCAGAACAGTCATTTATATAGATGACTTGTCCAGCTATTGAGCTGACCAATCAGCTGGTATTTAGGTCGACTTGTAGATTATGTTCTCCGTCATTTTATGAGGCATTACTTCACATAAATTCCAATGTTGTTTTCACTGTTATAGGAGCTTGTATTCCAACATATTTTGAAGGCTTGTTGAGAGCTTCTTTTCTTATTTACATAGTCAACATGAAGACCGACCTAGTTACATTTTACAACACTCCCTCTTAACTAGGGAGGTATTCATATAGTTACATAATCACTTTCAAACTTAAAGAATCTCACAAGAAAAATCGGATTTGTAATCGCATATGTATAACATCATTTCAACCAACATTGTACTAGTGCAAGGCCTTGACTAACAACCCCATCTCTTCAATGAGAGATGTTGAAGATTGCAACAAGAAATAGTGAAGGAGGCATCCTGAAACATCATTCCTGATCCTAGTTGGAAAATGATCACCTAAAATAGGTGGGGCCCACACAAGTGATTTTTGGCGCAAAGTCTATTTTTAGACTATGTATAGTTTTAGACATGTCGATCATATTCTATGAGTTGCAGGATGCTATTTGTGGATGGTTGGTCAAGTTGGAAAAATATATGGACTTCTATTTTTAGACATATTAGGCGGAATCTATTTTTAGATTTCCAGTCTAAAAATAGATATGTCAAATATTATTAGCTCTTAATAATATTTGGACTCTAAACATTATCTTATTCTCTTAGAGCACCTCAGTTAAGTGCATAGATGTGAAACAACAGTTGACAGAATGAATTACGCTATTCCTGAGGGTTAAGTGGAGCTATTTCATGGAGGACTTCAGTTAGAACTCATGTGACAGAGTTTGGTGGAGTTGTGTTCAGTTTAACTCAGTTAGACTCAGTTGAGCTAGTTGTGTCTAGTCTAACTGATTGATACACTAGTGAGAGTGGTGTGAATTAATTATTAATTAATTCACTAAATATTAGCTCATTAATCAACTGAAGAATACATCAGTTAACTACAGTGCATGGATAGTTCAGTGGAGACCAGTGGAGAGGTAGGTGAAAGAGCAAGTGTGACTATCAGTTGTGACTATAGTGTTGCATTGTTTGCACCACAAATTTAGTGGAGATGCCTTTAAGGATTGCATGAGCAAGGCTGGGGCAATTGGAGTTCATCCAAAGCCATTCTTTAGTAGGGATTGCACAGTAGAGGCAAGCTAAAGGCTGGCAAATATCGGTGCATGGATTTGCAAGATCAAGCCTGATTAGTGTGTAACGATTGGATTGTACTGAGAGCTTGTGATAAGCTTTGTATGAGGATTGTTACATGATCTCTATGAAATATATTATATACAGATAGTTGGGGTTTTTAGCTTCAGGATTTCTCATTAAAACACTGTGTTCATATGTGTGAATTTTTATGGTTTCAATGTGTGCATGCAATTGATTTAATTTCCGCATGTGATGATCAATGGTGGAATAGATTTTGTATTGTGCATGAAGTTAAAATAGTGTGTGATCAGGAGAATCTTGGACATATGCATGCATAGTGCATATAATTTCTACATGGTATCAGAGCGGTTGATCATTGGAGAAGATTGCAATTATTGAAGCAGTTGAGTTTTGTGTTGATGGAATTCAAATTTGCTGTAGTGTTTTCTTGGTGTCGAAGTTGAGCATTCATTGAAATGTCTTTCAACGGATTGCAATTAGGGTATGCCCTTGAGGGCAGCTCAAATTATATTGCATGGAAGGACATGATGGAGGCGGTGCTAGAGGATAATGGGTTGAAGGAGTTCCCAGATGTTGATATTCCTAAACCGGGTTCTAGCGATGCAACCACATTTGACGCATGGCAAAAGAAGGTAGCAAGGTGTTGAAGGATTCTGTTGGAAGGTGTGAAGGATCACATAGTGTCCAGACTTCATGGTAAAGCTTCTCCATTCTTGATGTGGAAGGCTTTGACAGAATTGTTCCAAAGCAGAAGTGACCAGAGGAAGTTGGCGCTTAAAGACAAGCTCAGGAAAATAAAAATGGAGAAGAATGACACTATTCCGGTATACTTGAAAAAGTTTTTCCACTGCAGGGATGAGCTTGGGAGTGTAGGAGTTAGTGTGGATGAAGAAGACTTGGTGATATTGGCTTTCCTTTGGCTTCCGAAGAGTTGGCATAGCTACGAGAACTCTGTCAATGGTCGAGAGAAACTGCCAGGATGGGAGTGACTTTGGTCGGATCTTGTGCAAGAGGAGATCAGGCGGAGTACCAAGGATGGCTCTTCATCAAAGAATGATGATGAAGAGGATTGTGCTTTGGCTACCAAAGCAAGGAAATGGAAGGGGAAGAAAAATCCTTCTCAATCCGGTGCGGACGGCTAAGAGCGTGATATGTCCAAAGTGAAGTGTTTTCACTGTCACGAGCATGGGAATTTCGCCACAAATTGTCCACAAAAGAAGAAGAAAAAGTAGGCTACTGGAGCTGCAGTTGGTGAGGCTCTTGACTTGTAATTTGAGCTGGACTTCTCATTGATTGCATGCATGGTGTCTAGTGCATTGGGATCGGCGTGGTATTTTGATAGTGGCGCTTCCTTTCACATGGCGGGAGATGTGAACCTTTTCAGTGACTTGGTGGAGAAAGATCTCCAGTTTCATGTTGAGTTGGGTGATAATGGACGATACAATGCGACCAGCATTGGTACCATTACCTTTCAGAGGGAGTCAGGGAAACTCATTCTTTTACAAGATGTAGTGCATGTTCTAGGTTTAAAGAAGAATTTAATCTCAGTCGCAAAGTTAGAGGATAAAGGCTATGATGTTGTCTTTAGTGAAGGAAAAATTTTCCTTCAGTACAAAGCAACAGGACAAGTAAAGAAGGTTGATATTTGAGCAAAGAATCTCTACAGACTTGAAGTAGATGGGATTTCTACAAAGCTTCCTACCTTTGGGAAGTGCAAGAAAGACTTGTAATTGAAGCTTGAGAGGGAGCGGGATTTTCATGTAGGTAAGAGTGAACCTCGGGATGTGGAGCAACCACAAGATGAGGATCATGGAGTGGGAGCAACCACTCATGCAGAGAAATTTCGTGCCAGATGGGTAGAGCGAGTGCATGCATCTATACCACCAGGTGAGAGGTGGGGCGACATGCATGAGTAATCCCAAGAGGAGATTTCTGGGCAGGATTCATGGAGATGGTGTGGATATCATGAATTTAACCTAGCTACAAGGAGCCCACAGAGCAGCAGTAGCATGATCTGTTGGATTGATGCAGGCAGATCAAAGTGACAGCATCAGATACTGGAGCGCGGTTCAGAGTTGACAGCAAGTGCAAAGTGCATGGGTGCATAGTTCAACAACACAGTGGTTCCTAAAGACATGTGTAGTAGCTAAGAAGAAGTCAAAGACTTTGATGATAGATGCATCAGATTGATTGAGTTGTTTGGAGCCTATTCAATTTTGGAAGAGTTGCAGAGCAGATGCATGGAGTTGCATGGCGCTTGCAAAGGTTGCAGGGCGAATGCATGGAGTTGCATGTCGCATGCAAAGACAGTCCTTTATTGTTGAGAGGGAGTGTTGAAGATTGCAACAAGAAATAGTGAAGGAGGCATCCTGAAACATCATTCTTGATCCTAGTTGGAAAATGATCACCTAAACTAGGTGGGGCCCACACAGGTGATTTTTGGCGCAAAGTCTATTTTTAGACTATGTCTATTTTTAGACATGTCCATCATATTCTATGAGTTGCAGGATGCTATTTGTGGATGGTTGGTCAAGTTGGAAAAATATATGGACTTCTATTTTTAGACATATTGGGCGGAATCTATTTTTAGATTGCCAGTCTAAAAATAGATATGTCGAATATTATTAGCTCTTAATAATATTTGAACTCTAAAAATTATCTTATTCTCTTGGAGCACTTCACTTAAGTGCAAAAATGTGGCACAATAGCTGATAGAAGGAATTACACTATTCCTAAGGGTTTAGTGGAGCTATTTCATGGAGGACTTTAGTTAGAACTCATGTGACAAAGTTTGGTGGAGTTGTGTTCAGCTTAACTCAGTTAGACTCAGTTGAGCTAGTTGTATCTAGTCTAACTGATTAATACACTAGTGAGAGTGGTGTGAATTAATTAATAATTAATTCACTAAATATTAACTCATTAATCAACTAAATAATACATCAGTTAACTACAGTGCATGGACAGTTCAGTGGAGACCAATGGAGAGGTAGGTGAAAGAGCAAGTGTGACTATCAGTTGTGACTATAGTGTTGCATTGTTTGCACCACAAATTTAGTGGAGATGCCTTTAAGGATTTCATGAGAAAGGCTGGGGCAATTGGAGTTCATCCAAAGCCATTCTTCAGCAAGAATTGCGCAGTAGAGGTAGGCTAAAGGCTGGCAAAGATCGGTGCATGGCTTTGCAAGATCGGGCCTGATTAGTGTGTAACGATTGGATTGTACTGAGAGCTTGTGATAAGCTTTGTATGAGGATTGTTACATGATCTCTATGACATATATTATACACAGATAGTTGGTGTTTTTAGCTTCAGGATTTCCCGTTAAAACACTGTGTTCATATGTGTGAATTTTTATGGTTTCAATGTGTGCATGCAATTGATTTAATTTCTGCATGTGATGATCAATGGTGGAATAGATTTTGTATTGTGCATGAAGTTAAAATAGTGTGTGATTAGGAGAATCTTGGACATATGCATGTGTAGTGCATATAATTTCTACAAGACAATGGGCTTCAATGGTGGCGAGACACATGACTTATAGACACCTTCATCGTTGTCTCTCTAAGGTACATACGCCACCCGGGTGTTCCCAAAGTATGACCTTCCTCGACTATTCTTCTCTTGGGTAGCTAGCCCTCAAAGAATATTGGTCCCCGACTACTCTTATCTTGAATGACCTATCACATTCTCAAAGAGTATTGAATGCCAGATGATTACCCAATCCTCCATTCTATCTTCCCAATACCAGAATGATGTGTTTATCTCTCCCTCTCAACCAGGGAGGACCTTATTCCACAAGGGAATGTACTCATTCTTATACAAAGAATGTACCTAAGCTCATCCTTAGGAATTACCAAGTTTCTTCCAAGTAAGAAACTTACCATCAGGCTCCCTCTTAACTAGGGACCTCTAGCAGCAATGGTGAGACACCCAAATGCTCATGAAGAATTCCTGTTCTCGATGTCATGGATTTCGATATTGAGGAATCTCCAACTTTTAGCTTCATAGGAAATAGATCATCCATCACTTCCATCCTGAGTCATGTAAGCTATCAGAGTGATTCATCAGACTTCCTTTATCTGGTCAATTTTGATGCCATGTTGCTTTCCTTCGAATCATTTCCAAGGATCATACATCGTTTCTTATGATTAGCAGCCCTGCATAGATTCATCTAGATAAACATATTCATATTAACTTTTAGAATGAAAGTTACTTTAGTGATGATATTTCACCATGAAATATTCCTGTAGGCATCAATATCCTTTATATAGATTGACATATCTCCTAATGATATGCTTTTCTAGGGGTTTCCAGACTTTCTTCAGAGTCTACATATATTCCCAGGAGATCTTCTAGTCACATCTACTTGGCCTCTGAATGATACTTGCCTCAAGACATGGTTGCATTTCATTATCTCTTACTTTCTGTACATTTTCCATTTCCAAGAACTTTCGACAACCACCTCATATACCACGAGGACATATTATGTTGATTTCATCTGTCCGTGTACTAAGAGATACTCTTTTATAGTTCATATTTCAAAGTACATAAGTTCATTACCTGTAGCCATATAACATGACATCACAGGATCCAATGTCAGCATATAAATATATACATACCTCATACCATTTTCCCTTGAGTCATCCTGTAGTAATTTTAGGAATGAATAGATTCATTCCCTTGGCTTGTTTCATTAATATGTCATCACATCCCAGAGCTATGTTTCTATGATGACCCTTGCTCTTGATGACTACTTTCTTATGATTTTTCAAAGAGGTTTTCCGGGAGCTAACTCACCAGGAGTTCCTTCCATGCTTAGATCAATATGCTACATTGCTTCTTGTCATATAACCAACAAAAATTAATTCCTTATTCATAAGCTTGCATGAATTTTCTTGAATATTATTTTCTTTCTCCTATTGAGATTGTCCCTTTAGGACCATCTTTCTTGTAATTTCCTCAATTTCCCTTTTTCCTTCTGCAAGTGTTTGAGTCTTTTATCCTTCAACATTTTTGCCCTTGAATTGTCCTTTTCCATCTAGTATAGGGACCACTAGTTGAATGAGGTAATTTTCTTGTCTATTTGTTATGTTTGTCCATCTTATCGTCTTTTCCAGATCTCACAGTTGAGATCTTATGAAGATATCCCTTTATTCTTTGATACCTCAATTTTTGTGTAAATCTGGTCTAAGTGACATAACCTGATTTATTGCATAGAATAATTCTTTTAGCTTATCTTATATTCCCTTGATGTCTCCAATCCTTCATAGGCTTTTCATGACTTTACTTTCTTTGAGGACTGTGACTATTCTCCTCATGCATGGACTCTTGATAACCCAACCAGCTTATAGATCTCTCTGCAAAAACAAATTCATTTAACCAAATTTGATTATAGAATGAAAGATACTTACTTGATAAGTGGAGCTAAAGTCTTTAGCTTGATTTCTTCGATGGGAAGAATGATGTGTCAGTATTTGGCTTGATTTTTGTTGTAATGATGATAAAGGCTTCTTTTCTGCACTCTTCTAGCCTCGGCCTCTTACAGTCTTCTTATCCTTGATTCCAATACAAATATCTTTCTTGCTTCGATGTATATCTTTAGTTCCTTTCTAAGTTATCTAGAATCTGTTAGCTCAAGACCGAGATTTTTAGCATACTTTGCAACCTTTCAATCACCCTTGTCTGCACTGACCTGTATCTCACTAAAGAAGTCTGCGGCCTAACTGAAGTATAGACAGATAATCCTTATATTTCCTTGACCCAATTATTGTGATGCACGATGCTGAAGTGACTTGTCTTCGCAATGTTTAGCTTCTAATCACAGTCCTAAACTTTACAAATGTTATCTGAGATGTTTTATACCCAAAACATATATGTGTGAGAGTCTTCTCTCTTAGCTGATACATCTTTTTACTTTGCACCGAATCCGCAGACCTTATCTTTGCAATTCATCATAGAACTTGTTCGAACTTGTTGTGTACTAATGAGGCTACTGTCTGTTGAGAATTTGTATTACTAAAATTGTATTGAACTTGTATCAATACCACTGAGTTTGTATCTCTGCAATAGCACCCAACTTCTTCTTCATAAAAGAACCAAACTTCTTCTCTTTGAATTTGATCTCAGACAGTAACTTTTCTCTAATTTCAAAATCTTCTTGTTAATAAGGTGATCTTCTTTTTCCATAGCTCCGATACCATGTTGAGAATTTGGAGGGCTTTAGATTAATACCAATTCTCTTCTAGATAATTACTTGTGAATGTTCTTATATCTTCTCTTCTTATGTTAACCTTTCATCAAGTCAATTATCAAGATCCAAGACTAGTATTTAAATAACTTGAATTGTGAGAAGGTAAATCTATGATTTACCTTTCTCACTATTGCTCTAACTTCTCTTTAAGATCACTGACTTTGATACGAACTCAATATATACATATTTCTGCACTTGTGGATTCCGCATTATTCTTTTGTAACACACTATATTTTGTCCGCAATTCCCTTTCGCTGTGATGTCCACATAATCTTCAAATGTGGTGTCCGTAAATATATATACTTCTTCTTCGTTGTGATAACTGCAGATCTTCGTACACTTATCCTCCTTCTTCATTATCATAATCGCAGATACTTCATATACTTCTCTTCTTTCTCTATTGTGTTAACCGCAGACACTTCTTAAGTATATTTTCTATCTTTTCTGAGATAACCATAAGTCTATAGTCTTCATTCGATAGTGTGTTATCTGCGTTACATATCCGCATTTCCTTTTGGTAATGTCCACACTCCTATTAGACTTATCCATCCTATTGTTTTGATGTCCACCGAAAAACACTTTATTACATTGAAGCATCATCAAGTGTACATGCTTCTGATTCAGTATTAAGTTTGTGTTATACGTTGTCCAAAGGTCCACAACTAAACTCAGAGATGTCTGCAAATATTGTTCTCCAGATGAGCCGTAGAACAATCATTTATATAGATGACTTTTCCAACAATTGAACTGACCAATCAGCGAGTATTTAGGCCGACTTGTAGTTTATGTTCTCTGTCATTTTATGAGGCATTACTTCACATAAATTCCAATGTTGTTTTCATTGTTATAGGAACTTTTATTCCAACATATTTTGAAGGCTTTTTGAGTGCTTCTTTTCTTATTTACATAGTCAACATGAATATCGACCTAGTTACATTTTACAACAAAAACAAATACCCCAAGTGAAAGCATCTTCTTTATTCAAATATTATTTGAAAGACATGTGCTTAAAAAAGAAGATGAGAGAGGGCATACCTATCGGCACTGAAAAAATATTTTTTGGGGGTGCAAATGTGTGGCACCGCCCTTGGGTGTTGTGGAGTGCTGATCACAATGCTACTTTCGGTCCAATGATTGGGCCTTATGATATGTTGTTATGGTCCTCAATTTTTTTTGAAAAGGGCGAAATATAGGCTAATATGGCTCAATTCAGTTCATTTATGTCTGTTGAGTGTTTGAGAGGTCAGAGGCTTTTGCGAAGTAGTTCTTGTCATTGCCATCAGCCTAAGCACCCGAGATTAGTGATTTTTGAGTCAGATAAGCTCCATGATGTCCCACACTTTAATTTTTCAGTGTGTTGGTGCCAAGGTCCGTACAAGATGGGTTTGTATGGATTCTAGGCTAATTTTTAACCTTGACCGTGCGGGCGATCAAGGTACAAGCGTGCACCTTGCGCGCAAAAATAGGGTTTTGCACGCATTTAGCGCATATGTCCTAGCTTTATGCGCACCTTTGGCACATCTATGAGAAGGACAGACACGCCCTCCTCACGACTGTATGAGGAACAGGTGTGCAGAGAGCCGAACCTATTTTTTGCCAATTTTTTTGGAAATTTTGTCTATTTTTTTTATTTTCGGTGTGGTTGATGTGTTTTCTGTTTTGATGATAGGATGTTGTGGAGGAAGAGCGATTGGCCTGATCTCTGTGCTTCCTTAGCTGTTTATGGTCTTGTGCGCCAATAATTGGTGCACCGAGGTCTTCTCAAATTTATGGAGAATGACTTGCTACAATCACAAGATCATCTTTTGCACTACCTGGTCTGATGCTAGAGCAGGCGGCACAAGGTGATCAAGGAAAATTTTAAGAAACCCCCCAAATTTATATTTATAATAAATGGGCGAATCCCCATGGTATATAGAAAAATGTATAGGCTATTTTTTCATTAATATAATATACATATATAATTTTTTGGTGAATCTTTCACTAAATTGTAAAATTTTCTTAAATATTTGTAAATGTTTCACTAGGTTATAAAGTATTGGAAATTATTGGTTAAACTTCTAAAAAATTAGAAAAAATTGTAATATTAGTGATTCGTTACCAATGTATAGAAACATATTAATAATAAGAAAATTATTTATTTAAAAACTATGATATACAATTTTCCATGTTTTGGAAAAGAAAAATCACGGGTAATGTTGCTCTAGGTTCTTGTTATACACTATAGAAAATATTTTTGCATATTTTTATTATGTTTTACCACAAATGGCTTATCACATCCCAAGGGGAAATTAATTGGAACGGCACCCCCAAAGGCATGTGATGTTGAACCAAATAAATTATTTTGCTCAAACTTGGTCTTTACGCAGCTAGATAACCCTGCCATATTCTATGTAATTCATATTGTACCCTACTCCATATGAGGTCACAAATATTGTGAGTTTACTCAAACCCTACAAAGATGTGGAAGAAAAGAGTGTTTTTTATTGATTTCAAAACACTCACTGCAGCAAGAGACAAAAAGTACAAAAAATTTCCATATAGGAGTCCTCTCAATATGAGAAGGAAATCACAGAGCTCTCTTTGGGGCCACCCTGCACCCCTTCAACCCCTAGTAAACTCTACATTGTTTGTTTCTGTTTTTAATAATTTTAACTATTTTCCTAAAAAATTATTATTTTGTGGCACTGTCTATGTTCAGCCCCAACCTGCAACATTATTTCCGATACTTCAATGAATATAGCTACATTTTTATCTCAAGTAAGTAGATCATCGATTCTCAGTTTCTATGATTTGGATATTAATAGGGAAATATTTTTTTAAATGCATAAGAAAGTGATCCAAGTTGTTTTTAAAGGGATTTGAGCATAACTCATTTCAGGTTTTGAAATGTTCTCGAAATTTTGATGGATATGCACAAAGTTAAACATAAACAATTAAATTTTTTCATATCTGTCGAATTACCAAAATATTGAGAAAACTACAATTAAAATGAAAAGCTAAGTCAAATAATTGGCTAGGCTAGTTCTTCTTTATTAGATTTCCAACCTATTCAAGAATTGCAATGAGACTTCAGTGTTAAAAGTTAAATAAAAATTTTTCTTTTGTTACATACTTTTCCTCTTTAGCTGTCACGTATTACATTTACATCCAAATTCCTTCGCTTTTATTATTGATTTCAAACATATATGCATATGAATTTCCCCATTCAACAACCAATTTTCAAAATTTTCAAACACGTTGTTCATATTCTAGTTTTCAAAGTTCTCAAATACGTTGTTCAAATTCTAATTTAAGTTACATTTTATTTAATGAGCAGGGACTAGCAATTTCAACAAAATATGAAAAGAGGGGAGAATTGCTCGAAGTGTTTCCTCTACACCTAGATGGGAATGTAAGGCCACCAACACTAAAAATAAAGGGAGGTGATGGATAACTCACTATTCGTACCACCGATATTAAGATAAAAGGAAGGTGGTGAAGAATCAGATAATTAAATATATCTCATTTTTGCCTTATTTAGTGAATCTTTAGTATGCGGCTATTCAGAGATTATGTATTATCATAGATCTCTTGTGTAACTTGATAACTACATTACTGAATTTATGCCTACATTTGATTATGTAATAACTTAGATCTCTTGTGTAACTAGACAACTTTGTTACTAAGTTTATGCCTACGTTTGATCCTACAGTAACTGTGAAGTTTTGTATGCAACCTTGAAACGTTTGTCGAGTAATTATTTTAAATTTAATAATGTGTCTGTATGAATGATAAGACTATCATTGGATTGAAAGATTATTCCTTAAAAATTCATGCTTCTTAATGTAATAACCTCTAAAATTATTAGTAACATACTTTACGATGGTATTGGATTTTTTTATTGGAAGAACAATGTGGGATTCCCTCCCATGTTGGTTATCAAATTAGGTAGAAGTGGCAAAATCCTCAAATAGGGTTAGTTTTTTGAAACTCAATGTTCTTTTGTGATTGTATTATTTTGTTTTTTTATAAGATTAAGGTTATTTGTTAAAAGTATTATATATTTTCCTTACAAATTTTATTGGAATTGGTTAAATATTTTAATTTTTTTTTTTTTTTTTTTTTTTTAAAGATAAATTTATGTGTGGGACTGAGGTTATATTTTGTTTGAATTAAAAGTAACCCGTGTGTTAATTAGAACCCATAAATTTATTTATTTATTTTTTTCTGTTTTTTAATTATTTAAGATAAAATCACTTTTTAGTTTTTGAGTAATTTTTTTGGAAT
Source organism: Pinus albicaulis (assembly GCA_034641835.2). Taxonomy (NCBI): domain Eukaryota; kingdom Viridiplantae; phylum Streptophyta; class Pinopsida; order Pinales; family Pinaceae; genus Pinus; species Pinus albicaulis. The sequence continues at coordinate 1,849,022,414 of CM076575.1, read as the reverse complement.
TGTAAAATCTATCTTTGTATGTATTTAAAGATACATTTCAAGAAATGAAAAATAGCTAGAATTGCATTTCATAATTTTCATAAAAAAAATACATATGTAGAATCATTATTTCCTTACTTTCCAAGGAAATGTTTTCATAATATTCATATAAAAAAATAAAAAAAATAAAAAAAATTAGAGATTATTTACTTAATTCTCAAAGAAAATGTTTTCATACTTAATTAAAAGAAACTAAGAATAAAATAAAATAAAAAGTTAATAACACCACCTAAACTTATTCCAAAATTGTGAAGGTGGTAAACTGTGAAGGTTTAAAATTAGTGGCTTTAGGGGTTAAATTTGACGAGTCCTCCTACCCATCATAGAAATTTTTTATGATGATCTCATTTTTAAACAACCCTTCATATCACTTTTAGCATTTCCTTTTAAGAATTTCATCTAAGTTAAAAGTATAAAAAAAAAACACAATGTATACCTGCAAATATTGAAGCCAATGCAGTTAAACTTTGAAGAGATTAGGGTGAAAAACAACATGCCATTGCTAAAAATAAATTTCCAAAGTTTCATTTTTAATTAGATTTATTTTTCAGAAAATATAATATTTTAGTTTAAATTTTAATAATATTTTTCTAAAATGATGTTTAACTAGTTGATATTAGATATTTTCAATAAAGGTATTCAAATGAGATTAGGTTGAAAAACAACGTGCCATTGCTAAAAACAAATTTTCAAAGTTTCATTTTTAATTAGATTTATTTTTCAGAAAATATAATATTTTAGTTTAAATTTCAATAAAAATTTTCTAAAATGATGTTTAACTTGTCGATATTAGATATTGTCAATAAAGGTATTCAAATGAAATTAAAGGTCAGGTGAACTTACTAAAGTTAAGATGAATCATTTCCCAGAGAAGAGTATGCTACTCATAAGGCTTAGTTAAAGGAGGAGTCTCGTCTTGCAGGAATTCCATGGAGGGGAAATATTCCATGAAATCGAACATTGTGAGAAAATTACAAGAAGGTTTTGTTAAAAAAATGTCTACCCTTAAGATATCAGAATTAGGAATTCCATGGAGGAGGGAAAATATTCCATGAAATCAAACATTCTGAGCAAATTACAAGAAGATTTTGTTAAAAAAATGTCTACCCTCGAGATATTATAATTTGCCACACATTGTAGTGTTGGAACAATAGTCCAAGTGATTTTTAATTTGAGGCATTGATACATAAAAATACTAAAATATTCTCACTAAGCTATAACTCACTTAGATAAAGAAAACAACTATTTATATAAACATCATCTTCAAATTGACACAATCCATAATTTCAATTGCCCTATTATCATTAAATCTCTATCTTAATGGGGAAATAAATTGTTTACTGCTCCTAACAATATTTTAAAATAAAATGTATAACATAAAAAACATACCCACTTCTAAAGCCTCATCTAGGATTGTATAACATAAAAAACATACCCACTTCTGAAGCATCATCTAGGCTTACAAAATGTGACAAGTGTAAATCCAGTTTAACTTTGGATCCTCCAAAACTCAAAAGGGTTCAAATTTATTTTCACTCAGTGAAAATAGGTTTGCATCACAAGCTATTTGATATATGATATCTCTCTCCCAGCTTGGTATATCCTAAGTTAAGGTGGATCTAGGTTGGTTGAATTTTACCCTTTAAATATGTTATGTTCCACATGAATACCATGGGTTCTCATAACCATGTGTTAATACCATGAAATTATTTTTATTTTAATGTTTTTTTTTTTTTTTTAATTTTATTTTTTTATGTTATTTATTATTTTTTAATTTTATTTTTTATTTTATTTCTACCTAGATCCATCTTTAGAGTGAAAGGAGATTTGATCCAGTAGATTCAGAGTTAAAATGTATATAAGATGTTTTAATTCCCCCTCTCCCTTAAAATAAGGTGGGCTAACCTCTTGACCTAATTTTTTTATAAAATAAATTTGGGGTGATTTGAAATATAAATTTACTTTTTTTACCCTCTCCCTTAAAATAAGGTGGGCTAACCTCGAGACCTAATTTTTTTATAAAATAAATTTGGGGCAATTTGAAATATATATTTACTTTTTTTACTCTCTCCCTTAAAATAAGCTGGGCTAACCTCTCGACGTAATTTTTTTATAAAATAAATTTGGGGCGATTTGAAATAATATACTATGATACAAAAAATTCGCCCAATAAAAATTTAAAACCCTTTAATTTCACCCATGGGCGAAAATTCGCCCCTAAAATTTTCTATGAAGGTGATGGTGTTGCGGGGATGTGACCTTGCTATCCGTCCTGAGACGGATATCTATTTTGTGACTGGGTTGTTTCCTCATGGTGAGGCACTTCAATATCCACTTCCCTCTAGGAGAGTGGATCTAGAGATATTTTCACCAGGCCACTGTGGCAGGGCGCCCCTTATGGAGGGGTGTATAGCTATTTCTACAGTGACAGACTTGGTCGAGCAGTTTTCTCTAGTGGCCATTGTGCGACTGGCAGGGTCGTCTAGTCCTCATCACGCATTGGGTCCGTAGATCAGTGTCTTGCGTCGGCTGAGGGTCGGGCACTTTTTTGACTTTGCTTGTTTCTATTATGATGAGATGTTGGCACATCTTTCCAAGGTGCGAGATGGATCAAATTTGTTTACTTATGCTAGCATCTTATGCAGTATCATGTATGAGTGGGTGGTGCTGCTGAGACCTACGGTGGCGGTGCCTACTAGGAGGCCATAGGAGCCTCGCATGAGGAGGTGGGTCCTTGTGATGCCCTAAGGAGATGGAAGTAGGGTGGGGCGTTATTGGAACGCCACCATGGAGGCTTGATTTGAGCCCAACCCTCAGATGTTCCTGCCTTCCCCTTATGTAGGGATGGACTGCTGAGGAGATCCAGACATGGGTCTGCCTGGTGGATATTCTTGGGGGCCCGCAGGTATGTCTTTTTTTTTAATCCATTTACTTAAGTACTTATGTTTATATGTGTATTATGATGACAATGACATAGTATTGGTTACTCTTGCAGATGTTTGTGAGGTCGATTTTCCTATGGCTCTGTTGGTGGGGCACCATTTGATCCAGTGACCTCGAGGAGCTCGCGGGGGACAGGGAGGAGCTCCTACATAGCCTTTGGGTGGAGCACTAGGTGGTGAGGTTGGCCCTTCGGGGGAGGGTAGCAGCTCGGCTACTACCGAGACTACTGTTGAGCGATCTTGTGCCGATGTGATAGAGGCTCGTGTTTCTGAGTTGATCGATCATGTGGCAGCTTTAGAGGATACATGGGGTCGAGTGGACATCTTGACCCAGGGATGCCTACCTGAGGCTTTGTGGACGTCCTCGAGGATGTGTGGTTGGAAACCCGAATGGCCTGGGAGAGGGGCTATCGATCAGCTTTATGTCGAGTGGCAATCTCTGTCTTGAAAGAGGCTCCAATATTGGTACCAGGAGCAGTAGTGAGTCCAAGTGCCCCACCTAGAGGAGCACCACCCTAGAGTCTTTTTGTACATGGGGAAAGCACCCATTATTAGTATTATTCCCCTATTTTTGTTGACTTATATATATGTATCTTTTTGGGCTGACTTATGGGTCAGAGATACTATTTTTTGTACTTGGACACATACACTTTTGGTATATATATGCGAGAGATATTTTTTACGGCTCTACATGGTGTGCCCCCTATTTCTGTTTATGGATTATGTTGATTGATATCTATGTTTTCTATGTTTTTTTTTTATGTATGATGGTTTATTCGAGATGCATTCCAGTTTAGAATATTGTTAGCTATGTGATCATCTATTTGGTTTTGACTCCTTGGTACATGCGTGAATGTAATGTAGTTGAATTGTCTACTTAATCATTTTGCACGCAAGTATTTTCTAAACAAATGTGAATTTCTTATCTCAAATTTTTGGTTTAACTGCGACACTACTAACTAGGAATCAAGGTAGATATTTATATGACATATGCCCTAATTGAGGGTGTCACACATAAGTCCAATGATGACGTCATATTATGCCTACCTTTTTGTTGTTGAACCAATGCAAACACCATTGGTGCCAAGTGGAGATCGGTCAGGGTGATAGATAACCCAGGCGACTACTGCTAAACTTTGAGACCATCGCAATGCTCCATCCGCAAATCCGAAGTAAGGGTCAGGTTGGTAATCCATTATGACACTAGAGCGCGTTTTGTAACAAGTCTTTTGGTCAAAAATTCAAAATGGTTGGGTCTGTATACGTTGACTTTAGGGGAGGGCCTTCTCGGCCCTTATGGGTAGAATTTAGTGAGGTAAAGGCCGTTGACAGGGTTGTTGAGCCATGTTCAATCCAGCTCAGTCAAGATATATGCCTCCTTGAGGAGGCAATGTTTTATGAAGTAGGGTCCTTTCCACAAGGTTTCAAACTTTCCTGGCCCTAGGGCTTCTTTTGCGACATAGTAGTGGAGGACTAGTTGTTCCTCAGTGAATGAGCGAGGGGTGATGTGGAGGCCGAACGATGCTTTTAACCATTTTTTGTGGGCCTCGTTGTGTTGCAGTGAATATCATCGGCTTTCGTCGATAAGCTCTAGTTGTACTAGAAGTTGTTCTAGAGGCTGGGTATCACAGAGGAGTTCGATGGCGACATGTAAATTTGGGATCTCGCATTCTATGGGAATCATGGCTTCGACCCCTATACCAAGTGGAAGGGAGTGAAGCCAGTGGATGTTTTCATAGCCGTTCAGTATTCCCACAGGGTGGAGAAAATAATATGGTTCCATTTGCATTTTGGTTATTCACCATGAGTTGAAACATAGTTTTAAGGACTTTTCTCACATCTTCTACCTGTCTGTTGGATTGGGGGTAGTATGGTGAAGTGAATTTGTGGGTGAATCTGAGGCAGTGAGATAGCTCCTGGAAAAATTCATTTTCGAAGTGTTTCCTATGGTCGGAGACTAACTCCTTGGGAACGCTGAACTGGGAAATTACGTGGTTAAATAGAAATCGAGCAGCGGCTTCTGCAGTGTTCTCATATGTGGGCATGGCTTCGGCCCACTTGGTGAAATAATCGACAGCCATTATGATGTATTTATGATTTTCAGACGATGCAGGGTTGCAAGTCATGAATTCGATTCCCCATTTGCAAAAGGGTCCAGTGACGATGACAGGGTGTAGAGGAGCGGGACAATTTCTTGCTTTATGAGCGAAGCATTGGCATCGCTCACATATCTTTGCTATTATGATGCAATCGCGAAACGGGGAGGGCCAGAAATATCCTGCCCACAGGATGTTTTGGGCAATGGCCATCTCAGAAAAGTGGCCATTGCAAGCTCTGTTGTGGTAGTCATTAAGGGCTTATTCCGCTTGGTCATGAGTAAGGCATTGACGTAAAATGGTGTCGATGCACCGTCGGTACAAAACATCTCCCATGAGGAGATATCAGGGGGGCTGATGGTAAATGCGTCGACGATTGTCTCGAGTGAGATGAGGTTTGAACTTTTGGGTTTGTAAGAAGAGGAGAATATCTTTGTACCAATGATCTTCGGTTGCTACGAAGAAGAGATGTTCATCTGGTAGAAAATAATTTACTGGTGATCCCTTGGTGTTTGTTGGGAGGTCCATAATTAAATCTGCCAAGATTAGTGCCTTTTTTCTCTTAGGGGAGCGAAACTATATGTCATATTCTTGGAGAATGACTATCCATTGGGCGTATTTGTGGTTCATTAGGCAGTGCATGAGAAGATATTTGATGGGATTAATATCCATGATGACCGTAGTTTTATTTAAGATGATGTAGTGGCGAAGCTTTTGGACTACATGTATTAGTGCTAGGGCAGTCTTTTCTTCAGGCACATATCTTAATTCTGGGCCTACTAAGGTTTTACTAACGTAGTAGATTACATGCTTCTTCCCATCGAGGCCTTCCTGGATCAATACTTCGGCCAAGGCCATTTCGGAAGCTGGTAGATACAGGGCGTAATCTTTGTCATAATATAGGGGACTGATGAGCGGTTTTGAAGACAATGTTTCTTTCAGTGCATCGAACGCTTGTTGGGCATGATCATCCCATTTGAACGGGATGTTGTGAAGGAGGAGACGTAGTAACCCTTGAGCGCAAGTGGAATAATATGGGACGAAGCGTATTGTTGAGTCTCAAATCTGCATCTTTTCCATACACTTTTCTATACCTTTTTCGCTCACCTAAACCTCCCAAGTTGTCAATATAATTGTATATTAATTGCAAAAGATCATCTAACATGGTTTTTAACTATATTTTTGTGTCTGCTATTTGATTTAGATTTTTTTCATTTAGCTGCGGAATCTTGCCACTTTCCACAGCTGCTGCAACTTTCCGCAGCCATTTTGTGAAACTCTATGTTACAGGTGTCTACAGGGAAAATGAGCTACATGGGCAAGTCAGAAATGATGTGGACATGGTTCGTGTCCTATTGGCTCGAGCAAACTCATCTAAAGAAGCCGCGGTCAAAGGCATCCACATGGAAGTCAACCATAGAGTCTCACGGTGACAAGACTCTGTTTCGTGTCACGTGAAGGTTCATATGGTCGTTTCTGAGTCGCGGAGGACAAGTCGACATCTGTACATGGCTCCATAGCCGAATTCAAACATCCACTCCTCATAGATTTACTTTGCAATACGGCCATGATCCTAGATCCGTGGACGTAATGGTCTACGTGTTCTCCACCAACATAAACTTTAGGAGACAGTTATATTTCTTTTGTTATATATAACGTGTTTGCATACGCATATGGAGTTAGTCTAAGTTAGTCTCTGTTATCTTTTATTAGTATACTCTGTAATGTAATTACGCTGCCTTAGTGCCGTAATACTACCTCACTGTTATGACTGCATTTTAATATAATAAGTCTCTGTTTTCCAACATAATTCGTACTTGAATATTATTGCCAAGGCTGGTGTAGAGGGCCCCTGCACTTGCCAAGGTTCTGTGCATTATTGTATAGTTCTTATTTTATTTCTTTAAATCTCATTGTGCCATAATTCATTCACATGTTTATACATTGCATCTCTCATGGTATATATGCTTCATTTCTGTTTATAAATTTTCCTGCTTTCCATTTCACTTCTGTCTTTCATGTTTTATGTTATTGATTAACTGATCAGTGTTCTTGTTTCGGGCCTAGATGGCGGCTTAGGGCATTTGCACTTAAATTTTTGACTAATGACATGGAATTAACATTGTTCTATTTTGCTAATTTACTTTTCTTAGTTTCTTTTTAATTTCGGTCTTGCTTTGTTTAATTAGGTTTTGCTCATTTGCTTCGGTGGTTAAATTTAGACCTATATCAAAGAAAGCATAGCTGCTCATAGCATCTTCAGTTGCCTCTGAAAGCCACAGCTGGACTGATGGTGAGGGATTGTATTATGAAATGTGTAGTTTAGTATTAGTTTCTTTTCTGCAAATATAGATATATTAAGCTGCTCATAGCATCTTCAGTTGCCTCCGAAAGCCACAGCTGGACTGATGGTGAGGGATTGTATTATGAAATGTGTAGTTTAGTATTAGTTTCCTTTCTGCAAGTTAGAAATTTTAAATTGTGCATGACATCTTCAATTACCTCCGAAAGCCACAGCTGGACTGATGGTGAGGGATTGAATTATGAATGTATGGTTTGATATTAGTTTACTTTCTGCAAGTTAGATATCAGTTACTCAAGTTGTTTATGGTTACTTCCGAAAATCATAGCTGGACTAATGATGAGGGATTAGAAGACAAGTTGATGTAAATTGATTTAGATTTACTTTATTGCAACTTTTGGATTTCTTTCAGCATAATTTATTTTGTGTTTAGACAGCAACAAGAATAGTTTGGTTTCATGCTCACTAGTTCACTGTTTTGATTCATTAGATTAGCAGCACCTTTTCATTTCAGCAGCATATTTTCATTTCCTTTCAAGTTTTGTCATTGTAAGTTTCAAATTCCTTTTTAAGTTTCAAGTTGGTAAATCATTATAGAGGATATCATTTCCTTGAACAAACATAACCATACTTGTTTTCATTTTAGAATTTCCATTTCATCTTAGAAAACCAAAAACGACAAAAGTTAAGAAATAGGTTATCTTGCACATATAGTGCGCCGCACTTCATCAGCTTACGAATCCCGGATTGACAAATTAAATGCAGCAATTTAGGACACACTAAATTGACCAAACATTTTGGCGTCGTTGCCGGGGAAGTGTAACTAGGTAGCCAATTTCTTAAAAAAAAACATAAAATCATAAAAGAAGGGAAAACTTGATAACTTCTTGAAGTATGCTCTCCTCTTGCACTTAGTGTGATCTGGAGGATCAGAAAAGAGAGTTATTGGTTCAGTAATTTCTTAAGTATGCTCTCTTCTTGCACCTAGTGTGACCTGGAAGATCAGAAACAGAATTATTAGCCCAACTTTTTTAAAAAAATATAAAAAATGACATGCATAGAGCAAGAGATTCTAGGGGAAGGTTTATAGCTAAAGCCAAGAGTTCGATTTTCACAACTCCATCTTCTTCAAGGCATAGACTAGATTCACCACCATCTACCCCTAGCCTTAATATTTTTGGAATTCAAGGAGCAGCTGAATTAGAAGATTCTCCTATACCATCTACTAAATCCCATTTAGAAAACAAAGAGACTCTCTCTCATCCTCCCTTGATAGAAGAACTAGAGGACTTTAAGGACTCTAAAGAGACTATCATGGTAGAGGAAGTAATAGATGGAGGTAGAGGAAGAGGTATAAGAGGAGGAAACAATGGAGACAACAATGGTGAAGGAAATAATGGAGGAAATAGGGAAGGAGACAACTTGTTTGGATTCCCTATAGTTGATGAGGAAACTCATACAACGATGAAAAATATCTCACCATCTGTTCTCCCTAACTTTTATGGATTGCGAAGTGAAGATCCTGAAACATTTCTGTTTGAGTTTGAAGTCATGTGCCAAACCTATGACTATATGGAAGACTCTCAAAAACTCAAACTGTTTCCTTCAACATTGAAGGGATCTGCTTTGAAATGGTTCATGGGATTAGCCACTCAATCTATTAGGACTTGGAATGATATGAAACAAAATTTTTTGGATATATACTTGGAATATTGTATGCCCACCAATCACAAGGATGAGGTATTCAAAATGATGCAAAAAGAAGATGAAAATTTGGAAGATTTACTTGAAAGATTTCAATACAACTTGAAAAGAGCAAAGATGAGAAATTTAGATGATGAAACCTTGAAAGCCCTCATATTAAAAGCCATTAGAGATGAATGGATAGATATTTCAAACATGATGGGGAAAGGAGACATTTCTCAACTTCCACTTCGTGACATAACAGAACTATGTGTCCATCTCTCAAGAGGAAAATCTAAAACAGGAAAAGGGCCTAGGGATCCTTCTCTTATTAGGGCTAACAAATGTGCAACTGGATCAGTAAGTAGGGCAGAGATTGGTAATATGCTTGATGAGTTCAAAACTGATATCTTAGGGAGCCTTAGTGAACAACTAGACACCCTTAAAATCCAAAACAAGCAGAAAGCAGAAACAGATGCTTTAGCCATCTTTTGTCTGAAATGTAGGAAGAAACATGCTTTAAGGGAATGTCCCTTGGATGCAAAAGTTGTAGAAACATGTATGATTTTCTCAGAGAATCATGAGATCAAGGATTGTCCTTCAATTCCTGGACTCAAAGCTGTTTTTCAAGAAGACCCAAATTCAGTAGAATCTCTCTGTTTTGTTGCAAGAAGACCTTGGCAAGGACAACAAACTCAAGGGTTTAACAACCCTATGAATTTTCAAACCCCACCAAATTGGAATCCTTGGCAACAACCTTGGCCCCAACATCAGAATCCATATCAACCATGGGTACAAGGGATGCAAAATCCTTATGGGAGTTTTGCTCAATTTTATCAATATCCTCCATCTTTTCAAAATCAACAAGCTCCACAACTTCCAAATTCAAATCCACAACTTTCATTGCCATTTCCACAACAACAACCTTCTCAACAAAATCCAAATCCTCAACTCATGCTCCCATACCAACAAAAGAAAAATCAACTTCCAGCTCAGCCATTTCCAAATCCTAACAATAAAAATCCTCAGAATACTTACATGATAGAAGGACAACAATTTCTTACCTATATGATTGTTCCTCTCAATGATGTACAACTCAGATCTGGTAGAGTTTTAGAAAAACCTTCTATAGATGACCAAGAGCAAGATACCTCTGAGGAGGACTCTCTTGAAGCCAATAAGGGTTCTGAGGAAGTATCTCTTCAAAACTCAAACATTCAAAAAGAGAAAGAAAAGTTAACACCCACAACTCCTATAGTTGAGCAACTTGCATCTTCATCTACACCTCCTTTTCCTGAAAGACTACAAATTGACAAGGGGGTGGAAAAAAAAATCTTGTTGCCTAACTATGATTTTCTAGATGAATTGAAGAATGTTTGTATCAAGATTCCTTTGCTACAAGCCATTCGAGAGATTCCTATTCTAGAAAAAACAATAAAGGAGTTGAGTTTCAAAATACCAGGAAGGAAACTAAAAGACACAAGAAGAATCCACCTGGTAGGAAAAATTGCAGATATCATGATGGGAAAAATTACCATGCAGAAGTATGTAGATCTAGGAAGTCCAATTGTCAAGACACATATAAATGGGATAGAAACTCCAAACACATTGATTGACTTAGGGGCTGCTATTAACATTATGAGTAGACAGACTATGGACCAGCTAAAACTTCCTAACCTTCTTTTTACACCTACTTTACTGCAACTTGCAGATCGATCAATTATTAAACCAGATGGTGTATTGGAAGATATTTCAGTCTCCTTAGATTCTTGGGAATATCTAGTAGATTTTATGATTTTGACTCCCAAGAGTAATCTAGGAGGGCATCCACTTATCTTAGGAAGACCTTGGCTAGCCACAGCTGATGCTTTTATTAATTGTAGATATGGGGACATGTACATTTCTAATGGTAATTCGACAAAGAAATTCAATTTGTATCCTCCAGCAAAAGCAATCACAGAATTAGGAGACAATGAATGGGTCGATGATGAGGACATTATACAACCTGTCTTTACCATTTCTGAAATCAGTGAGGATAGTCAAATTTTGAACACATTAGAAAATTTTGAGACATCTTCAGAATATGACCCCACACAATTTCAGTTGGAATCTGACATAGAATATTTATCATCAAGACAAATGTCTCTTTACTCTATGGAAGAGTTTGGTAGTTCTACCATTGAGATTTTTCCAGGAAAAACATTGAATATTAACAAACATTTGGAAAAGTCACAACAAGAAGAACTAACCAAAATCTTTCAAAAACATTCTACTGCATTTGCATGGGAGTATACTGACATGAAAGGTATTGATCCTAAGACTTGCATCCATCATATCTATATTGAGGAAAACAGTAGACCAATCAGACAACCTCAAAGAAGGATGAATCCAAATCTTAGGGAGATAGTGAAAGAAGAGCTCCAAAAACTTCTCAATGTAAGCTTCATTTATCCAATTTCAGATAGCCGATGGGTTTCTCCTTTGGTTATAGTACCTAAAAAGAATGGTAAATGGAGGGTATGCATTGATTACAGGGAATTGAACAAAGCAACTTTGAAGGATCACTTTCCTTTGCCTTTTATCGATCGGGTATTAGACACATTAGCAGGTAAAAAGTACTTTTCATTTTTGGATGGTTTTAGTGGCTATAATCAAATTCAGGTAGCACCTGAAGATCAAGATAAGACCACATTTACTTGTCCATAGGGAACTTTTGCCTACCGAGTGCTTCCTTTTGGGTTATGTAATGCACCAGCAACATTCCAAAGAGCAGTACTAGGAATTTTTTCTGATCTAATCCATGATTGTGTAGAGGTTTATATGGATGATTTTACGGTTTATGGTAATTCATTTGAAGAGGCATTAGAAAATTTGGAAAAAGTTCTTATAAGATGTAAAGAAACAAACCTTTCATTAAGCCATGAAAAATTCTTTATGATGTTTACTGAAGGGATTGTTTTGGGGCATCATATTTCGAGAGATGGGATTAAGGTTGATAGATCAAAAGTTGAAGTCATCTCCAAGTTACCTATTCCAAATTGTCAAAGAGATGTTAGAAGTTTTCTAGGATTTACTGGTTACTATAGAAGATTTATAGAAAACTTCACTAAAATTGCATCTCCACTCTTTAAATTGCTTACAAAAGACTGTGAATTCAAATGGGATCTTGATTGTCAATCAGCTTTTGAAACTTTGAAAACAAGAATATCTGAAGCACCTATCTTAAGAGGAACAAATTGGAAACTCCCTTTCCATATTTCTACGGATGCTTTAGATACAGCTCTAGGAGCTGTGTTGGGTCAAAAAGATTTAGTTCCTTATGCCATTTATTATACCAGTAAAAATTTGACTCCCACAGAGTTGAACTATACTGTGACTGAAAAAGAGTTTTTAGCTGTTGTTCATGCAATTAATAAGTTTATACATTACATAACAGGCTATGAAAATTTTATTCATACTGACCATTCTGCAATTAGATATTTAATGAACAAACCTGTTACTAATGGCAGAGTGACAAGATGGCTTTTACTTTTGCAAGAATTCAATATTACTGTGTTGGATAGACCAGGAAAACAGAATACAGTAGCTGATTTCTTGTCTAAGATTCAGAATACTAAAGAAGATTCTCCTGTAGAAGATAAATTTCCTGATGAATACTTGTTTGCAGTAACTATTAAGACCCCTTGGTATGCAGATATTGCTAACTATTTGGTTACGGGGAAACTACCTTCACATTTATTTCCAAGAGAAAAACGAAGAATTATTCAGGAGAGTTCAAAATATTCATGGATTTCTAACGAATTGTTTAAAACAGGGCCAGATCTTGTGATCAGAAGATGTGTCAGGGAAGATGAAATGCCTGATATTCTTAAGGCATGTCATGATGAACCATGCGGCAGACACTTTGCAGACAAAAGGATGGCCTATAAGATCCTCTCTTTAGGATATTATTGGCCTTCCCTCTTCAAAGATGCAAAACAATATGTCAAAAGGTGTGACAGCTGCCAAAGAGTAGGGAAACCTACGCTTTCAAATGAAATTCCATTGCAAACACAGGTACTCATTGAACCCTTTGAAAAATGGGCTTTAGATTTCATTGGACCTATTAATCCACCATCTAAGCAAAATAAGTATATATTGGTTTGTACTAATTATGTTACTAAATGGGTAGAAGCCAAAGCATTAGTATCTGCTACTGAAAATTCAGTTGTTCATTTTATTTATGAGGATATTTTTACTCGCTTTGGTGTTCCAAGAGAAATTGTGACAGATCAGGGGAGCCAATTCACATCCAACTTGGTGGAGAAGATGATGGAAGAATACAAAATCAAGCACAGAAGATCTACTCCTTACCATCCGCAAGAAAATGGTCAAGTGGAGTCCACAAACAAAGTTCTTGAAAGTATCATCACCAAAAATTTTCATCTACATAGAAGAGATTGGGCAGAAAGGCTTCCTGAAGCCTTGTGGGCCTACAGAACTACATGGAGAAATACAACAGGACATTCTCCCTATGAACTTGTTTATGGGAAAGAAGTCTTGCTCCCCATTGAGTTCCAAGTCAAGACCTTCAAGATATCAGTTCAGTTGGGGATGGACTTATCAGAAGCCCAAAAGCATAGAATGGAGCAGTTGAATGAGCTAGATGAGATCAGACAAGAGGCAATTTTAAGAACTGATCTAGTTCAATATCAAAGAGCTAAATGGCATGACAAGTACATCAAAGAGAAGAAGTTTCAAGAAGGAGATTGGGAATTGTTATTTGATTCCATGTTTAAATATTTTCAAGGAAAATTTCAGACCCATTGGCTTGGACCATATGAGATTGACAAGATCTTTAGCAATGGAGCGGTAAGAATCAAGGCCATTGATGAGTTTCAAACTCCTCTTATTGTGAATGGCCATAGATTGAAAGTTTATCATAAGCCACTCTCAAAAGAGGATTTTGTCAAAATGTTTCAAGAAAGTTCTGCAATCAGGCTGGTACAGAAGAATTCTTCTTCTCTACCAACCTAACTTTTGTTCTTTTCAGTTAAAAAAAAAAGAAAAAAAGAAAAAGAAAAAATATTGTATAAGCCTGAAAACCAATCACTGATTGGCAGTCTTATACAGAAAATATAGGGTGAAAATCAGGAACACCTGACACTCTATATTTTCCAAAAAAAAAAAAATTCTCTTTCATTTCACAAGTTTTGTGACCACCCACTCCATTCCATTCCACTTCATCCATTTCATTTCACTTCATTTCACTCCATTTCACTTCATTTTATTCCATTTCATCAATAAAATTCTTTTTCATGACCATTTCCATCTGGTCATTTGTCATATGTTCATCTCCATTCATCCAAATAATAGTTGTGTCAGTTTCCGCAGCTGACTCCAGTTTCCGCAGCCAGAAGCAGATTCCGCAGCTACAACTCTGTTTTCAAAAGAATGTACAGCCAGATGTTATTTCCATAATCATGAAATAAAATGCAGGTGAGAGGATCAAAAAAATGAAGACATGGAGCATTCAAGACACCAATGAAGAGCAATTAGTTGAAGACCAAGGGAAAAGGCAAAGATTCCAAAGGTATGAATAAAATTTATTTCAAATAGCATTGAAAAACACATTTTTATATAGTTCTGAACCATAAGCTCTATCCATTATGTGCAATGATTATATTGACAATTCCGTAACCTTTCACGATCTCCATATTATCCTCTCGCATTCATTCTCAAACAGTTCCATCATTAAACCCCCTATTTTCACTCATGTTCCAATATTCCACCGGTGACAATGAGACATATTTGATTTGACCACGGACTCTTACAGCCGCATAAATCTATAGTCGTTGTTTAAACGTGCTCATATTTATTTTGCAGCCACCAAAATTCAAAACACTGCCGGATGTGTTATACTTTGTTAACCTCACAGCCGTATCTCTGTTGTGCTCACGAAAACCCCTCTCTATTTTGTTCACTCCATTTTGTTCTCTATTACGCTATAGTTTATATACCACTCTCTGACATTTACCCATAGTCATTGTGCTCATCTCCGTGCATTCAGCCGTTCTATTTCCATTGAACCCTCACGCAGGCAAATTTGTGAAGAGCAGAAAGAAAAAAATGGGTAAATTGCTAAGAGAAGAACCGGAAGGACCTAAGTTTATGGAGGGATATCCGCAAGTAAGGGATATATTGAAGAAAGAAAATTGGCTGCGGTTTATCCAGAAATTCAGAGGTTATCATAAAGAAGTGACAAAGGCATTCGCAAGGTCGTTTAATGGCTTAGAAGTAGAGATTGGAGACCTTAAGTTTGCGGTCAATGAAGCATCTATAGCAACAACCACGGAACTTCTTCAAGAGGGTGAGCATTGGTTTAAGAATAAAAGCATCAGTGATGAAGCCTGGAGAACAATCTTACGAAACCAAGGTATGGACATAACTGTTTTTAAAAGAGGAATTCATGTTCATGCATTGAAAGAGGAATGGGCTACTTTGCTGCTAGTTATTCAGAAATTCATTACATGTGAAGGCCGTTTTGGGTCCATGTATATGTACCATACCAGGTTGCTGATGAATTTTCTAGATAATCAAACTCTCAATCTCCCATATTTTTTATTCAATAGTTTGAAGAAAATGTCTGTGACTGTTCAGAAGCATTTAGGAGATGTAGAACCACATCTATATCACCACGGTCTTGTAAAAATTTTGATTGAAAAAAGAGTTAAAGGAGAAGAAAGACACATGGGAACAATTTTTGGTTAGAAATTTCTTTGAGGAACCTCAGGAAATTCCTGAAGGTAGTACAACAAGAAGGAGTAGAAGAAAAATAATAAATGATGAAACTCAAATTACTCCTACTCAAGAAATTCCTGAAGGTAGCACAGCAAGAAGAAGTAGGAGAAAAAGAACAATTGATGAAATTCAAAATACTCCTACTACTATAATTGAAAGAACTGATAAGGAAGAGAGACTGTCAAAGAGGAAGAAGAAAGAAATCAAGGGTAAGAATCCAATAACACCAAAAGAGAGAAAAACTATTGAGGCTATACATAAAACCCCTTCTTCTTCTGAAGAAGATCATCAAGTGTTATCTAAAAGATTAGTTTATCTTCAAAAAAAGTCATCCATAGCCAAGAAGACAGAGAAAGGAAAACAAAAACAAAAGGATAGTGTACCACAGTGTGTGAGAAGAAGCAGCATACTTAAGGGGAAATTGAGGAAAACGCAAATTAAGGGTCCTCATTTCATTGATTTGGGAGAGGAGACATCTGAACAGTCCCCAACTGACCATAGTCCATCTCAGTCAGTTAGTGAACCTGGTTCATTTCATTCTCAGTCAGACATTGAACATAGTCCATCCCATTCTCAGCAAGATGTTGATGTGAGCCCTTCTCAGCCAAATTTTGAAGATAACTCTCCTTCACGGCATTTTGGGGACAGCCCAATAAAAATGACACCTGATATAGACCCCAAGCAGCAGGAAGTATATGACTATATAGAATCTTTGGAAAAGGCAGCTACAGGTCCCAGTACTTCGTCCATTCAACCTCATACAATACAGGATGATTTAGTCCAATCACTAAAACATAAAATCTTTGAGTTAGAGCTTTTAAATAGGCACATCAAAAATGAAAATGAGACATTGAAGGAACAATGTAAATTGGACAAAATCATTCATGATAATACCATGCTACATCTGGGAATATGGCAGAAGAAAAAAAAGAAATTGAAAAGGAAATGCTAGAAGTTGAGCAGAGCACTGGTTAATATCAAATTTAGGTGCTTAATGAAGAAACCCAGAATGTTGGCAGCTCCAAGGAAGAGGAGGAGAGGATTAGACGTGCTGGCTGAAGTGTCAAGGCATATGAACTGAGGAAGGATTATCAAAATTTTGGTTGCATGAGGACATGCAACACCTTCACAGTGGGGATATGTTGAGTCTCAAATCTGCATCTTTTCCATACACTTTTCTATACCTTTTTCACTCACCTGAACCTCCCAAGTTGTCAATATCATTGTATATTAATTGAAAAAGAGCATCTAACATGGTTTTTAACTATATTTTTGTGTCTACTATTTGATTTATATTTTGTTCATTTAGCTGTGGAATCTTGCCACTTTCCGCAGTTGCTGCAACTTTCCGCAGCCATTTTGTGAAACTCTATGTTACAGGTGTCTACAGGGAAAACGAGCTACATGGGCAAGTCAGAAATGATGTGGACATGGTTCGTGTCCTATTGGCTCGAGCAAACTCATCTAAAGAAGCCGCGGTCAAAGGCATCCACATGGAAGTCAACCATAGAGTCTCATGGTGACAGGACTCTGTTTCGTGTCACGTGAAGGTTCATATGGCCGTTTCTGAGTTACGGAGGACAAGTCGACATCTGTACATGGCTCCATAGCCGAATTCAAACATCCACTCCTCATAGATTTACTTTGCAATACGGCCATGATCCTAGATCCGTGGACGTAATGGTCTTCGTGTTCTCCACCAGCATAAACTTTAGGAGACAGTTATATTTCTTTTGTTATATATAACGCGTTTGCATATGCATATGGAGTTACTCTCGATTAGTCTCTGTTATCTTTTATTAGTCTTCTCTGTAATGTAATTACGCTGCCTTAGTGCCGTAATACTACCTTACTGTTATGACTGCATTTTAATATAAGAAGACTCTGTTTTCCAACATAATTCGTACTTGAAGATTATTGCCAAGGCTGGTGTAGAGGGCCCCTGCACTTGCCAAGGTTCTGTGCATTATTGTATAGTTCTTATTTTATTTCTTTAAAGCTCATTGTGCCATAATCCATTCACATGTTTATACATTTCATCTTTCATGGTATATATGCTTCATTTCTGTTGATAAACTTTCATGCTTTCCATTTCACTTCTGTCTTTCATGTTTTATGTTATTGATTACTGATCAGTGTTATTTCAGTACTGCTTTGTTTAATTCAGTTTTGCTCATTTGCTTCAGTAGTTAAATTTAGATATATTAAACTGCTCATAACATCTTCAGTTGCCTCCGAAAGCCACGGCTGGACTGATGGTGAGGGATTGTATTATGAAATGTGTAGTTTAGTATTAGTTTCCTTTCTGCAAATTTAGATATATTAAACTGCTCATAACATCTTCAGTTGCCTCCGAAAGCCATAGCTGGACTGATGGTGAGGGATTGTATTATGAAATGTGTAGTTTGGTATTAGTTTCCTTTCTACAAATTTAGATATATTAAATTGTGCATGACATCTTCAGTTACCTCCGAAAGCCACAGTTGGATTGATGGTGAGGGATTGAATTATGAATGTATGGTTTGATATTAGTTTACTTTCTGCAAGTTAGATATCAGTTACTCAAGTTGTTTATGGTTACTTCCGAAAATCATAGCTGGACTAATGATGAGGGATTAGAAGACAAGTTGATGTAAATTGATTTAGATTTACTTTATTGCAACTTTTGGATTTCTTTCAGCATAATTTATTTTGTGTTTAGACAGCAGCAAGAATAGTTTGGTTTCATGCTCACTAGTTCACTGTTTTGATTCATTAGACTAGCAGCACCTTTTCATTTCAGTAGCATATTTTCATTTCCTTTCAAGTTTTGTCATTGTAAATTTCAAATTCCTTTTTAAGTTTCAAGTTGGTAAATCATTATAGAGGATATCATTTCCTTGAAAAAACATAACCATACTTGTTTTCATTTTAGAATTTCCATTTCATCTTAGAAAACCAAAAACGACAAAAATTTAAGAAATAGGTTATCTTGCACATATAGTGCACCGCACTTCATCAGCTTACGAATCCCGGATTGACAAATTAAATGCGGCAATTTAGGACACACTAAATTGACCAAACACGTATAAGAAAATTGGTTTTACCCTACAGACTCTATAGTTGCATGAGGGTTTGAGGTGGAGGTACCTCTTTGATGACTTGGAACTTGAGGGGGTCCATGTGAATCCTTTGCTGGGACATGATAAAACCTAAGAGTCTTCCTTATGTGACGCAGAAGACACACTTGAGGGGGTTCAAGCATAGGTTGTATTTTCGGCATCGTTGGAATACCAATCGCAGATCCTCAAGATGGTCTGAGTGCTTCTTGGAACAGATGGTTAAGTTGTCCAAGTAGGCGAGGATAAGGTGTGCCAAGTCATGAAATATGTAGTTCATGGCCCTACAGAAGGTGGCTCTAGTGTTTTTTAGGCCAAATGGCATTACCTTGTATGTGAATGTGCCCCAAGGGGTGGTAAACATGGTTTTGTACTGGTCTATGTGGCGGATTTGAATTTGATTGTACCTAGAGAATCCATCCATGAAGGAGAGAGCCTCGTGACCCACACAAGCATCGATGACTTGGTTGATGAATGGGGTAGGGTAATTGTCCTTGGGACATGCTTTTTTCATATCCCGAAAATGAGTGCAAACACGTATGGTGCCCTATTTTTTCATGACAGGAATAGGGTTGGAAACCCAAGATGTGTAAGCAATGGGGCAGATAAAATCAACTTTGTGAATCTTATCGATCTCTTGTTTTATTGCTTCTGTCGTTGATGGGTGCATTTGACATTATTTCTAGCGTATTGGAGGTACGTCAGGCTAGGTGTCAATATGGTTCTCTATGATAGTGGGACTAAGCCCAGGAATTTATGAGTAGTCCCATGCGAAGATATCTATATACTCTTATAGCAATTGGGTATAAGAATTTATTTGTTCTGGAGAGCATGCTTCCCCCAGTGAGATTTCTTCGACCTTTCCAAGATTTTGGGATATATTCACCTTGATGGTAGGTGAGATGTTTGACATGTTTCCTTCCTCGAACGCATTAGGTGTCGGGATAGGATTCTTGAACCAATCGACTTTCCTTGATGGGAGGAAATATTTTGATTCGATCGCATATATCTCTTATTCTTTTGTCTTGTCAGGACTGAAAACTTATTTGGGGATAAAAAGCGAATGGTGATGCATCGCATCCCATGGATAATAAGGATCCATTGTGGCTTCTAGGATGTCATCATCTAAATGGAATAAGGATCCTAAGGGGGATTTATCCTATGCAAGGTTGTGCCAAAGATGTCCAGTCTGCATGGAGCTATTTGATAGACATGAGAAGGATTCCATCGTCGACGTAGTGGTACCATACGTGGTCGACAGAGTGTAGATAGATTGGGTCTACACTGTCATAGGTAAAACTACTCTTGTAGTTGTAGCTGCCTTGAAACCTATGGCAGATGAGCAAACAAATAGAGTCATAGTTCTGATACACGAAGATATCAATTGTATATGGTGTATCGTGTTGTTGGCGTTTGGTGGGGGGAGAATCTCTGTGATGGTAGTTTGCATGAGCGCAAGGTTGGTTCCCTTGTTAGGATGGTTAATTTTCTATCGGTGGAAATTGTACCTAGTGTAGAGGTGCATGAATGTTTCCGTTAGTGGGCATGTCTTCAGTTCATGGCTATGGCTAGTGAAAATGGTGCATGGTACCATTGTGCCAACTGAGTAGATTGTGTGGGAATCAACACTACTCTTCATCCCAGACGTGGACGCTTGGAAAGGATCTGTTGTAGAAGACGAGAGATTCTACTTCCATTTCTGAGTTTTTAGCTTGGGTATGTCTAACTCTTTTGGGGAGTGTAGACTTAATGTTGCTCTTCCCGCTCTAAGCTTCGAGAGATGTGCACACTTTATTTTATTATGAAAGTGTGAACAAATC
The DNA here is from genome assembly GCA_034641835.2 of Pinus albicaulis. Lineage (NCBI taxonomy): Eukaryota > Viridiplantae > Streptophyta > Pinopsida > Pinales > Pinaceae > Pinus > Pinus albicaulis. The sequence goes on along the minus strand of CM076575.1, from coordinate 1,849,001,654 downwards.
TGACAATAAGTGTGGGTGAACTTCTCTTGGTTAGAGAGAATTCTTTGTGGGAGAGAAGAGACTGTGCAAAAACTGTTTGCGAGGTGCTTTAGTTCTTTGCACTAATTGACTTAGTGGCCAATCAAGTCATATAGTCTGCATGTTATCCTAGGTTGGACCCGGGTCATGCTTGGGTTGTGCACCGTCCCAATTTTCTCATTACGTCGATGTGGGTGTGGGGTTGATGGTCTGGGTGCGACCTGCCTTCTATATTGGTTGAGGAGATTGTTGTGTTTCTTTTTTAATGTATGTATCATATCAATTAGAGGATGTACTTGCGAGATATAGGTACAGTGTTGTTCATGGTGATTGCCCTAACATACTAGGAAAAACAACCTAGATATGGGGTTCTTGTACTACTCACTTGGTGGCGTGACTTGGTACCAACGACGTAGCATTTCTAAGTCAGGGAAAGTGGCAGCCACTTGATTGGGAATTTTACACAATGCACATGTTGGTCTTCTCTGTAGAGGGTGGTTTGGGGTAACTAAGGGTTCCCTGATCAGTCGCTTTTTAGCTAACAAAAAGAGGATGGATCTACTCATCACATCTTCTTGGGTTTTTGAGCTATTCATAGAATTCGAGTCAGAGTCATCTTCTCGAGAGAGGTAAAATATGGTTGATCTCTGACAAGCTAGTCTCCTGAATGGTTGGGGTCAGTTCAGGATCAATAGGGATTAAACCTAAAGAGGTGATGTGCGCAACTCCCATTGGAGTAGGTGGAACTAGGTAACAAACTGGTATTGCAAATGATAAGTTTGGTAGGACTACCATGGCCATGACCTGTTGTGACACGAAACTAGCTAAGGGGAAAAGGAAAGGAGTTTGGGAGGCGGCATAGGCTAGAGAGGCTATTGTGGCCAAGTACTTGATGTCATTACTGCTCATCTTCGTGTCTTGACTAGATTCGGTGCTTGATGAGGACATCATGCACATCGGAGCCCCTGTGACATCAGGTGATGACTTAGGTATAATAGGGGGATCTCCTAGGAATGACCCTAGGATGGACGACGGTTTGAACTGGTCAGGGCCATATTCCTGGTTCCATGTAAGTGTATCAATAGATGTGTCTACATAGGGTAGAATGACATCAGTATTTGTTAGGGGACGCTTTTCGCTATGTGTCAACTGGTCGATAGTAATGATGCAATCATCATGGGGGAACATCATAGTTCGAAAGACAGAGGAGGAAATGCCTAACATGGCGTACATATAACTCCTGCCAAGGAGTATATTGTAGTCCAATTGGCCGTCCAAGACTTCAATTTTCATAAGGACCGTATTTCCAGCTAAGTAGACTGGAACGTTTTGGTAGAGACCGACGAGGGATGAAGGGCGACCATCATATGCTCTAAGCATGATGTTTGATGGCTTTAGTTCTGGAGACCCTAAATTTTGCCAAATTTTCTTTGACATGATGCATGTGGATGCACCTTCATCAATGATACAATGATGAATGGTGATGTTTTGGATCAACACTAATATCTGAAAGGTGACCATTGAAGGAAGCCTAAGGGTGGATTTATCTAAATCAAAATCCATCAGGCACGAATCGGTAGGGTCGATGGTGCCTAGTGTGGAAATTAAGACTTTCCATTTCTTTGGTCATGATTGTAATACCTCCAAAGTTGACATCGCGACGGGAGATTGAGCTAGGTCATCCACAATTATATAGTTATGAGCTGCTTTGGAATAGTTTCCTGCCCGCCTAGTTGGTCCTTTAGCCATTTTTGGAAAAGTTTCAATAGGCATATTAGATATGGTAAAATGCGTTGTTGGTTCACTTGTACTAGCCCCTAACACATTTTTGTCTAGTGGGGTATTGTAATTTCAGTTCCGTGTCTGAAAAAAAATTCTTTGCCAGTCATGTAGATTTCGTGGCTATTTTTTCCGAAATCGTCGGGAGTTTGTTGCTACATGCTAACTGACCCTTGATGGGGGAAGGGCTCCTGCATGACTGTTGTATACTGCGAGGATCCTCCTCATCCACGGTTACTCTACATATTATTCAGCTTAGGGAGGTTGGGATATTGGTGTGCAATGGTCGTACTCACCACATATTGAACAAGAGTGGTTCGTTTGAAGAATTTGTCTCTTGTTCTGCCTTTGGGGGTTTCTTGGCTCTTGGTTTTGATTTCGGTTAGAATTTCCTCCAGCCTGAGATCCTGGAGGGTGTTTTTAGTTGTTTCCCCCCTGTCCAGGACTTCCTTTAGGCTTGTTTTTTCCTTTTTTCTTAACCGTGTTAGGAGGATAATTTAGATTCTCCTAGTTGTATGGTTATCGCAGTTGGTTTTGGGAGGGTTGCAAAAATTTCACATGTGCATTATTCTGCATGGGTGGGTCTTGTGCTGGGGACTAGGCATATTGTGGTCCCTGGTTTGTAAATGCATATTGGGGGGAGCTCTCCTATCAACATGTCTAGCTATGTACTAGGTCCCTTGAGCCAGGAGGATAGGGTCCTCCATGCTGCTGATGGTACGATGACACCCTACTAGTCAAACTTTACGGAGGAATGGGATGACTTTGGTAGCCGGTTTGAGGCATGTTCTTGGTAGAATCATATGCATAACTGGGTATTGAATGCTGCTGCTTAGGTGATTTTGGGTCAACGACCCAATTAAACTATCTGCAGAGTTTGACGCTCCTGGAAATTCTTTGTAAGTTTGCAGGCACGGGGAATTCGGTAGGATATTGTAAATATACCCTGACTGCGAATAGATCCGCTCGAGTTGTTGGGACTTACTCATGGTGTCCTCTTTGAATATGGGATTTTTTTGCGCCACATCCTTTGAAATATCTATGGTGAGAGTTTTCAGGAACAGGTCTAATAGAACTCAATCGTCTAGTTTGGATTTGCACAAACTACGACGCTGCCACCATTCATGGAGATGGTCCGAGATATGGACAGCGGTGGTTTGCCTAAAGTGGGTCAGTAATTCCATTCTGGAATCATGATGGATGGGTAATTGAAAAGAGGTAAGGAACCCAGTAGCGAGGGCGCTAAATTTTTTTGTGTACCTTAAGAGACAATCCCTTGGCTATAGTAAGGAATCAGTGCTTAAGACATTTGTGTATATATGTCACAGAAATTTAATGTCAAATGGTCTTTGCTTAATCACCTTTAGAAATGTTTTTATTAAACCCTCAGGAAACAAATACAATAAATGTTTCACAATGCCATTATCTGCTGATATTAAATGGAATGGTGTGAAGAATATGAAGGAAGGAAGCCCAAATTGATATGCTGATAAATAGTATCTACCACTTTAAACTTAAGAAGAATTTTAAGACATAGAATTAGTTAAAATGAAGGAGCACCCATTAAGGATTTTAACTCTTATTCACATATGTAAAAAGAGACCTGCAACTTCATTACTTCATTTTATTCAGGGACAGAAAATACAGAATGTAAACTGGAAAACATATCAATATCAACAAATGCCAGAATCTTGCTCTTCATTTATTAATCATTTTAAAACTGAGTACAAAATTTGCAGTCTGAAGGCCCAAAACTCGGAACCTTTTTCTTTTTTTTCTATCTCTTTAAATACAATGGAAATTAGTTTATAACTGCTGAAACTAATCCCAACAGCTTTAACTACTTAGGACTTCGTAAACTACCTATTGCATGTCATCAAAATTTCTTATTACAATTACATTCTCTTAAAAGAGAAAAACAAAATAAAACTTAAATCCTAATCTATTTGTTGAATATGAACCAATGATGCTGCTGTTGTATTCTCTTGGCTTGTTGTCTTGTTCTTCTTTGAAGATGAAGGATCTTTAGGGAGATCAGTCGTCCAGGCTCTACATTTCTTCCACACCTCAATGTTTTTCTTAGGTGAATTAATCAGCTTGTGATATTCCAATATAAAAGAAGTAATCCTGTTGAATGATGGTCTCTCTGTAAATAGGGTCTTCACCAACCATAAAAGCTGAAAGTGCCTTTGAAGAAAATTAATCACTGTCGCTCCTTTTAAAATCAGAGTCTTTTCATGAGTGTTGTCCACTTTTCTCTTTGCCAATACCAATAGTGGTTCATAAGACTCCCATGATAAAATACTGCCTCCAAGGCCCCAGCATGATGGCAAACCTACCCTGGCTCTTTTGTCATATAAACTGTCAAACTTGCTGACTGATTCCTTAATCTCTGTCAACTTTTTCTCAGTATTCTTCTTGAAATTATTTTTGACAATCAGTTTGTTAATCTCTACAGCACATGAAATCCCATCTTTAATCTCATTCTCTTCCAACTCTTGGTTAGTCTTGGAATCAATAAAATCAATAAATTTCTTTGCCCAAATGGCTCTGTGAATTGTCTTCAATAACCTGCTCCTCAAAATATCTGATAATGTTTCTTTCTTCTGATATAATAGTCAGGGATCCCCAAGTTGCTTTCATCTCTTCAATGATATCATTCCAAATGATGTCCTTAGCTTGTATCAGAGATATATTTCCTTTCAATTTCTCCTTTAGATTCTTAATCTCAGCATCAGTTGTTTGGCAATCTATTCTATATTTACTAATTTCTCCATCCTTAGCTTGCATTATTTTCATCGTTGTCTCTAGATCAGATGTTGTGGTTCATTTGCAATATGCTTTATTTTAAATTTCAAAAATACAAAAAAATAAAAAAGTATGAAAATATATGTTAAAATATAAAGTTTCTCATACTTTAGCATAAAACATGTAACATTTTTATATAAGTTTAAAGTTTAATACTTTAAATTTTTTGTGAAATCGGGTCCCAGTACTCAGCTAAACAATGAGCAGATTATGAAGCAGAATCCGATGATTCATAAGGCAAGAAACAAAAGTGGCAACCCGTGGGCACATTTAGCACGCGGGTTAACGAAAAGGGTGCCTCCGCAATTGACCCTGTTGACTGTGGGGCCGATCCAGATCTACGACTGAGATTAACTGCAAGGGCATGAACCTGACAAGCTCTCTGTACCTTGAGACCTCCCGCAGTGACGTGAGCAACTAGTTGGCGACAACTATCAGCCACGTTAGGGTACTTTAACAGTCTTTTGGCACGTCAACTCAACATTTAATTCATAATCTGTGCCACCTATTTAAGATTGGTTCTCATTTTTTTACAAGGTTATTGTTGTTAGTTTGTATTTGGATATTTTTCTGCCTTGTGTCTTTCCTTATTGTCTGCCACCTTGTCGATTATTTTTCACCCCAAGCTGAATTATGGCCAAGCATTTGTCTCTTTCAGGTTCTTCCAATCATATTCCTCTCATGGAAACTGAGAGGGATATTCAAGACACCATCTTCTCCATAGACCACCTCTAGTTATATCAACGAGTTTGTCTAAATGACATAGCCTCTCCAATTTTCACCGCCATGGTCAAAACAGGTTTATTGTCTGCATGCATTCCAAGAACACACCTTTTTCCTGAATTTTTGTATTGTCTAGTATCTGTTATGTACCTAGGCAACTGTTTTGTAATGAACTGTCATGGATAAAATGTCCTGCAAGTCTCAGCCCAATTAATTCTTCAAGCTCTGTGTTACCCTGAGTCAGAGTCTTATGTCCAATTCACTGATGATTCATTGATAGAACATTATGATAGTCTTGCAGGTCAGGAATTCAATCAATTTATCTTTTTCCTGAAGCCAGATACGAAGCAGTTTGTACTTGACAATAAAGAATTCTCCATGGAGGTTTTTGACGAAGACATTCAGCCAGTGCTGAGGTGAATTTCAAAGATATTGGGGAAGGAAGATGACAATACCATAGAAAAATCAGTTCTGGGAATGTTTTCTCTAATGATGAAGCCAGAGGTAGTGCTGGATATTCCCTCATACTGGCAAGAAGCTATCAATACTTATCTCATGAGCCTATCACTGACTGGGTCATTCAAGTTCCCTTCTCTCATTATTTATCTCTTTTTATATCAAAATGTAGAAGAATTCTTGCATATGGGGTTAAATATCATGGATACAAATAAAAAGGGATAGTCAGTGGTGTTTTGGACTGACCTAGTAAGAAGAGAATAGAATGAGGAGAGTTTATTTGATTTTTTAAACTATTTTATGTCTACTACATACAAAATTCTGAATGGGATTTCTCCCCCATGCTTCCTGCCAAAGGCTTAAGAGTTTTTACAGCTGGAAATGAATTGTAGATTTGGTGATTGGTATGTTTTTTAAGACCATTCAGAAATTAGACTTTATGGAGCTGGGGTAGAACCATACAGACTTCCTTTATTTGTGCCTATGAGTTTATTTTCTTTGGAGTTCATTAGGAAGAGTTTAAATGTTGATCAAGTGTATTTCGTGCCTATGAAAAAGGGTCATATGTTTAAGCTACCTTTGTCTGTGGGTCCCTTTATAGTCAATATGAGACAAGCTGCTGATGAAGTCACTGTGATGCTAGATAAAATTCATTTATTGTTAGGAGATAAATGGGCTTATGATCCCCACAAAGTGATTTCAAAAAGGAGAATTGAAAATGGATATTCAACATTCATTCATGAAAGCAGACCTAATATAGAGAAGCTAGCGAATAAGGGTTTTGCAAGTTCTGTGGGCTCAAATATACAAACTCCTATCATATTATAAAATTCCAACAAGAGGAGTAAAGAAGCAGTGATTGACTCAAAAGATGAAGAACAGAGAGCTGAAAAGAGAGCAAAGCTAAATGAAGACTTAGCAGGTGCTCAACCTGGTTTCTCACTACAATTAGGATATGAGAAAAATGTACCATCCTCACCAAGAAGACAATAATATGCTCAGGAGCAGGTACCCTTGATTAAACAAGTATTTTCTCAAATTGCTAAAATAAATCAGAAGATGAAGGCTAGCATGGAAGCATAGGTTGAGTATCAGATAACTCCAGATCAAACAAGATTACTGACAGTTTAAGATTTCTCTTTCTCATCCCTATGATATGACTATAGGCTCATCTGATAGTTTCAATATTGTAAATCTGACTATTGATGTAAGAAAGATTCCTCTGATTGATAAAGTAAATTTACATATACAAAATGGTCAACTGATTGTGAATGATTTGATTAAAACTAATGCAATGGCTCTTAAAGCTAAGAACATGCTAGGTAAGATCATAAATCACTTGAAGTTAGAGAAAGCCAATTCCAGAGCTTTAACAACACAGAACGAAGAGCTCAATAATATTATTGTGAATATTAGGGTAGATCCAACTGACAGGTCTGCTGTACAAAATTTGCTGCAAAGTGCAAAATCAGAAATCTCTGTGCTGAAGAAAAAGTTGAAGTTGCCTAGAAGAGATCATTCTATGGCAGCATAGGTTGCAGAAGTTGAAAACGAGAAAGAGAACCTTCTTTAGCAACTCTTGCAGAAGGAAGAAGAAATTACTAAGTTGAAGCAAACTGCATTGTCATTACAGAATCACATTGATTCTAGCTCCACCTGGGGATAGTGTTTTTTGCCACGAAACACTAAGAACTGCAGATTAGTGCCTTCACTTCGGGCATGGAGTCAAATGTTGTTTTATGAAATATGAACAATGAGAAAACTGAATATGTACTGTGGTGAACCATAAAATCTCAATGTTGGAAGTAATGTTTTAGATACTGCCCATTCACAGGCATCTCTATTGTTTCTCCATCAATATTCTCCAGTATGAATGTGTTATTTGATCTAGACTCAACAATTATGTATGGGCCATACCAGAGTGGATCAAACTTAGCATGCTTTCCCTTCTCTTCTCCTCTGGTATCCCATCTTAATACCAAATCTCCAGTTTGAAAAAGAATCTCCTTTGCTTTTCTATCAAAAATGGACTTCATCTTTTCTTGATAGGTGACCAATTTTTCCCTGACTTTATTCCTGCTCTCACTTAATTCTATCACCTTATTCAACCTTCTTACCAACACATTAGGTTCTTCTTGTGCTTCTTGAAGAAAATAAATTACTGTTCTAGCTAATTGAGTAGGAAACAAAGCTTGAGTACCATATACCAATTCATAAGGGGACTTACCAGTAGATCTTCTAGTAGTCATTCTTACTACCCAAAGAGAAAATATCAACTTTGAATCCCAATTTTTCTAATTTTCATTAATTGTTTTCTTCAAAATCTTAACCAACGTATTTTTGGAAGATTCAACTAACCCATTCCCTTGAGGATGATATGTTGTAGAATGAGACAAAATGACATTATATGTTTGACAAAAATTAATGAATCTGACTGAATTGAATACTTGAGCATTGCATGTTACAATCTTGACTGGACACCCAAACCTGTTGAAGATGTTTTCTTCCAGAAACTTCGTCACTACCTGATCATTTTCCTTTCTAGTAGGTATTGCCTCCACCCACTTTGTGAAATAATCAGTAGCAGTCAAAATCCACTTTAAATACCCACTTGATTGTGGATTGATTTCTCCAATAAAATATAATCCCCATTGTCTAAAAGGTTCTTCAACAAACACTGGGAGAAGAGGTATATTAGCTAACCTTTTCTTTTCTGCAAACAATTGAAATTTCTAGCAACTTCTAACCATTCTGTATACATTAACAAATAGGGAGGGCCAATAAAAACCTGATTTGAGGATTTTGTGTGCAATAAACTTCCAACTATAATGGCCTCCACATAGATTTGCATGGTATTATTTTATAACTTCCATTGACTCTCCTTCTGTCAAACACAACAACAAAATGCCAGCAGGATCCTTCCAATACAACTTAGCATCAATTATAACAGAAGGTTGAGATCTGAACTTAAGATCTATATATTTCGTTTTGTTTATTGAGGGTGGACAAGAGAAAAAACACAAGTAGTGAATAATATCCTTATACCAATCAGAGCAGAGAAACGTGTATTTAATTGCTGACTTTTTGTTGCTTTGACTCCTTTCATCAACAACTTCATTTAAGGGTGCCAACAAATTAATTTCTAAAGCTTGAAAATTGGATTCTGTCAACAACTTTGCTAAGCCTTGTCCCTTTACCAATTTATTAGGTTTGACATCTAAGTCATACTCTTGGATTTTAGCAATCCACTTTCCTATTCCCTTCAACATCACTTTGAACTAAGACATCTTTTACAGCTGAGTTAGGAACATATCCAACTATTTGAGACTTCAACACATAAGTTCTAAAGGGTTTTAATGCTTTGACTAAGGCATATACCTGTTTCTCCAAGATATTGTATTTGAGTTCAGTATCCCTAAGAAATTTACTGAAAAATGCCTTAGGTTGTTCTTTTCCCTCTTCATTCTTCTACAGCAACACATCAGCAATGGTAGAAGTTGATGAAAATGAAAATATCGGGAAAACTTTCAGATAGTTTGTACTTATCAAAACCGAAGCTTCCTGAAGAGCTTCTTTAATCCTAGCAAAATATTCCCGAGCATCTTTATCCCACTTTACTTCTAAATTTTTCTTCATCATAAATGTTATACTTTTGATAATTTCTATAGAATTTGGGACAAATCTTCTCAAGAAATTGATTTTTCCTAGAAATCTCTAAATATCCTTTTTACTCCTAGGAAAAGGAATTGTCTAGATAGCTTCAAATCTGGCTGGATCAATCTTCACTCCCTGATTTGAAACTATATTTCCTAACAAATTTCCCTCTTCCAAGGCAAACAAGGATTTTTTGGGATTCAATGACAACCCAAACTTTATGCGTTTCATGAAAGCTTTCTGCAAATGCTCCTAGTGCTCATCATCAGAACTTGAAACGATAGTCACATCATCCAAATAAATAACTACAAAATTATCACCCACAAATGCTATGTCCATTTCCCTTTGAAAAGTGGCACCTGCGTTCATAAGATAGAATGGCATCCTGGCATACATGAACATTCCCCAAGGTGTGGTAAAAGTTTTTTTCTTCTGATCTTCCCTTTCAATGGCAACTTGGTTGTACCCAAAGAAACCATCAACCATAGACAATCTATATGCTCCTGTCACTTTCTATAAAACATAATCCATATTTGGCAAAGGATAGTTGTCTTTAAGAAATTCTCTATTTAAATTCCTAAAGTCAACACATAGCCTTATCTCTCCATTCTTTTTCCTCATAGGAACTAGGTTAGAAACCCAATCTGAATATCTAAGTGGGACTATGATTTTTGCCTGCAGCAATTTCTTCACTTCCTTTTCAATTGGAGCTAGGAGCAATGGATTAATCTGCCTATGAGGCTTGACCCCATCCTTTAATGGTATTTTATGTTGAATAATATCTAGATCATATGTCTTCAAATCCTCATAGGACCATGCAAATACATCCATATATTTCTTGAAAATATCAATGTATCTTTCTTTATAATCCTTCAGAAGTCCTTTGAATAACTTAACAACCTTGGGCTCGGTTGAGTTCCTATATTACAGTCCTCCATATCACTCTCTTGAGATACCTTCTTTTGATCCAGTGCTACATCATTTGCATCAAACAGTCTTTCAAGAGGAACTAATCCTCTGGGTAATATATTGTCTTTCAACTCGATTATCTTCTGATCACCTATTGATTGCTTAAAAATTTTCAAGTCCTCATTCTGATCAATATGTTCACTTTATTGATCTATTTTGCTATCTTCAAAGTTTCCAATCATTGTTAGGAAATGATTGATATGCTCATCATCTTTGAAGACCTGCCGGTGTTTAAAATTGTCAGGGATTGAGGGTCTATGCCTCAACTCAATCTCATATCTCAATTTTGGATTAATAGGTGGCTTGAAAGTACTGGCTGCAACTAGCAGTGAATCTGTCATTCTATTTTCTTCTCTTGGAAAGAATTGAGGATTCAAATCTTCAAAATAATTCTCAATCAGATCCCATACTTCATTCCTATATGATCTCAATCTTGGATGTTTGGTTTGACACAAATTTTTAATCTGTCTTATAATCAACTCAGAATCACCACAAATGGAAATACATTGAATTCCCATTTGTTTAGCAGTTTGAAGACTCAAGATTAATGCCTCATACTCAGCTACATTATTGGTTGATTCAAATTCAAGCTTAAAATAAAAAGTCAAAAGATTACCTTCTAGAGATATAAGTAAAAATCCAGCTCCTATGCCATCCTTTCAGTGGGCACCATCAAAATAACACTTCCAAATTTTTTTTGAACCAAGCTCATTATGTACAATTGCTGAAGTGAGTTTCTTCTCTGAGTCTTCGGCAAATTATGCATCTTCGTGCAGCATAAAACATGAAATATCTTCATTCTCTTGACCATAAATAGGGGAATTTCTTGCATCCTTCTTTGTGGTATTTTTAACAAATCGTGTTTCTCTGTATAACCTTCTTTCTTCCCCATTGAACATAGGAATAATAACATATGTGAAGTCCAATTTTAAAACAACTTCGAGCTTCGCTCCCCAAGATCTAGACAAAAGCATGCCAAATCTAGCCGTAATATATGCAACCACTACATCCATCATAATACTTTTTGCTGGAATTTGGGCTAGGGATACCACCATGTCTTTAATAAGCCCAATACATTTCACCCTTTTTTAATCAAATGAATATAAGTATCTACAGGGCTTAGTAATTTTCAAATTTAACTCTTTCATTATAGATAAAGGCATGAGATTATGTGATGCACCTAAATCTAGCATACAATTATGAAGAATAAAATCATGAAGAAACAGTGATATATAAAATGGGGGAACAGAAGAATCTACCTCCTCCACATGTGGACTAAAAGTTACCATTGGTTTTTCCTCTTGCAAATTCATAGTATCACCAATATCATCAGATTGAGAAAGATTAATGAATTCTGCAATCTCTTTCTTGTAACCCGGTGTCTTAGGTAGCTCAAGTAGAGGTACTTGAATTTTGATCTTTTGTAGCTCTTTAGATAGACTGAAGGTTTGATTTTGTTTGACCATATTCTCAGGTTCTTCTTTATTTTTGTTAGGATTATCAATCTGATCAGAAATAGTAACAACCTTCTCCAAATTATTATTATCAACAGATTTCTTTTGGTAAGTCTGATCCTGTTGCTTTTCATTTCCACTCACTGGATTCATAGGCTTTTTCCCCTTATCTGATGGTTTTACTGAGTTCTTTGGTTGTGGAGTCGCCATTGAAGAAGGAACTAACTTTGGCTCTTTTTCCTCATCATCCTGAGTTCTTGATATCTTTCTTGATCTTAAATCATACTTCTTATGCAGCTCTGCTTGCATAAAATATGTGAATTGCTTACAATACTCATCCATCTCTTCTTGATCAAATGACACCTCAGCTTCGGTGCATTCTTCTTCTTCCTCATCATCTTCCATGTAAACAACAGATATTTGATCTTCAACTTCTTTCTGATCATCCTCAGTAGACTGTGAAGGTGTTGCTTCTATATACAATGGTGCCTGAAATTGATCCTAATCTCTTCTTACCCTCTACAAAATATGTAGGTGTTGTTTTCTAACTTGAGGATTGAAAAATACTCTATTTTGTTGTGCAGGCTTTTTACTGTCTAGCTCCATTTTAACTAATTTATTAGAAAAATTCTTGATAACCTTTTTCATGCCATCAATCCTCGGATCCTATGATGATTCCTCTTTGGCCTTACCTTTCTCTTGAACTGACTGCTTTTCTTGTGTTTTTCCAGCAGTAGACATGTTTTCGTCAATCTCCAAAGCATCAGTTTGAATTTGTTCAAGGGTAGCAGATATTCTCTCTCTCAAAGTGAAACTAAAATATGATACAAATGCTCCAGCAAAAACTACTCTTGCTCCAACAGGGGGAGGCTTCATTTCTGCAGGAAAATTATCATACAATTTATTGAATATTTTAATAAAATCAGTCATATTTTCATCTGAATTTTTCTCGATAGCATTAAACTCTATCAATGAATAACCATGATCTCTCTTTTCACCCCATCTTCAGATGAATTGTGTTTCTAATTCATCCCAATTCTGAATTGAGGCAATAGGAAAACCTTTAAACCATTTTCTTGCCTCTCCATTCAGAGGCTTTACAAAAAGTCTCATTACTACATCAAGATGTTAAACATTTAGATTCTTAGCAAAAGTGCAAAACAATGGAAATTGTTGTTCTGCAGTTACTTCATCTTCACCAATTAAATGAGGAAGTAACTTGAGGTATTCTTGGGGCATGGCATTCATAGGTTGTGGAAGATTTAATGGTGCATATCTATTCATCAAGAAAGCAGGGACAGGGGCTGCCATGTTTGTGCCTTGGTTAACTACTCCCTGATTAGGTGGGGTTTGTATACCAATTGTAAATGTGGATTTCTGGGGTGAAACAACTGATATAGGAAGGGGTTGATGAAAAATAGCAGAAGAAGTGGAAACTATGTTTGGTTGAGCTTTTGTAAATGTGACTGAAACATACTCAAAATATTGTTCTTCTAACCTTGGTTTTTAAAAAAGAATTGGTGGAGAAAAGGATTCTTGTTCCGAGAAAATGAGTTTCTTGAAAATATCCTTGGATGAGGGGTTATGTGAACTACTGCCAGGTGCAGGCAGTGTAGCATCAAGTGTAGAAAAATTATTTGGCTTCTGATCCTTTCTAGAAACCAATTTCTCATGATCTGACAGAATAGGTGCTTTCTGTTGTGAAGTGTGTGACCCCGTATGTGGCAATTTATACGCCAGAATTATGAAATAGAAATAAATCCTGATATTTCTTCCTCTATGAACAACCAAAGGAAATATGAAATAAAACCCAAGGAAAGAACTTCGTTTCTTCGTCCCCGAAAAAGATGCCAAAAAATGTTGTACCTTAAGAGACAATCCCTTGGTTGTAGTAAGGAATCAGTGCTCAAGAAATTTGTATATATATGTCATAGAAATTTAATGTCAAATGGTCTTTACTTAATCACCTTAAGAAATGTTTTCATTAAACCCTCAGGAAACAAGTGCAATAAATGTTTCACAATGCCATTATCTGCTGATATTAAATGGAATGGTGTGAAGAATATGAAGGAAGGCACCCCAAACGGATATTTTGATAAACAATATCTACTACTTTATACTTCAGAAGAATTTTAAGACATAGAATTAGTTAGAATGAAGGAGCGCCCATTAAGGATTTTAACTCTTATTCACATATGTAAAAGAGACCTGCAGCTTCATTACTTCATTTTATTCAAGGATAGAAAATACAAAATGTAAACTGGGAAATATATCAATATCAACAAATGCCAGAATCTTGCTCTTCATTTATTAATCATTTGAAAACTGTGTACAAAATTTACATTCTGAAGACCCAAAACTTGGAACATTTTTCTTTCTTGTCTATCTCTTTAAATACAATGGAAAGCAATTTGTAATAGCTAAAACTAATCCCAACTACTTTAACTATTTAGGACTTCGTAGAATACCTATTACATGTCATAAAAATGTCTTATTACAATTACATTCTCTTAAAAGAGAAAAAAAAATAAAACTTAAGTCCTAATCTATTTGTTGAATATGAACTGATGATGTTGTTACTGTATTCTCTTGACTTGTTGTCTTGTTCTTCTTTGAAGATGAAGGATCTTTAGGGAGATCAGTCATCCAGGCTGTACATTTCTTCCACACCTCAATTTTTTTCTTAGGTGAATTAATCAGCCTGTGATATTCCAATATAAAAGCAGTAATCTTTTTGAATGATGGTCTCTTTGTAAACAGGGTCTTCACCAACCATAAAAGATGAAAGTGCCTTTGAAGAAAATTAATCATTGTCACTCCTTTTAAAATTTGATTCTTTTCATGAGTGTTGTCCACTTTGATCTTTGCCAATACCAGTAGTGGTTCATAATATTCCCATGATAAAAGACTCCCTCCAAGGCCCCAACATGATGGAAAACCTACCCTGGCTCTTTTGTCATATAAACTGTCAAACTTGTTGACTGATTCCTTAATCTCTGTCAACTTTTTCTTAGTAGTCTTCCTGCAATTATTTTTTACAATCAGTTTGTTAATCTCTACAACACATGAAATCCTGTCGTTAATCTCATTCTCTTCCAACTCTTGGTCAGTCTTGGAATCAATAAAATCAATAAATTTCTTTGCCCAGATGGCTCTGTGAATTGTCTTATGTTTGTCTGCCATAACCTACTCTTAAAAATCTCTAATAATGTTTCTTTCTTCTAATATAATAGCCAAATATCCCCAAGATGCTTTCATCTCTTCAATGATATCATTCCAAATGATGTCATTAGCTTGTATCAGAGATATATTTCCTTTCAATTTCTCCTTTAGATTCTTAATCTCAGCATCAGCTGTTTGGCAATTTTTTCTATACTTAATGATTTCTCCATACTTATCTTGCATTATTTTCATTGCTGTCTCCAGATCAGTTTGTGCCTTTTTGCGATCTCTCTATTCCATCTTCAGCTCAGTGTTTAATTGAGAAATTTGTGCTGCCATTAGGGGAATTTTGAGGTCTAAAATGGGCCTCCTAAGGACAATGTACAATCAAAATTCACTTTATGAGAACCAGTCACATTTTAGGAGATGACATCATCCCTAATGGTTGAGGTGGCATTTCTTGAGTTAAAGGTACTTACTTGTCACATTCTCAATGGTGGATAAAAACTCATGGTTAACCATTCTAAGTACTTTTAAATTCAAAGTAAAGTACTCATAATAAATGTCATTTCACACTTTTTGAATAAAAATATATTAGTCATTTCATATTCTTGAAATAAACAATGCATATCCCTATACATTTATTATATTATATTATATTATTTTTATATAGTATATTAATTACATGTTATTATACAATTTAAATAATACAAATTTCAATTAATAGCATATAATATAATTAAGAATTTTAATTTATTTTAAGTTATTTAAGTACAAAAGAAAAATGCATTAGTTGTTCAATAATAATGATTTTTTCTTGAAAAACTCATTCTCTTTTATAGTCACATCAATACAATTTTTTTATTAATTTTATTTTGGTAGAACTTTTGAATTAAATTTAACTATGGTTAGATGGATTGTGGTGCAAAAAGTGAATTGAAAATTCATAAATATTATTTTATTGGTTTAGCTATTATTTTATTATTTCCCTAATGTGGATCTTCATTGCCAGATGGTAAAATGAAAGTACAAGTATGAGAATCAACGTGATTCTAGAAGGACAATGTAGTTTTCTTCAACTTAGTAATTTCTTCTTCCTTCTGCAAGAGCTGCTGAAGAAGGTTCTCTTTCTCATTTTCAACTTCTGCAACCTCTACTGCCATAGAATTCTCTCCTATAGGCAACTTCAAATTCTTCTTCAGCACAAAGATTTTTGATTCTGCACTTTGCAGCAACTTTTTTACAGCAGACCTGTGAGTTGGATCTACCCCAATCTTCACAATAATCTTCTTGAGCTCTTTGTTCTGTGTTGTTAAAGCCCAGGAATTGGCTTTCTCTAACTTCAATTTCTTTATGACCTTACCTAGCATGTTCTTAGCTTTAAGAGCCATTGCATTAGTTTTAGTCAAATCATTCACAATCATTTGACCAGTTTGCATATGTAAATTTACTTTATCAATCAGAGGAATATTTCTTACATCAACAGTCAAATTTACAGTATTGAAATTATTATTAGATGAGCCTATATTAATATCAGAGGGATGAGAAAGAGAAATCTTAAACTAATCTTTTTCAAGATCCATAGTTGTCAGTAATCTTGTTTGATCCGGAGTTATCTGATACACAGCCTGTGCTTCCATGCTAGTGATCATCTTCTTATTTCTTTCAGCAATTTGAGCAAATACTTGTTTAATCAAGGGTACCTACTCCTGAGCATCTTCTTGATGAGGATGGTACATTTTTCTCATCTCCTAATTGTAGTGAGAAACCAAGTTGAGCACCTGCTAATTCTTCATTTAGCTTTGCTCTCTTTTCAGCTCTTTGTTCTTCATCTTCTGAGTCAATCACTACTTCTTTACTCCTCTTGTTGGACTTTTCTGATATGACAGGAGTTTTTATATTTGAGCCCACAGAACCTGCAAAACCCTTATTTTCTAACTTAGCTATATCAGGTCTGCTTTCATGAATGAATGCTGAATATCCATTTTCAATCCTCCTTTTTGAAATCACTTTGTGGGGATCATAAGCCCATTTATCTCCTAACAATAAATGCATTTTATCTAGCATCATAGTAACTTCATCAACAACTTGTCTCATATTGACTATAAAGGGACACAGAGACATAGGTAGCTTAAACATATGACCCTTTTTCATAGGCAAAAAATGCACTTGATCAACATTTAAACTCTACCTAATGAACTCTAAAGAAAATAACCTCATAGGCACAAATACAGGAAGTCTGTATGGTTCTACCCAATCTCCATAAAGTCTAATTTCTGAATGGTCTTCAAAAACATACTAATCACCAAATCTACAATTCATTCCCACCTGTAAAAACTCTTGAGCCTTTGGCAGGAAGCATGGGGGAGAAACCCCATTCAGAATTTTGTATGCAGTACACATAAAATGGTTTAAAAAATCAAATAAAACCTCCTCATTCTATTCTCTTCTTACTAGGTCAGTCCAAACCACCACTGACTGCCTCTTTTTATTTGTATCCATGGTATTTATCCCCAGATACAATAATTCTTCTACATTTTGATATAAAAAGAGATAAATAATGAGATAAGGGAACCTAAATGACCCAGTCAGTGATAGGCTCATGAGCTGAGTATTGACAGCTTCTTGCTAGTATGAGGGAATACCCAGCACTACCTCTGGCTTCATCATCAGAGAAAACATTCCCAGAAATGTTTTTCCTATGGTATTGTTGTCTTCCTTCCCTAATATCTTTGAAATGCACCTCAGCACTGGCCGAATGTCTTCGTCAAAAACCTCCATGGAGAATTATTTAATGTTAAGTACAGCATGCTTTATATCTGGCTTCAGGAAAAAGATAAATTAATTGAATTCTTGACTTGCAAGACTATCATAATGTGTTATCAACGAATCAACAGTGAATTGGACATAGTACTATGACTCAGGGTAACACAGAGCTTGAAGAATTAATTGGGCTAAGACTTGCAGGACATTTTCTCCATGACAATTCATTACAAAACACGTACATAACAGCTACTAGCCAATACACAAATTCAGGAAGAAGGTGTGTTCTTGGAATGCATGCAGACAATACACCTTTTTTGACCATGGCGATGAAAATTGGAGAGGCTTTGTCATTTATACAGACCTATTGATAGAACTGGAGGTGGTCTATGGAGCAGACGGTGTCTTGAATATCCCTATTAGTGTCCATGAGAAGAATATGACTGGAAGAACCTAAAAGAGATGGACGCTTGGCCATAATTCAGCTTGGGGTGACAAACAATTGACAAGGTGGAAAACAACAAGGAAAGACACAGGGAAGACAAATCTTCAAATACAAACTAACAACAATAACCTTGTAAAAAATGAGAACCAATCTTAAATAGGTGGCGCGGCTTATGACTTAAATTCTGAGTTGACGCGCCAAAAGAACATTAAAGGTACACTGATGTGGTTGATAGCTATCGCCAACTAGCTTCTCACATCACTGCGGGAGGTATCAAGGTATGGAGAGCTCGTCAGGTTCATGCCCTCGCAGTTAATCTCAGCCGCAGATTTGGATCGGCCCTGCAGTCAACAGGGTCAACTGCGAAGTCACCCTCTTCATTAACCCGTGTGCTAAATGTGCCCGCGAGTTGCCACTTCCGTTCCTTGGCTTATGAATCATTAGATCCCACTTCATAATCTGCTCATTGTTTAGCTGAGTACTAGGACCCACTTTCACGAAAAATTAAAATAAAGTATTTTCATACTTTTTTATTTTTTTGTATTTTTGAAAATTTAAAATAAAGGATATTACAAATGAGCCACAACAGGTTCCATGTGTAGCAGAGGGCTGCTCCACATATCATTTCACGCTAATATGGTTAGGGTGCATTGAAACAGTCTTAGTCGAATTGTATCGTCAATGATGTTGTTCGACGAACACCACAGGTGGAAAGTCATAGAATGATTTCTGGGGTCTTCCACTTCCTTCCCTTCGAATTTTGGAATGTCTGAAGGGAGCTTCGTGGGCATGGGAGGCCATGTGGGGTTGTTTGCAATGGGGTCGTTTGTCAACTTGGTTAAATTTGGTATATTTAATAAATCTAGAAAAGGTGACTGTGAGTTTGTAGCCATTGCGACTTGTGAAAACTCAATGTTTTGGTTAGGAATAGGGTTTTTCTGTGACGTACCCTGTTGTGCATTCACCTGGCTTCCCGAATGGGTAACACTCCTCTGCCCACTAGAAGTTGTGGGAGGAGTGGTGTGTGGTGACCCTGTGGGGGTGTTCACCGGTGTGGCATTGGGAGACCGACTAGGGTTCCCAACTATTACACAACATTTTGTCACCGTCCTTGCAATCCCCATCCTGCACATTGGAGGGCCATTTCTGTGACTTACATGAAGTGTCAGGCCTTGTAAAAAGTACCATTTCATCCCTTGGCATGAGGAGAACATTTCCTCTATTGACTTTTCTTGGAACAGACCATCAAAAACACATACTTTTGGGTTGGCGCTAGAAGGCCGTTATGAATTCAAGCCGATAAAGGAAATTAAAATTGGGCCCCGTGCCCATTGGTGCTTTGTCCCAGTGAGTTTCCCATGCGGATATGTTTTTGGAAAGTTTTTAAATATGGAAGAAAATTTTCTAGGCTAACTACTTCATGAGCGAGTCAGCTTGGGTTGTTCAACTGCATAACCACGAACACCTTCTTTTGGCTTCTTGTTTCCTCCTTTTAGGGGAACCTCCCAAAGGATAAGGCCTCCTTTCCACCATTTTAGGGATCCCAACCTCCTCTTCTCCTTATATAAATACATCTATCTCACATAGATGCAACTAGATGAAGAGGAATTGCTAAACATTTTGCTGAAATAGTTTGATATACCTAGTGTGAGATAGAGCAGAGAGAGAGACCCTTGTCGAGAGAGAGCTTAGTCTTTTGCCTCACCACGTCCAAATTCCCAATGAATTCTTGAGACACACTTCGACTGGACCCGCTGAAGGAGGCTGAAATGTCAAGGATCCGGTTGTAATCTCTTTCTTTCTCTTAATATATGCATGACTGATGTTTTGGTTCCCGTCTTGTGTTGATGTGATTTATCTTACGCAATATGTTTAATTTTCCTTGACTGATTAGCTAGTTATGAATGCAATTATTGTCATGTATGCTGCTTTTGTCATTTGATCTTTGTGTAGACATCCGAATACCATTGCTGAAGGATTGCAATGTGTTGGGACAAGGATCAGGAGACCTCTGTTGTAGCTACAACAACCATGTTGGATCACAAGTAGGAAAATCTATCCCAACTCTTTTCATTCGTTAACTATGAATCGACACATTAGCATGTCCTCTTGCTGCTAGACCCACCCTAGGGCTAGAAGGATCGACTCTATCTGTAAAGGGGATTTACCTACACAACAAGTTGTTGACACAACCTTTGGTCCAGCAGGGACAACCCTTTGGTCTTCAGGGACAACCTTATGGTCCGCAAGGATAACCCTTACAGAGACAACCTTTGGTCCAACAAGGACAACACTATGGTCTGTTTGGTCAACCTCAATTTCAACCAGGATAATTTTATGCTCTTGGGGGGAAAATGTATCCACCACAGGGACAACCTTTTTTGCAACAACAACAACCTTACATTTTGCAAGGCCAAGCTTTTGTATAGCAAGGAAAAACCTATGGTCGTGGTCCGGGTCAACCTGGTTTTCAGGAGCAGCCTGGTCCATCTCAACCATCGAGCCAACCTCTTCCACAAGGGCAACTCGATGGCCCTTAGTATCCAGGCCAACCTTCTCCACAAGGACGGCCTGCCCAACCTCAGCAGCCGGTTCAACTTGCTCCATAGGGACAACCTTCTCAACCTTAAGGTGCTACTTACCCTCCTCAAGGTCAATTTCAAGTAGTATAGAGTGCGCCCCAAGGTTTCACTTATTACCCTTAAAATAAATCCCAGATGGTGTATAATCCACCTCAAGGAAATGCTTACATTCCACAGAAAAATACCTATGTTTCTCAGCAAGGGCCTCAATGGTATGCTCAGAATCAGTATCCCGGTCCTCAACCCCAGTATGGGCAGAACTATTAGGCTTATAACCCCTATTAGGATTTCAATTCTCTAGACATGGCATTTCTCACACACTTTCAGTTACCGGTTCGATATGATACCAGGCCGCACCTCCTCACATCCTTGAAACAAGATCCAGCTACCCATATCTCAGATCATATTCATGAATGGATGCATCTTCGTCGCCTGATCAAGTTTGAAATCCCTAATCAACTTCTAACTGATTGGTTTACTAACTCTTTCATTAGTCCTATTTCTAAGGACATTGCTATGGGGGCATGCGTCACTAAGGAACAAGTCATTTCTCGTGCCTAGTACCTTGATCTTGTGTACTCTCAGTCCAGTAAATTGTATGATCTCTTCCCCAATGATCCCAGACATGGAACATCCAAAGCATTGGTGATGCCATCCGTCGACGATATCATCGGTTCCATGTCTCATAATTCTCGGAAGTCTTCTCCTCTGAATCCTGGGAAGAAAAAGTCTAATCCTTCCAATGATACTTCTTCTCAGCCAATCCTGAATTCTGGTAAAACCGTAGAAGTGAATGTTGTTCAGGCCGATCCAGCGGACAAAGCTTCCAAGGGTAAAAAGAAGGGTAAAGGTAAGGCCAAAGTCGATACCCTGAAACGAGATTCTTAGAAATCTTGTGTTGATTATGTTTCACAGCGTAAACCGAAGTATCCTTGCTTGATATGTGAAAAAGAGCACTACAGAAAGGACTGTTCTCAATGGGCCGAAGTGAGTCGATTGCTCAAAGGCACCCAAGGAAATCTGGCTGTTCTCAAAGAACCATTTCCGTCACAGCAGAATCAGTTAGTAGAGCAACCTCAGTCCTCTACCCCATTTTTCTCTCAGGTTTTCATGATGAACAGTTATGCATCCATTTCCATAACTACCCAGTCTAAGGATTATACCGAACCGTGTCAGGCAGCGGGGAAAGAGATCACTGATGGTCCTCCTCCTCCACCTGTTTCTGGCCATCTTCAAATTGAAAGGCCCAGTACTAAGCCCGTAGTATGACCACCTAGTCTTCTTACAATCCTAACACCTGTGCTCCTCAACACTATAGTATTTTTGAGGATTTGGCTCAGGCGCCATCTGCAATGTCTGCATTAGAAGTAATTTATATTTTTCCGTATCAATGGAAGGCTTTGCTATTTTCCATCAACGGGGTTGATCCTACTGATTTGAGCCTTGTCACTTTCGACTTGGATAATTTCGTCCCACGTCTCCTGTTGGCTTGAGGGGTCCCGACCCAGGTTGAATGCGTAAGGTTTGCCAACAAACGCCTATACTACTGGCCCTTTCGGCAGTGACCTGCTTGTGCAGGTCAAAGTCTCACCCGAAGTAGTATGGGTGGGTGCTGGAACCAGGTTTTTTACCCTGAGAAAGGAAGGGTAAGGCAAGCAGAGCTGCGCTAGATCTTGTGATTTCCAAATTACCTTTTTCTATGCAGAGTTAATCAAGTCTCTATTCGCATCC
The DNA here is from genome assembly GCA_034641835.2 of Pinus albicaulis. Classification (NCBI taxonomy): domain Eukaryota; kingdom Viridiplantae; phylum Streptophyta; class Pinopsida; order Pinales; family Pinaceae; genus Pinus; species Pinus albicaulis. The sequence goes on along the minus strand of CM076575.1, from coordinate 1,848,979,110 downwards.
ACGTGCACTAGATCTATAGTTATATGCTTTTTATAACATTAACACAACATTACATAAATAGAACATAACATATCTAGATCCAAGAACACAATACATAGATCTTTCGCAGCGTAAAGACAGAAAACGCATAATACAACAATTATCAGTAATTCACACAACAATACTCACAGATTCAGTTCTCTAACAATATTTCGCATTCATTCATTCATCAATTCTTCCTTACAATTCCCTTCCAAACCTGCGCACACAGCAGCAGGGTCCACACACAGCTGGACTTGGATCTCTGTGCACACAGCCAGCAGGAGTCCGTTCCCCAAAACTCAAACAGATAGCTTAAACAATAGATCGCATCAATAGCTCCTCATTTCTTATCCTTTACAATACAAAATGCATCTCTATTTATAACAATCTAGCCTAGACTTTCCTATAGTCCGCAACCCATGGTTTTCGGACCCCTAGTTTACCCTTTCACCCATTACAATGCTTTCGGGGCTTTGACCCACCCCAAAACCCCTGCGCTAGAATAAATATAATAAAAAATATTCAAAATGGACCAGTTTCGCAGCTTGTTAGGAGACCTTGTTCCAACAGTCCCCCAAAAAAATCTTGTGACTCGTCCTGAGTCACTGCGGTGGTGCGACCACATAGTCCTTAGCCTGGTATGGCTTGATTCGACTTCCATTGACAAAGATAGGAATGAGGTCACTGCGCAGGGTAGCAAGCTGGACTGCTCCGCCATTCGTAATTTCCTTAACTGTGTAGGGACCAAGCCAATGTTGTCGGAATTTCCCTGGATGTTTCACAAATTGGCTATCATACAACAGGAAAAGATCACCTTTAACGAATATCTTTTGATGAATATGTCGATCATGCCAGGCTTTATTGTGAGCCTTCTGAACCTGCTGGTGAAAATTAGCAATAAACCGATCTTCCTCCAAAGCCACCAGTTGTGCCAGACGTTCCTCTATGATATCTGAGTCTGCCATATTGGTGAACGCAGCAATGCGTAGGCTAGGAACAATGTATTATACGGGCATAATGGCCTCCTTGCCATAGACCATTCAGAAGGGGGTCTTGCCCATTAGCTTCTTACAGGTCATTCGGTATGCCCACAGAAATGAGGGGATGTGCACATCCCAGTCACTTCGATCGGCATTACAAACCTTAGTTAATGCCTATTCCAAAATTTTGTTAAAAGCTTCAACTGCCCCATTTACCTGTGGATGATAGGGTTTACTCTTCGCATGGTGGATCTGGAATTCCTCATTCAAGGCTTGAATCTTTTGGTTAACAAAGTGCATACCTCTGTCACTCATTAGGATCTTTGGGCAGCCAAACCTAGTCAGAATCTACTCAAAGATGAAGTGCATAGCAGTATCTACAATACAATCTTTGACCACTTGTGCCTCAGCCCATCGAGTGACGTAGTCAGTGGCAATGATGATGTAGCATGCACCTGTTTTCTCACCTGGAGGATTGATGGGTCCTATAAAGTCAATAGCCCATTTTTCAAAAGCCTGTAGGGCCACTTGAGGCTATAGTGGCATGTCATCTCATCGCAAAGGTCGACCAGTGCACTGGAATGTATCACAAGATCTGCAATAGGTGTACGAATCCTGATGCAGGGTAGGCCACCATAATCCAGCCCTCAAAATATTTTACGCTATAGCTCTTCCTGCATAGTGGCCTCTTGCAACTCCATCGTGGGCTTCTGCTAAAACGATGGGTTTTTCATGTTCCAATACATACCTTCGTAGTATTTCATCTGCGCATAGCTTGTATAACTGTCTGGCGATGATAGTAGAGTCCGCAGCCCTGGTAACCAACTCCGTCTTCTGCTACACAAAATATGCTGCAGGGGCCACGCCCGTAGTAAGGAACTCAATAATATCAACAAAGTGAGCATCAACCACCTTAATGGTGAACAGCTGTGCATCGGGTGGGCCCTCGTCCAAGTTAGTAGGCTCTTCTCTTGTTTCGATACGAGACATATGATCTAAGCCTACATTCAACCTCCCGGGCTTAACAATGATCTCAAAATCATATTCCTGAAATAGCAACAGCCAGCGGCAAATCTTCCCCCTCAACACAGGCTTGTTGACCAGGTATTTCAAAGCCGAATGATCAGTGAACATCTTAAAGTGTCCACCCAGCAGATAGTGCTGATATTTTTGTAATGCGTATACCATGGCCAATCCTTTGTGCTCAGTGGTAGAGTAATTTCTTTCTATGCTCGATAGTTTTCAGCTTGCAAAGGAAACCGGGTGGTCAATATCTCCGTCTCTAGGTTGAGTGAGAACCGCGCCTAGAGCGATTCTTGACGCATCGACATGTACGTGAAATTCCTTTGACCGGTCAAGAAATATCAGTATGGGTGCAGAGATCATCTTCTCCTTTAGCAATTCAAAACTCTTTTGACATTTGTCATTCCAGAAAAAAGAGACATCCTTTTTTAGTAGCTGTTCCATGGGTGCTGTGATCAGAGCGTACCCCTGAATGAATTTCCTGTAGTAGCCTATGTGATCGAGAATAGAGCGCAGTTGTTTTTCCATTGTGTGGGCTGCAAGATTGATAATCACAGCTATCTTTGCAGGATCAACCATCAATCTTTGTCGATAGACTATGTGTCCAAGCAATATTCTGAATGGTACGAAGAATATGCACTTCTTGATATTCAAGGAGATATGGTGTTTCTGGCATGCATCCAACATTAATCGCAAGTTCGAGACATGCTCTTTTACCAGGCCAAAGACCGTCCAGTCGTCGAAGTAAACCTCCAGGAACTTATGAATAAACTCCTTGAACACAGCCACTACGACCTTCGAAAAGATAGCAGGTGCGTTCTTAAGACCAAAGGGCATGACCGTATACTGGAAGGAACCCCATTCGGTCGCAAAGGTAGTCTTACTGCGATCTTCACACGCAACTCTGATTTGGTGGTATCCTGAGAATCCATCAGTGAAGGAATAGGCCTCCTGGCCACCCATGCTATCAAGGATTTCATCAGAGAAGGGCGTAGGGAAGGGGTCATGAACGCAGGCGTCGTTTAGCTTTCGTAGGTCCACAGAGATGCGTATTTCCCCCTTTTTCTTTCTCTCCTAGATGACCATTGGACTTACCCAATCTGACTGTTCAACTAGTTCGATGATACCTGCGGTCAGTATTTTGTCCAACTCTTCTTTGACTTTTTTCTTATATTTAGGATTCAGCCAGTAAGGCCGCTGCTTGATGGGGCACGCCTCAGGTTTCAAAGTAATGTGCATAATGCCGAGGTCCCTAGTGATTCCCTTGAGCTCAGAACATTTTGTGGGGAATAGGTCTTGATACTCCGTAATTAGCTCGACAATTTTGCCTACGGTGCCTTCATCCCAATAGTCCCCAATTTTAGCCAGCTTACGGTGTTCTTCTGTCCCAATATTAACTTCGTGCAGCCTGAGAGGTTGCATTACATCAACATCCTAGAGCGATGGTTCGATAACAATACATTCTCCCTCAGATTCTGGAACAAAGATATTCCGTGGATTATCCTCTTCTTTTTTAATCGCTAAGCTCCGGTAATTGACTATGTCTTGCATCTGGGCTTCCCATGTCAGGACGGCTGATGTGGTGCGGGGGTGAGGCTTTTTAAAGATAAATGCATCAATGTCCTGCAGAGCTTCTTCAAGCGTCTTTGTTCCCCCAATTAGTCCGAATGTTCCAATAAAGTTTTCTTTTAATACTTCCTAATGGCGGGTCCGCTGATGTAATTCCGCATCTAAGTACCAAGCAGCAGAGATAGGGCCCAAGGCATGCACAAATAGATGGATCCATTATTCTGGGGTTCGGTCCGACCATTTGGTCATCCAAGTACACATATGTTCGCGGGGGTCCCCAGGTCCCAGGAATATCTTGGTGCATACGTCATCAGGAGGTGCAAACCGCAGAACCATCCTATCCCGACACGTCCCCCAGTCTAGGAATTCTTTCTTGTGGGTATCCCACTGGCATGCAGGTTCCATGCAGAGCCAGATTGAGTGCCCAGAGCCATCATTCTTTTGGCACCCTTGCCTCCAATGTTCTTAAGAATTCCTGGACATTAGTAGAGCCATCAAAGTGGGGAAGGTCTCTTACCTCCAAAGTAATGTAGTAGAGGGTCCTTGTAACTCGAGGGCATCGTAGTGCTGAGACATCATGTAGCATGGGTCTGCCAACTCTCTAATTCCTCATTTGGATCAGAAAATTATTCCCTGTCCTTCTCCCGATCAAATACTCTACCTGTTGTATGGTTACCCTAGTCTTTATCCTGTGTCGTCACCCTGTAGATGTGATCTAGTTCCTCCTCTTCATATGCTAGTTTTGTGTATCGCACACCCTCAATGGGATCCAGTGGTACTATCACGCGCATACCATTCTTCTCAAACACCATGCTATGTTTTTTTAGATTAATGACACCCCCTACGTCTATAGCCCAGTCTAGTCCCAGGAGTGCAGGGTACGGGTCCGCATCTTCCACGATTTCTATTACTTCAAAGTCAGCTAAGACCTTTACTCCTGCGATATCTATCATGACTTTTGGAAATCTTCCCAAAGGGATAATCTTATATTGATTCTCCATGCGCAGCTGGATGGTGGACCAATAAAACTTAGGTTCTCCCATTCATTTCCATGTTTGTTTTGGTAAGACGTTCACATCCGATCCCAGATCGAGAATAACCTGATCTATCTCATAGTTACCAAACTGCGCGATTAGCTGCATTTCTCTCCTAGTGCGTCTCTTATAGATGTGTAATTTGTGTACTTCCTTAACCTTAGCCATCGTTTTGGGCTGGACTACGCAGTCATGTAGTAATTTGTGAAGATTTTCTACAGCCTGTGGGTTGCGCAGTAGTTTCATACATGCCCTTAGAAAGGGCTCAACCTCTTCCTCTTTTGGGGAGTGTGTTGGTAGCTGCGTCGGGGTTTCCAGTGACCCTTGTTCCTTGAAATTGGTTCCCTTCTAAGAATCAGGCTCATCTCTTGCTCCTTGGGTGACCACCTTGCTGCGCGTCATGACTTTTACACTTGGATCTGCATTCCTCAGCTTAGCTTTGACTCTTTGACCATTTTTCATGGGGGTAGGCTATTTTTCCTACGTTTTCGTTATCAAGATTAGGAAGTCTTTGATCTCATGGTCCAGCTGCTGGCAATATTTACAGGATTTCCTAGTGGGATTCGGGTAGTCCCTGGTGAATTTCCCTACCTCCCCACAGTTATAGCAGATCAGCTGGCCCCGTCCTCGTCCTACGCTCCCTCCTTGGCCCCCCCGCCCCTCGTAGGAGAGCCACCAAAGGTCATGGGAGATCTAGGCAACGCAGGATCAGATTGTACCCTATAGAGGTTTCCTCGATCTACCAATAATTCATATGTGTGGAAATTTTTCTCATCGTGCCTTATCGATCGGCAGAAATCGCACCATTGTTGCTTCAGTTCACCCACACTTATCCGAGGGCACTGGGTTTTATCATGTAATCCCGCTACCCAGTAGAATTCGCACCATAGTGCAGATCCGCTGGATCTAGGGCGCAGCAGGCTGGGTCCTCCTGCCTGTAGGTAATCCGTCACTAGAGGACACTGGTCCTTGGTATGACCAGACACCTGGTCAGAGCTGATTTATTTTCCCCATTCTGTTCATAAGTTATGTATTTCTATGTGCATGGCTCCGAGCTATTCTTGAATTTGCTGCACTCCCCCCAACGTTTTGTCCTTAGGTGTGGCTTCGAGTTTCATGGCAACTTCCAAGGATTTTTCCTGCGATTCGAAGGTCTAGTGGCTCATTGGTATGCACAAGTGAGGTAGTAACATAGAAATGAACCATTCCATATGATGTCTGTCATCGTACTTGAACCCTCCTTCCCTGATTGCTTTCTTTAACTGTTGATCGGCCTCCCATACTGACTCAGACGCACCTTTCTTGAAGTCTTTGACCTCTGCTACCAACTGAGAGTACGATTTTGGCTTCCGAAATTGTTGTTTTAGGGTATCCTTAATATCTTGAAGTGAGGCACTCTTGTTTTGAGAAATATACCGCATATACCAATCCAGAGCCCGTTCTTTGAAGGCCAGGGATAGTTGTTCCCTTTTTGTAGTATCACTTACCACTCCTTGCCTAGTCCATACCAAGTCAGCTACGAACCAGAACCGCTCCATTTCCTCGTCAGCTACGCCTTTAAAGGTAGTTGATTTCAAATGTACTACCATGATTTCCTCTGGTTTTTTTTCTCGGAGGCTTGCATAGGTGCTTCCTTCGGCGAGCTACGAGGAGAGTGATCCTCTACTTGATTGGTTCGATAGTACTTACCACTCCGTGTTGTGTTTTAACCCAAAGTAGCACTCATTCACCTCTGCGTTAGATCTCCCTTATTTTCTTGTCATTACCGATCCCTCTCTCACACTTATTCTGGTCTCGACAATGGAACCATTTGTTGGCTTGAGGGGTCCTAACCCAGGTTCGGTGTGCAAGGTTTGCCAACAAACCCCTATACTACTGGCCCTTTCGGCAGTGACCTGCTTGCGCAGGTTAAAGTCTCACCCGAAGTAGTATGGATGGGTGCTGGAACCAGGTTTTTTCACCTCGAGAAAGGAAGGGTAAGGCAAGCAAAGTTGCGCTAGATCCTGTGATTTCCAGATTACCTTGTTCTGTGCAGAGTTAATCAAGTCTCTATTCGCATCCACCTGCACTAGATCTATAGTTATATGATTTTTATAACATTAACACAAAATTACATAAACAGAACATAACAGATCTAGATCCAAGAATGCAATACACATATCTTTCGTAGTGTAAAGATAGAAAATGCACAATACATCAATTATCAGTAATTCACACAACAATACTCACAGATTTAGTTCTCTAACAATCTTCCGCATTCATTCATTCATCAATTCTTCCTTACAATTCCCTTCCCAACCTGGCACACATCAGCAAGGTCTGCACACAGCTGGGCTTGGATCTCCACACACACAGTCAGCAGGAGCCCATTCCCCAAAACCCAAACAGATAGCTTAAACAACTGATCGCATCAATAACTCCTCATTTCTTATCCTTTACAATACAAAATGCATCTCTATTTATAAAAATCTAGTCTAGACTTTCCTATGGTCCGCAACCCATGATTTTCGGACCCCTAGATTACCCTTTCACCCATTACAATGCTTGCGGGGCTTTGACACACCCCAAAAACCCTGGGCTAGACTAAATATAATCAAAAATATTCAAAATGGACCAGTTTCACAGCTTGTTAAGAGACCCCGTTCCAACATCTCCCTCACCAGCTTGCGCTCATCATACAAGTTGGCATTAATGGACTGAATATCCATCGAGAGGTCATGGACGAGGGTGCGTCTACGTGCGTCATGTCATCTGCCTACTAGAAAGATATTGGTTCTCTAGCTCTGAATTCATCTCCAAATTATCTAGAAGTATTTGATGGAAGGGAATCTAAACCTCTTGGTGTTCTCGCTAGTTTTCTGATTACTCTAGAAGGGAAGACAACCACTGCCAAGGTTGAAGTAGTTGATGCCAAGCTCAATTACAATCTTCTCTTCGGTCGCAGTTGGACCCACGCCATGATGTGCATTCCTTCCACTCTCTTTCTCGTTTTGTGATTTCTGCACGAAGGAAAGATCATTACTGTTGATCAATTGTCCTTCTTCACTTCTTGTTCCGATAATAATGTTTCGTACGTAGATAAAATTCCTACACCCTACGAGAGCATAGGTTCGGGTCTCTTCAAATATCCTGCCGTCATGGGTATTTTTCCTCTTCCTCCACCCAACATTGTTTAGGTTAATATGATCTCTAGTTCTGAAAATCCATGGATCATCCCTTCACCTGAGAAGATTGATTCATTTGGAGATTTGATGTTGTTAAGTCTGATCGAGATTGATTACTGTGAGCTTATTTCAGCTTCGGATCCTCTACCTCCTGATCATGCTCCTTTGGGCATGTCTCTTGATACTTATTATCAATCCCCTTGGCTCGGTGATTCAGATTATCCCAATCCCTTGAGAGAGATATCTCCCTCTGATGAAGCCATCGTGGAAACTATGTCTCTCGAGGATCCCCCTTGGGACGATAGTCATCATCGTTCCTTGTTCATGCCTGACCTTGGGGCCATGTCTACGTGTCTTGAGAGGTTTATTTATCAAGTTCCTTCACCTCCTCTTCAAACGCCTATTCTCCTACATGAAATTTTTACGGAAGGTAACTTGAGTAATATCACACAAATGATGCCTATCGACATTTCCGTCAATCCAGGAATTGTCGAGAACATCCATATTGGGATGACGTGTTCTTCTGATGAGGTTCAGTTTTATACTAGCCTTTTCCACGAGTTTCGCGACATATTTGCATGATATTATGAAGAGATGCCCGACATCGATCCAAGTATAGTGGTGCATGTGATTCCTGCCTATCCTGGTGCGAAGCCTGTTTGTCAGCATCTTCATCCGGTGCACCCTAGAAATGCTGCCACTATTAAGGGAGAAGTTGAAAAAATTCTTAAAGATGGTTTTATTTATCTAATTCCCTTGACAGAATGGGTTTCTAATATTGTCCCTGTAGATAAGAAACAGGGTATCATTCATGTCTGTGTTGATTACCATGACATTAACCGTGCTTGCCCTAAGGATAACTATCCTACTCCCTTTATTGATCAAATCATTGATGACTGTGCTAGGAGTGAGATTTTTTCCCTTATGGACATATTTTCTAGCTACAACCAGATTAAAATTCGTCCGACTGATCAACATAAGACTGCCTTTATTTGTCCTTGGGGTACTTTCGCTTATAAAAAGCTCCCTTTCAGTCTGAAAAATGTTGGGGCTACATTTCGGCAAGCAATCTCATATGATTTCCATGATATCAAGCACATTTTTCAGCCTTATCTGGATAACCTTCCGGCTCATTCAGCTAAGCGTAAATTCCATCCTGATCATCTCTGTCGAATTTTTCTTCGATGTCGACGCTATAACATCTGGCTGAATCCGCATATGTGCATCTTCTGCGTTGACTCCAGTAGACTCTTAGGGTTTATCGTTTCCAAAGATGGGATCTGTCTCAATCCACTCAAAGTTGAAGCTATTGTTAATCTCCCCTCTCCAACCTCATTACATCAGCTACAGAGTCTGCAGGGGAAGGCTAACTTCTTACTCTGTTTTATACCCAACTATGCCGAAGTGGCTAAAGGATTTACACGATTACTAAATCAAGGCGTCCCGTTCCTCTGGGATGAGATCACCAAAAATTCCTTCGATACACTAAAGACGTTGCTTGTCAACACTCCTCTTTTGCTTCCTCTAAATTATCATCATGATTATTCCCTCTATTTGGTCGCCGCATTCAGCATGATTGCCATGGTTTTGGTACAAGACAATGTTAATGGTGACAAGCATGTCATTTATTATTTGTCTCGTAACCTTCTCGATACTGAAACGTGATATGCACATGTCGAGAAGTTGGCGTTGGCTTTTATTCAAGTTGTTCAACATTTTCGTCAATATATTATATTGCATATAGTGACTGTGATTTCTGAGTGCAACCCTATGACCTATATATTGTCTCGTCAATTACTGGGGGGCAAGTACTCGAAGTGGATTGTTATCCTCCAAGAGATCAATTTGGATTTCACTACTTCCAAGTCATAGAAGTCATTAGTCTTCGCCGATTCAATCTTCTTTCTCGCTTCCAACTCTGCTCCGTCTGGTTCTAGGGAACGCATTCCAGATGACACGCTTTTTCTGATTAGCACCCTCGATCCTTGGTATGGTGATATCATCGTATATCTTCAGACTTCTGCCTTCCGATCTGAGTTGACAAAGGGTGCCCGCCGACTCATCCGTCATCAATCACAACCTTATCGTATAGTCTAAGATACACTCTACTGCATCGGAGTTGATTCCATTCTTCGTTGATGTTAGACTCTCGAGGAAGATGAGAAAGCCTTGAATTATTGTCACAGTGGTGCCTGTGGCCGTCACATGTCTGGTTATGCTATTGCACAGAAAATTCTTCGTGCTGGGTATTTCTGGCCCACCATCTTTAAAAGTTGCATCGTTGTTGTTCGTAAATGCCATGATTTCCAGATTTATTAGCGTAAGATATGCACGCTGCCTTCCCATGTCCACCCTGTCATTACCATTGGTCCCTTTTCGAAGTGGGGCATCAATTTTATGACATGTAACCCTCACTTGTCTGGGGGGCATGCTTATATCATCATAGTCGTTGACTACTTCCCCAAATGGGCCGAAACAATGCCTACACTTACGACTGATGGTAAGACAACAACTCAATTTCTATTTAATCATGTCATTACTAGGTTTTGTGTCCCTCAAGCCACTATTATAGATCATGGTTCCCATTTTCGGCATTACATGGTGGCGGAGTTGACTTCCAAGTTGGGTCTACGTCACGACATCTCAATGCCATACTACCCTCAAGCCAATGGCCAGGTTGAAGTCATGAACAAATTTCTCGTCACTATGCTTCAACGTATGATTGGGATGCAAAAATAAAACTGGCATCTCATGTTTTTTTCGGCTCATTGGGCATACCGAACCTCAGTAAAGGATGTGATCGGATTCACTCCATTTCATCTTGTTTATGGTTTAGAAGCTACCCTTCCTATTGAATGTGAAATACCTTCGCTCAAACTAGCTATTGAATTGCTGTCGAATAATTCACCAAAGGAAGAGCGTCTTCTCTACCTAGAAAGGCTGGATGAAACTCACCATTTTTTTGCTCTGGTCATTGAAGCACAAAAAAATCGGATGAAAGTTCATTTTGAAAAGTCGATTTCCCCTCTTTTCTTCATAGAAGGAGACCTCGTCCTCTTGTATGACCAAGCTCATGATAATCCGGGGGCAGGAAAATTTCAACCCATGTGGCATGGGACCTACATTGTTAAAAGTGTTTTTCAGAGTGGGGCTTATGAGCTTATGAATTATGAAGGTCATCCTTTGGATCAACCCATAAATGGGTTGTATCTTAAAAAATACTATGCATGAGTCATTCATGCATGTTTTGTGTACATAGGTGTTCTTTTCATTTTTGTACATTTTTGTCTTGGTGTGCTTTACGAGCGTTTTCCTACTTATTAGATCATTGCTTATTGAACAGATGTTTGTTACCCCTTATGTCGGTTTCGCAGATGGTGCTTCCCGCAGTACTTGGAACCTGTCTTCAACATCCTGGGTGATATATGATCTTGCTGGTGAGTTTATAGACCTTCAAGGTGTTTTTCTAGGATGAACTACAAACAATGTCACTGAATATAGTGATGTTATTGAGCTATTAACCAAGGCTATCACCCTCGACATTCGTGCATTGATTGTTAACCTAGACTCACAGCTTGTTGTTCTTCAACTTAATGGACATTATTCTGTTAGAAACCCTCACATCTTAAGTTTGTATTTGTGTGTTCGTTTATTGGAAAGAAATTTTTATTTCATTACATATCAACATATTCCTAGATGAATGAACGCATTAATTGATATAGTAGCTAACATTGTATTATATAGACATTTGCGTAATTTGTAAAAATCATTATCACATGACAAGATCCATATAGGGAAATATATATATATATATATATATATATATATATATATATATATATATATATCGGATTTTTGCATTAGTGTGCATCATAAGTTCAAAAAGTATGCATGTTTCGATTACATAATAAGACATCATGTCTCTCAAAAAATATGCGGAAATAAAACCTAGGTGTCTACTCGGCATGAATCTCATGATAACACATCATGGCCCGTACAAACTGCCTCAACAAGCGGTGGAAACAGTTTGACACCCCTGTAGTGTGTCTCTAGTATGCACGAGGAACATCATTGAATTACGCATAGTCTGGGATCCCACGGGAGATTCCCTCCAAGTTGCATATGATTTCCTCCTCCTTGCCTCCCTCACCATGAGGGGCTACATCAAACTCACGAGGAATCCACCTCGCTATCGGGGACATACTTGCAGGTCTCTCTGGGCCAACATCTACAATTGCATGGATTAATGTCAGAACATGCATAACAAAAAAAATCATAATACTCAAAATAAAAAATGAGTTTTACCTAGTACTTCATCCCAATCCTATCCTTCTGGGAGCAGGATATCTGCATCACCAGTGAAATTTGTGCCAAATTAGGGCCAATCCTCCACTACAATTAGCTATTGTTGGAGCCACTTAAAGAACTCCGGTCTCCAGGACATCTATTGACCACCCCCTGACCTTGGCATCAAAGCTTCCCAACGGGCCATTCGTGGCTCCTGTGCTGGTGGTGTCGGAACTATCACCTCTTGACACTGAAATATTGGTAGTCGTTCCAAGATGGACGACAGCAGAATAGACCCGTAACCGAACTACTTCAACTTGGTTTTCTTGCATTTTGTCAGTTGACACTTCATGTTGATTTTCACTGCCTCTGCCCATTTTTAGAGGGTCGGTTCCATGCAATCTACAACAAGAAGTAGTTGTGTCTATGTGGCCTTGTGTGGCGCCTGTGATCCTGTAACTCGTGTGATGGTGTGCAGCACTACCATTAGTGCTAAATCCGGAATTGTTTGGATGTCCACTTTTCCGCTTCCCAATCCTTTCCTTGCCTCTGGGCACACCCTTTCAATAACCATACTCATGTTCTCCATTGAGAGTCGGGTGCCAGTCAGGATTGGTACTGCCCCCTCCACGACAGTCTGGTTATGAAATAAACATCTAAAACTTCAATCTCGAGTTCCTGGTCATGAATGATTAATTTTTCCTGATCAACGTCCCAGACACTGATCAAGTACTGCAACAGCTCTAGTTGAGCTCTAACACATGGTGTCATAAATAATTTCTTGAGCCCGCAATCTCTGAGAGCTTCCATGCTTCTGTTATTTCTCATGGTTTCTTCATCTTCTTCACTGTGTTCTCATTCTTTCCATTCAATCAACATTTTTCTATTTCACACCTATAAAAACATTCATATGACTATCATTAGCCAAATCTAAAGCTTTTGAATCATTAATTTGCGCCTCCTTGTCTACAGTTACATGCTAAAGTTTACTACCGCGATTGGCGCGACTGTTTTGGAAATATTTGTGCCAATTGGAATGCCCTAGTTCAAATTTTATGATGATTGGCACGGGTTCGTGCCCGATACCCGTGCCAACCGCCGCACCCTAGTTTTTGAAAATTCTCCCATAGATTTCCAAATTTGGGGTTGCAGGTAATGAAAGTGTAATCCAAATTTAGGGAAGGATGTTAGCTCTTACCTGGAACTAATGGATTCAAGATTGGTCTTTCAGATTGCCCGCTGTCGCCGCCGCAAAATCGTAGTGAAAAAGGGTAACAAATTGCTCACAAGAGGTGAAAGTGAAAAGTAATTTTTTTTTTACCATATATGGCATTTTATAACTTTTCATAACCCTAATTAGGTTTTAAAGCATATTTTTTTATTATTTCGCTATGTTATTTCAAGAAATGGGTTTTACGTGTGTCTCTTATGCAACAACAGGTTTTCAACGTAACGACGATGAACTAACGAGTTGTATTTTATACTTTTTTGGACTCGGTAAAAACACGAAAAAGTCACAGTTGGAGTCATCTTTCAGCTCTTTTATGACTTTATAAACATGAAAATATTGTTGAGACTCTTGTCATTTTGAACTCATTAAATGGATGCGAAACAATATCTACCCAGTATACATTTACCCCTTTTTCGGGTTGGGATAGATTATTTATGAAAAAGGAATACCTTAGCCTATCGCGACTAAGAGGTTCTCTCAGACAGTTTTCTACCTTTTCGGATCTGTGAGACTATATATGAAAAAGGACTGCTGGAGTTTTATTTTATGTTTCTTTTCAAACTCTCTAAACATGAAAATATGTCGAGTTCTTCCTTTGTCAAACTCGTTAAACCCTAAATGACATCGGAAATCATCACCATGACATCACTGAGTTCCTCCTTCCTAGGGCTCGTAAAATGTACTAGGAAGGATTTTTCCGAAGGAAAAAGTTACATGACAATCATTGGTTATCCTCTTCAAGTTTGTTTTCAAAAAATAATTGGGGTACTCACTAGCAATGGTGGGGGGAAATAGAACCAGTTCTCAGTCGTGTCGGTAGTATGTCGCTCTTGAACATGACACTCATATGCATTCGTGTCGGGTTGGGGACATCTCATTTCATCATTTTTCTCCATGGTTTTGGGTAATCTGTTTTGACCTCTCATCTTCTTTTTGCCACATCATCATGACCTCAGATCTCTTGATGTCAAATACTACCAAATCCAGAGTCGTGTCGCTGATATGTTCAAGAGAAGTTTTCGATTGTAGTTTTCAACCCACCTTTGATCCTCTGTTTAGTCCTGATTCACTATCATCATGTTCCTCTGTCTCATGTCGATGATGTGGGAAACATTATGGCCCTCCTTCGACCGGGTCACTTCCTGTCAACTTCATCTTGTTATCCAAGAAGTTTACCTAAAGACTCCCTTCCGGTACCTTGGAGCTTGCATGCCTCAATGGAAATTTCTTCGTATTCAACGACAGGTCCACATCACTGGCTTTCGTCGAGTGATTCTACGGGTGTTCGGATCACTACTCACATTTTGTGGATTGTACTAGTTGTACCTTGAGATCCATTGTCATTATTGGTGGTTTCTCTCTTGCATGTTAACAACTTTTATCATTGGCTGGTATTTAGGTGACTTTCTTACATCTTCGACTTTAGCTCACATATTCACATGCTTGAATTTGTACTTGTTCGGGTTGAGATGGAGTGCAAGACTCACGGTTTTGTCTGATAAGATCTAGGCTGTGAGATATTTTGGTTTATCATGGATATATGCATAACTCTTTTGATTGAGTGGCTATGACCATACCTGAGTCTATTTTTTGATCCTTTATTTTGGATGGCTGCGTCCATACCTCAGATCTCAATTTCTATATACTCTTATGGATGGTTGTGCCCATGCCACATGTTCATGTATCAGAGATATCAGTTGTATTTGTACTTGTAGGTCTTCCGACAGCGGTGTTTGGTTCGAATGCATTCTCATAAAGCATTTCACTCCTCCCTCTCTCTCGAACCTCATGCTTTACGAGGCATCTATTACGTAACATTTTGTCACCGTCCCTGCAATCCCCATCCCGCACATCGAAGGACCATTTCTGTGACTTACATGAAGTGTCATGCCTTGCAAAAAGTACCATTGCATCCCTTTCCATGAGGAGAACATTTCCTCTGTTGACTTTTCCTGGAACAGACCATCAAAAACACATACTTTTGGGTTGGCACTAGCAGGCCATTATGACCTCGCGCCGATAAATGAGATTAACATTGGGCCCCGCACCCATTGGCACTCTGTCCCAGTGAGTTTCCCGCGCTGAGCTATTTTTGGAAAGTTTTTTAAATATGTAAGCGAAGTTTCTAAGCTAACTACTTCGTGAGTGAGTCAGTTTGGGTTGTTCGACTGCATAACCACGAGCACCTTCCTTTGGCTTATGTTTTCCACTTTTGGGGTGAACCTCCCAAAGGATAAGGCCTCCCTTCCACCATTTGAGGGATCCCAACCTCTTCCTCTCCTTCTATAAATACAACTATTTCACATAGATGCAGCTAGCTGAAGAGGAATTGCTGAACATTTTGCTGAAACAATCTGATATACCTAGTGTGAGATAGAGCAGAGAGAGAGACCCTTGTTGAGAGAGAGATTAGTCTTTTTCCTCGCCACATCAAAATTATCGACGAATGCTTGAGATGTGCTTCGACTGGACTAGTTAAAGGAGGCTGCAACGTCAAGGCTCTAGTTGCAATCTCTTTCTTTCTCTTAATATATGCATGACTGATATTTTGGTTCCCATCTTGTGTTGATGTGATTTATCTTATGCAATACGTTTAATCTTCCTTGACTGATTAGCTAGTTATGAATGCAATTATTGTCATGTATGCTACTTTTGTCCTTTGATATTTGTGCAGACATCTGAATACCATTGTTGAAGGATCGCGACGTGTCGGGACAAGGATCAAGAGAACTCTGTTGCAACTGCAACAACCGCATTGGATCATAGGTAGGACAATCTATCCCAACTCATTTCATTCATTAACTAGGAACCAACACATTAGCATGTCCTCTTGCTGCTAGACCCACCCTAGGGCTAGAGGGATCACCTCTGTCCATAGAGGGGATTTACCTACACAACACCAACTAATGATGCCCCAATAAAAGATGAACCAATACTGTTGGTTGTGTTCCGTCTTTGATGCCTAAATGGCGAAAGACTTGGAATCCCTCCCGGTAATGGGGGGAAGTCCAAAAGACGTCTAGATCAATGAGGTCCCATTGGGTCTATTTTTTCATCGACTAGGTATGGTTTTGGAAATATTGAGAGGATAGAGACTATAATCAAAGAAAAAATCTGATCGCATACATAAAACAAAGCGAAAATAAAATAAATTCTCCCTTTAGATTAATCTTATGTCATCAGTCAATAAAAAAAAATGGTTTTTTGTTGTTTGCGTGTGATACTCAAATCCTAGAAGACCTAGTCATCCTCACACACTCAAATGTAATTGGGCCTTGAGAATATATCTTGCGAATGCTGACACAACATCCCAAAAGAACTGGCGACGCCCCCAGTCAACCGAAGAAAATCCACCAAGGTAAGGGCAGAGGATCTAGTGATGCCTGCATCATCACCTATAGGGAAAGGATGCCCTAATTTTGGCCACTAAGCACCGTCGTCCCACATGAACGTTCGAGTCTTGGGCTTCTTAGTAGTTCGGCTGCCAGTACCAAGAATCAGACGGGTCATGTAGGCCCGAATGATACCGCACACACTGGGCCTAAGCCTAACCCCCTTTGAATCGGGTCTCTATTGTGCTCGGGTTTTCTTTACTGTGGTCGGATAGGCGAATTTGAAAGTTCCCTAAACATTCAAATCATTAGGGTAATTTTTAGGTCTAAAATGGGCCTCCTAAGGAAATTATAAAATAATAGTGGAAATAATAAAATAATATTTGATTACATCATCAAATTTTAGAGGGAAAAAATAAAAAACTACCTTTTCAACTCATATTTTCAACTTATCTCCCAAATTTTTTACTCAATTTTAGAGCGGGAGTAATCGTTGGATGAAAATTTTAATTTCTCATCCAAAGAGTGCTCATGTTGCATACTTTCAATGGACCCTGCTAAGTGAAAAATGAGAAATACATGAAAATTGTGATTGCAATAACGTTCTTCATGTATTTCTAATTTTTTGCTTAGGAGGGTCCATCGAAAGTATGCAACATGGGTACTCATTGGATGAGGAATTAAATTTTGCATCCAACGAGTACTCTTTCTCGAAATTTGAGTAAAAAATTTGGGAGATAAATTGAAAAAGTAGTTTTATTATTTTATTATTTTTTAATGTTTTTACCCTTTTACTTAAAAAATGGTGAATCATCCCCCATGGTTGACATCATCATCTTGAATCCTATTTGTTCTTATAAATTTTATTTTGGTTGTACATTTTTCTTAGGAGGCTCATTTTAGACCTCAAAATTACCCTAATGTCTATGTTTCAAGATGAATATTGACCAAGGTGGCTTATTGGACGCCTAACCCCTTGGTCCTAACTTAGGCTATAAATTCTTTTGTGGCCCCCGTGGGGAGAATTTAGTGAGTTTTGTTAAGTTATTTTTAGGTGTCTTTACTTTACTTAAGGTTTGGATATGTGTGAACAAAAGGTGAAAAAGCACATAGTTTGAACGTGTGGATATGTGATGATCCTTTTCAAAATCCCCTATTTAAACTATGTTTTGTTGTTCCTTGCTCAAAAGAAAAACGTGCATGGATAGCCGCTTTCAATTTTTCATAGTTAATCTAAATGATCAACTATATGGATATTGTGAGTTATCAATAGAGAGTGTTCATATGCTTTCCTAGGATCACCCGAAGATGCAAAGGCAACAAATATTACTTACTCTTCTACTGACAATTCAATCCTGGTCCCGAATTCCTAGTGCAAAAATTGAACTAAACTAATGAATTTTACACTAGAAAAATGAAAGAGATTTAGCTAAGAATGCATGGACTTGGGCCACTTACTTTGGCTAATTAACTAGGTGTTTTGATACCTAAATTCACAAAAGATAAATTATTTCAGAATGCAAGTTAATTTGCCTCCTACTTAAACTATGTTAACTTTGCGAAAATCAACTTAAAATAAAACTAACACCTAAACTACTAAAAGAAGCTAAAAGTGAGCTTTAACAAGTTGCAGGGCACCTCAACCAGTGTTGGCAGATGTATTATGGGCTTCCAATCACTTTACAAGCAAGAAAAATATGGAAATAGTAGAAAAAATCCTACTTCTGGTTTCCGCGCAAAAATGCTGAAACAGGAGCGAAGGTCACCCACAGGTCACCTCTGAACACGTGCACTGGGGTGCGTCTGTCTATGAAAAATCCCCTCAAGTTCCTGAAAAGTAATTTTTGGGGAGCTCTTCCACTTTATCCTATCACTAAGGGTGAATTAGGTAGTGAAGGAGAGAAAGGGGGCAGTTCCAGCCCAACTCCTCTGCAAAGAAAGAGGTCTCTGCAAAAAAAAAGGCACAACCACATAAACTTGGAAATAAAAGTTAGTGGAGTCGTCAATCTTTTGTTAGTGTGTTTGGAAGTTGAATGTACCAAATCACACTTGCATAAGAGGGGATGTTTTTCCCTCTTAAGTTCTTGGTCACAGGAAGAAAATAGATGGAATCAAGAAAGTTAGTGGAACATGCTAAAACATAAACATACTAGATAGAGAAATAGCATGCATATTCAAACATAAAAAAATAAACTAAAAAAAAATAAAACTCTAAACAGATTTAAACAACTTCAATAATCCAAATGGCGGCACTTACATCCCCTCTTATTGAGTGCTGGTAGGAATGAAGGATGAAACTTTTACCCACTTGCCAAGGGGCCCTTAGATCTATGGAGTTCCAAGTCTCGATGCAAGGATGTATTTACTTCCGAGCTACCTTGGTGAAAATTATCCCTCTCTCTAATATGGTGGACGGGAGTTGTTGGATGGCCAACAATTGAGTCCCCTCCATCTCTGCTTCAGATCACACACTACTGGTATTGCTTGGGGCAATTCTGTCCAGCATAACAATGTGTTCTCACATTGTTCATCTCTTGGTGGCCTTTTATAGGAGAATTCAAATCCTCCTTCCCTCTCTTGGTACATTGTGGATGGTGACCCAAGAGAGTAGGGTGATTGCATTGTGTGCCACATTTATTTCATTGTGTGCTCCCTTGAGGTCCTAAGGAGGCTTGGGCAGCTATCCTTAGGTGGCCTCAAGTGTGGGATCAATGTCTTGGAGTGTGCCTTGTGGTCCCGGAAAGTGACTTCCGCCACTCTCAGGAATGCGCGGCTTTTTTAGGAAAAGTCACACAAAGGTGCGCTTACCAAATAATAATGCATGCAAAGGCACACTTAACTAGTTCCTTTTGTATGCAGCTTGATTTTTCCTCTTATACCTTAGAGATTTTTAAATACTTCAGATTCTCTAATGTCTCTCAGCCTTGTAAATCCTTCTGCCTGAGATTAAATATTGTCATCTTTTCTTGTCCAATTTTCCAGTGATAACAGTCGGGGTATAAGGAGTTAGGGCTCGATCTAGTTTAACCTTTGCAAGATCAACCTCACAAACCCTGATGACCTCCCATGAAAAAACAAAAGAAAGACAAGAGATCAGGATATCCTATCAGAATATTGCTTGAGGAGGACCTCGAGAAAAAAAGGAATGCGATGATGGATACCCAGATCCTACATCGACTACCCATCGGTGGCACATATTCATCCACCAGCCACTCTGGAGGTGCCACTCATTTTAAGGTACAAGTAAACTTTGGCATTCCCATATTGAGGGCCAAATAGATGCATATGTCGTAGATAGATGGTTGAATTTGCTGGAAGGGTATTTTTCGGTCCATGATTTATTCGATGGAGAAAATATTACCTTTTCACTCCTCAAAGTCGCTCCCATGTCAAAGATTGGTGGGAAACCTACTTTGAACAGAGGGATGAGGATGAACCCTCACTTTTTTCAGCTACACCCACTTGGAATTCATTCCAAGATGGAATAAAGGAACAATATTACCCTGTGGGGAGCTATGAGGACAAGTACATCCAAAGGACCACACTACAATAGCAAAGGGATGAAGATATGCATGAGCTGACAAATTTTTTCCATACCCTAGGCACAAAGTTGGGTATTAAATATTCGGAGAAACACTTGGTGCTCAAGTACCATAGTTTTTTGCACAGATACATCCAGCAGAAAATGGATTTCCTCGACATTATCTCACTTGGCACGGCATATCAATATGCCGCCAAGATCGAGCATAAATTTAAGCAGAAGAAGCGAGACTTTGGATCAACGAATCTGAAGCCAGGGAAAGGCACCCATAAACCGGAGAAAAAGGGGAAAATCCAAAGTAGGGTGACTCAGGACAACCTATCAAAGAAACAAGCAAAGAAAAACACCAAAAATCCAAATAAGGACATGCAGAAGTGGTGTGAATTTCATAAAATCTCCACTCAAAACACAAGTGAGTGTCGGGCCAAACAGTCGTTGGTGGCTGAGCTGAAGGCATCCAAATCAGATGCATGTTTTGATTCTGAGTCAGAATGGGACAAGGGGAATGACAAAGGGAAGAAAATCATCGATGCAGAACCTAATGCCATTATTGCCACGACCTAGATCCAGAAGGAGTAACCCGAATATCGAGATGAGGGCGAGTGCCTATTCCATTCCCAGATGTGGGTGAAGGGTTCTCCACTGCAATTCATTGTCGATAGTGGAAGTAAAAAGAACCTCATTTTAGTAGAGGTCATGAATCAGCTCGGCCTACCGACCACAACACACCCACAACCATATACCATCGAGTGGCTTCACCAAGGAAGATATCTTTGGTTCAACCAGCAGTGTCGCCTTCCCTACAACATCAAGCCCTTCACGTATGAGGTACTGTGTGATATTACTCCTATTGAAGTTTCTGATGTATTATTAGGCCAACCATACTTGTGGAAGCGACATGATTTGAATGAGTCTAGGCCTTGTTTTGTTATTATTACTTTGGGAAATAAGTTTTACAGGATACTGAAGGTAGTACCACCTTTCGCAATCTCTTTGAATACTACCAAGCAATGTAGTAAGATCATTTCCCAAACCAGGAAATTTGTTTTTATTAAGATTTTCCCACAAGGAAAGAAGAAGATTTTGGCTACAACCTCCAAATAGGGCACCCTTGTGTGGCAACAATAGATGGAAAAAGTCGTGGAGGAATACTAGGACATTTTCTCCTCACCCACAGGGGTTCCTCTACACTATTAGGTCAAGCACTCCATTGATCTGACCCTAGGCGAGTAAATTTGCAATGGTCCATTCTATCGATGTTCTGTTGTGGAGAATGATGAAATCAAGAGGTAGATCCAAGAGCTATTGCAGAAAGGGCACATCAGGCCAAGATCCTTTCCATGTGGGAGCCCAATCATGTTGGTACAGAAGAAGGACAACACTTGGAGACTTTGTATTTACTATCAGGCGCTAAACAAGATCACAATCCAGAATAGGTATCCAATCCCACAGACCGATGACCTCCTAGACCAGATCAGGGGGGGAAATATTTCAGCAAGATCGACTTGAAGTCTGGGTATCATGAGGTACCAATTGAACCCTCTGATGTGCGGAAGACTGCCTTCATAGCCAATGAGAGCCTCTTTGAATGATTGGTCATAACTTCCAGGTTGACGATTTCTTCCGCAAATTTAATGCGGCCGATGGATGAAATCTTGTAGCCATTCACCAACTCATTTTTAGTGGTGTACTTGGATGACATCCTGATCTTCATCAAAACTTGGGAAGAGCACCTCCACCACATCCAACAGGTCCTCCAAACACTGCGGCAACATAAGTTGTGTGCCAATTTGGAGAAGTGCACTTTTGGCATGACCCAGGTTTAGTATCTGGGATACATTATTGATGAGCGAGGGCTGCATATGGATCTAGCCAATATCCAAGTCATTCAGTATTGGCCAACCCCAACCACCCTAACAGAGCTCTGTAGCTTTCTGGTTCTTGCCAATTTTTACCACAGGTTTGTGTTGGCATTCTCTCATATCTCTTGGCCCTTCAGTCAAGTCAGCAAGGGAGGAGCGAAAGAAAAATTATTATCATCTGAATCTCAACAGAAGGCATTCATAGATTGAAACATTGTCTTTGTTATACACCAGTGCTCACATTACCAGACTTGCAACAACTAGTTTAGATCGAGATAGATGCCTCTAACTATGCTATTGGGGAAGTTCTTACTCAACAGGGGCATCTAGTGGCATATCACAGTGAGACATTTTCCAAAATAGTCTGAAAGTATCCCACTTATGAAAAAGAGATGTATTCCATTGTGCAATCTTATCGACAATGGAAGCATTACATTTTGGGGAAGGAAACAATCACCCACACATACCACAAACCCCTGCAATTCATACAGACAAAAGGGAAGTTGCAGAACGATTGCCATGAGAAGTGGTCCACATAACTGCAACAGTTTCATTTCAACATCAAATACACAAAGGGAAACACCAATAATGTTTCAGACTGCCTCAACTGAACACTGATCATGGCGCCAACCACCGTGCTCAACTCTTGTGTGCATGAGACTTCTGATTGGCACTTCTCTACAAAAGCGATCCAGAATTCGGCCACAAATACAAGATACTCTTGGAGGGTATGAAAGTTCCAAATTTTAACCTCTAGGATGCACTGTTATGTCACCTATAACACCTTTGTGTTCCTTCAAGCGAGTGTGCCAAGATGGTTTGGGAAGCGCACTACAATCAGGTCGCTGGGCATTTAGGGGTCGAGAAACATTGGAAGTACATCAAATCCTTCACTTCCTATGCCATTCCCAAACCGACCATCAAGAAGCAAGGCCTCTATACTCTGCTTCCTACCCTTAGTCGACCTTGGGAAATCATCTCCATGGATTACATGTCTGACCTTACTTCTACTAAGCATGGTAATGACTATGTTTTTGTGGTCGTCGACAAATTCTCGAAGATGGCCATTATGTTGGTGTGCTAGAAGAATATCACAGCAGAAGCCACTGCTAAACTCTTCTTTGAATGAGTGTGGGTACATTTTGGGATCCCACGGTATATCATATCATATCAGGATAGAAGGTTCCTCAATAGATTTTGGTCCAGCCTCTGGTCGATGCTAAACACCAATCTCACCAAGTCCACAACTTTCCATCCCTAAACCGATGGACAGACAGAGGTCATCAACATGATGATTATACAAATTTTTCACATGTACAACTCAAAGCATCCACGAAAATGGGATGAGAGCATCCCCTCTATACACCATAGCTATAAACGGGCTCTCCATAGCTCAACCGAACACAACCCCTGATCCAGATTTATGCAGGAACACAACAGAATAAACACATAACCATAAATATAGAGATGCAGTGGAAATAATACTCCATTTCATTAATATTAAAGAACTGAAATTTGCTTACAAACAGAATGGAAATAAAACTAGCTAGGGCGCCGGTAGCTATTTCTGAGAAGATATGTCGCGGCTACAGGCCTCTGAACTAAGTTACAATGAGGCTCGAGGGCATATTTATTATTTAAAAACAATGGGAAATCCTAAACAGCCAAAACCCTAACCCTAGGAGATGAAGCGCCAAAACTATGGGTCCCATTTGGGTAAATTGGTGTTTCAACTTCCCAGGGGCGTAACTTTGGCATACGATCTCCGTTTGACGCATCCCATACCTCGTTAGAAAGATCTATCTGAGGACTACAAATTTTTAACAAGAAACATTGGTCCATGGACCCATGTCACCCTCCATTTTCCCAAAAAATGTCGTTTAGGGCCTCAAAACGGCTCCGAAAGTTCAGGACCCGAAAAACGGCTCCGAAAGTTCAGGACCCGAAAAACGGCTACAAATATTAAGTTGTGCTGAAACTGAAAAACTGAAAGAGACAATGGTGGGGCCCCAAGTGGAATAGGCGGGTGACCACCAATATCCACCTGGATCATTCCTCCCCCCTTAGGAAGCAATGGCCCCCATTGCGTTAAGTTCCTCCATGAGATGAGGAAATTTCTGCTGAACTTGGTCCCTGGTGAACCACTTTCCTTGGTGCAGGAGTTGGCCAGCTTTGACAACCCGATATAGTTGGATCTTCTGCTGGCGAGTATTCTTGATTTGCATGTCCATGATGCAATCTGTGGTGGCCTGTTCCATGCAGTCTGGATTTAACTCAGTTGGTGTGAGTTGTTCTGCAATGTCCGAGGTGTCCAGTAGAGGTGGGAAGTAAGGACGAAGGCGATCCACATTGAAGACTGGGTGCAGACCAAGGAATGGTGGAATGCTGAGCTCGAATGCATTGTTCCCTACAGCCTTGGTGATGGTGTATGGCCCGTATCGGAGCGGGCGAAGCTTGCGGTGGGGTCCAGTGAGGCGCTCCTTCTGCAAATGTAGCCATACTTTGTCACCCACCTGGAAGTTGTGTGGCACCCGGTGTTGATCATGGCGTTGCTTGTACTTGGCATTGGCTCTGTCCAATATATCATGAAACTGTTGGCGGATGTGTTGAATGCGCTCGATGAAGCTACTGGCTTTGTCAACTTCAGACTGGACATGAGCTGAATTGGCCTGAGCAGTTGCAAATGGCATGGCTACGTCAATGGGACATAGTGGCTGGAATCCCAAGCCCACCTGAAAGGGGCTATGGCCAATTGAACTGTGGAGAGCCCGGTTATAACTATGTTGTACATAGGGGAGGCTCTCGTCCCATGTGCGTGGATGCTTTTAATTGTACATGCGCAGAATGTGTACAATCATTCTGTTGACGACCTCTGTCTGGCCATCTGTTTGGGGATGGAAAGCTGTGGACTTGGTGAGCTTGGTATCCAACATCGACCAGAGGCTGGACCAAAATGTGCTGAGGAACCTGCTATCTCGATCTGATATGATAGACTGTGGGATCCCAAATTGCACCCACACTCGTTCAAAGAAGAGTTTAGCAGTGGCTTCTGCTGTGATATTCTTCTTACAGGCCGCCATGATGGCCATCTTCGAGAATCTGTCAACGACCACGAAAACACAGTCATTTCCATTCTTAGTAGAAGGCAGGCCCGGCATGTAATCCATGGAGATGGATTCCCACGGTCGACTAGGGGTAGGTAGTGGAGTATATAGGCCTTGCTTCTTGATGGTCGGTTTGGCAATGGCACAAGCAGTGCAGGATCTGATGTGCTTCTCAACATCCTTTCGAAGGTTCGGCCAATAGAAATACTTCTGTAGTATTGCTACTGTTTTCTCGACCCCGAAATGCCCAGCGACTCGACTGTAGTGTGATTCCCATATCATCTTGGCACGCTCGCTTGAAGGAACACAAAGGTGTCCCAGGTGACATAAAAGTGCATCTTGGAGGTGAAAATTTGGAACTTGCATACCCCCAAGAGTGCCTTGTAAGTGTGGCCGAATTCTGGGTCACTCTCATAGAGAAGCGGCCAATCAGAAGTCTCGTGCCCACAAGAGTTGAGCACGGTGGTGAGCGCCATGATCGGTGGTCGGCTGAGGTAGTCTGCAACATTATTGGTGCTACCCTTCTTGTACTTGATGTTCAAATGAAACTATTGTAGATATGTGGACCACTTCTGATGGTGATCATTCTGCAACTTCCCTTGTGTCTGTATGAACTGCAGGGGCCGGTGGTCTGTGTGGATGATTGTTTCCTTCCCCAAAATGTAATGCTTCCATTATCGACAGGCTTGCACAATGGAATACATTTCTTTGTCATAGGTGGGATACTTGCGAACTGTCTCAGACAATGTCTCACTGTGATATGCCATTGGATGTCCCTGTTGAGTAAGAACTGCCCCAATAGCATAGTCAGAGGCATCTGTCTCGATCTCAAATGGCTGTTGCAAGTCTGGTAAAGTGAGCACTAGGGCAGAACAGAGGCGATTTTTCAATTCTGTGAATGCCTTCTGTTGAGGTTCCGACCAAAAGAATTTTTCTCTCACTCCTCCCTTGGTGACTTGACTCAAGGGCCAAGTGATATGAGAGAATCCCAACACGAACCTCTGATAGAAATTAGCAAGACCCAGAAAGCTGCGAAGCTCTGTTATAGTGGTTGGGGCTGGCCAATCCCGAATGACTTGGATCTTGGCTGGATCCACATGCACCCCCCTTTCATCAATAATGTATCCCAGATATTGAACCTGGGTCATGCCAAACGTGCACTTCTCCAAATTGGCACACAACTTGTGTTGCCGCGGTGTTTGGAGGACTTGTCGGATGTGGTGAAGGTGCTCTTCCCAAGTCTTGCTGAAGATCAGAATGTCATCCAAGTACACCACTACAAATGAGTTGGTGAATGGCCGCAAGATGTCGTCCATCATCCTCATGAAGGTTGCGGGAGCATTCGTCAACCCGAAAGGCATGACCAGCCATTTGAAAAGGCCTTCCTTGGCTTTGAAGGCAGTCTTCCACACATCGGAGGGTTCAATCGGTACTTGGTGATACCCCGACTTCAAGTCAATCTTGCTGAAATATTTTTCACCTTTGAGTTGGTCCAGAAGGTCATCAATCCATGGGATCGGGTACCTATTCCGGACAGTGATCTTGTTCAGCGCCCGATAGTCAATACAGAGTCTCCACGTCCCATCCTTCTTCTGTACCAACACGATCGAGCTCCCACAGGGCGATGAACTTGGTCTGATGTGACCTTTCTGCAACAGCTCCTGAATCTGCCTCTTGATTTCATCATTCTCCAGAACAGAGCGCCGATAGATCGGTCCATTAGGTAGCGGCGCACCTGGGGTCAGATCAATCGGGTGCTTGACCTGACAGTGTAGAGGAACCCCTATGGGTGAGGTGAATATGTCTCCGTACTCCTCCACAACCTTATCCATTTGTTGTTGTTGTGCAGAGGAGCCTTGTCTGGAGGATGTGGCCACAGTCTTCTTCTTGCCCTGGGGGCGGATCATCAGGAAAACGAATTTTCTGGTTTGGGAAATGAGCTTACTGCATTGTTTTGCAGTAACCAAAGAGATAGCCGTAGGAGGTGGTACCTCTGGTATCCTGTACAACTTATTTCCCAAAGTAATAATAACAGCACGAGGTCGAGACTCATACACAGCATGACGCTTCCACGAGTATGGTTGTCCTAATAATACATCAGAAACATCAATAGGAGCAACGTCACATAATACCTCATCCGTGAAGGGCTTGATGCTATAGGGAAGGCGGCACTGCTGGCTGACGCGGAGATCTCGTCCTTGGTGAAGCCACCCGATGGTGTATGGATGTGGATGAGCTGTGGTCGGCAAGCCCAACCGCTTCACGGCGTCTGCTGAAATGAGGTTCTTTTGGCTCCCATTGTCGACAATGAACTGTACCAGGGAGCCCTTTACCCACATCTGGGAGTGGAAGAGACGTTCCTCCTCCTCTGGATCTTCCGGTTCCTCCTTCTAGATCTTTGTAGTGGCAACAGTGGCATTGGGCTCCGCATCAATAATCTGTGTCCCTTTTTCATTCCCCTTTTCAGGTTCTGATTCGGAGTCAGAGCATGCATCTGACTCAGAAGCCCTCATCTCGGCCACTAGCGACTGCTTGGCCCGACACTCACTTGTGTTGTGAGTGGAGCTCTTATGGAACTCACACCACTTTCCCGTGTCCTTCTTTGGCTTTGCGGTGTTATTCTTTTCTTGTGGCTTCGATGAGTTGTCTTTAGCTGCCATGCCTTGGCTCGGTCCTTTGTTCTGCGGTTTGGAAGCACCTTTCCCTTGCTTTTGATTCGCAGATCCAAAG
Source organism: Pinus albicaulis (assembly GCA_034641835.2). Taxonomy (NCBI): domain Eukaryota; kingdom Viridiplantae; phylum Streptophyta; class Pinopsida; order Pinales; family Pinaceae; genus Pinus; species Pinus albicaulis. Next base: position 1,848,951,232 of record CM076575.1, on the reverse strand, counting down.
TCTCGCTTCTTCTGCTTGAATTTCTGCTCAATCTTGGCAGCATACCGGTATGCCGTACCAAGCGAGGAGATGTCGAGGAACTCCATTTCCTCTTGAATGTATATGTGCAGACAGCTGCGATACTTTAGCACCAAATGTTTCTCTGAATCTTTGATACCCAACTTTGTGCGCAGGGTATGGAACAGATTCGTCAGCTCGTGCACATCTTGATCCCTTTGTTGTCGCAGCGTGGTCCATTGTATGTGCTTGTCCTCATAGCTCCCCACGGGATAGTACTGTTCCTTGACGGCGTCTCGGAAAGAATTCCAAGTTGGTACGGCCGAGAACAGAGAGGGTTCTGTCTGGTCCTTGTTCTCACAGTAGGTTTCCCACCAGTCCTTAACATGGGGGGTAGCTTTGAAGAGTGCAAAAATAATCTTCTCCCGGTCTGAAAAGTCATGAACCGAGAAATATCCTTCTAACAGATTCAACCATCTATCTACGGCATCTGCGTCTATTTGACCCTCAAATATGGGAATGTCAAAATTTACTTATACCTTAAAAGGAGTCGCGCCTCCAGAGTGGCTGTTGGATGCAGATGCGCCGTCGGTGGGTAGCCGTTGAAGGATCTGAGCAAAGTTATCCATCATCACGTTCCTTTGTCTTTCGAGGGCCTCCTCGAGCAATATTTTGATAGGATCTCCTGCTCCCTCATCTTTCTTTTCGTCCCCCATGGGCGTCCGTCGGGGTTTGCGAGGCTGATCTTGCAAAGGTTCCACCAGATCGAGCCCTAGCTCCTTATACCCCGACCTCGTTGGGGACATGCAAAGAAGGATCGAGAAAAAGCAGACCGCTCTGATACCACTGATCCGGATTTATGCAGGAACGCAACAGAATAAACATATAAACATAAATACAGAGATGCGGCGGAAATAACACTTCATTTCATTAATATCAACGAACTGAATTTTGCTTACAGACAGAATGGAAATAAAACTAGCTAGGGCGCTGGTAGCTATCTCTGAGAAGAGATGTGGCGGCTACAGGCCTCTGAACTGTGTTACAATGAGGCTCGATGGCCTATTTATCATTTAGAAACAATGGGAAATCCTAAACAGCCAAAACCCTAACCCTAGGAGATGAAGCGCCAAAACTATGGGCCCCGTTTGGGTAAATTGGTGTTTCAACTTCCCAGGGGCGTAACTTTGGCATACGATCTCCGTTTGATGCATACCATACCTCGTTAGAAAGATCTATCCGAGGACTAAAATTTTTGAACAAGCAACATTAGTCCATGGACCCATGTTGCTCTCCATTTTCCCACAAAATGTTGTTTAGGGCCTAAAAACGACTCCGGAAGTTCGAGACCCGAAAAACTGCTAAAAATAGTAAGTTGTGCCGAAACTGAAAAACTGAAAGAGACAATGGTGGGGCCCCAAGTGGAATAGGTGGGTGACCACCAATATCCACCTGGATCAACCCCTTTCAGATGGGCTTGGGATTCTAGCCACTATGTCCCATTGATGTAGCCATGCCATTTGCGGCTACTCAAGAAGATTCAACTCATGTCTAGTCTGAAGCTCACAAGGCGAACAACTTCATTAAGCGCATTCAACACATCTTCCAATAGTTTCATGACATATTGGACAGAGCCAATGCTAATTATAAGCATTGACATGATCAGCATGAGGTGCCACACAACTTCCAGGTGGACGACAAAGTGTGGCTACATTTGCAGAAGGAGCGCCTCGCTGGACCCCACTAAAAGCTCCGCCCACTTCAATATGGGCCATACACCATCACCAAGGATTTAGGGAATAATGCCTTCGAGGTCAATATTCAACCATTCCTTGTTCTGCATCTATTTTTCAATGTAGACTACCTTCAGCCCTACTTTCCATATCTACTAGACACATCTGACATGGCAGAACAACTCACACTAACATATTTAAACCCAAACTAAATGGAACAAGTGACAACGGATCATATCATGGAAACTCAAAGAAATAACACCCACCATCAGAGGATCTAGCTATACCGATTTGTCAAAGCAGGCCAACTCCTTCAACAGGGAAAGTGGCTCACCAGGGTCCAAGTTCAACAGAAATCTCGCCACCTCATGGAGGCTCTGCACACAATGGTGACCATTGCTTCCTAAGGGGGGATGAATGATGCAGGTGTATATTGGTGGGAACCTGCCTATTCCACCTAGTCATTTTCATCAGTTTACTTATTTACTAGTTTTAGTAGTTTTTCAGGTCCTGAACTTTTGGAGCCGTTTTGAGGCACTAAATGGCATTTTTTAGGCATGATTTCTCCAATGATTTGAAACAAATCACATCATCAGTTGTACTCCTCGGAGAAATATTTCCAATGATATATCATACACATCAAACAAAGATAATATGACCAAGTTACGACCTCAGGAAGTTGGCTTCCCAACTAACCCCAACAGGGCCCATAAAATCATAGTGTTACATCTCCTTGAGTTAGGGTTTTGGTTGTTTAGGGTTTTATCTTATTGTTCAATAATAAAAATTCCCTTGAGCCTCATTGTAACATAGTTTAGAGGCATGTAGCCACCACATCTCTTTTGAAAGATAAGCTACCATCACCTGAGCTAGTTTATTTTCCATTATGTCTGTAAGCATTTTTTAGTATTTTATATTAATGAAGTGAAGTGTTATTCCTGCTGAATCTCTGTGTTTATGTTTATTTTTGTAGTTTATTGCATTCTTGCATAAGTCATGATCAGTGGTATTAGAGCAGTCTTCTCTTTCTCAATCTTTCTTTTCATGTCCCCAACGAGGTCGGGGTATAAGGATTTAGGGCTCAAACTGGTTGAACCTTTGCAAGATTAGGCTCACAAACCCCAACGACCTCCCATGGTGGAAGAAAAGAAAGACAAGGGAGCAGGAGATCCTATCAAAATATTTCTCGAGGACGCCCTCGAGAAACAAAGGAACGTGATCATGGATAAATTTTCCCAAATCCTTCAATGACAAACCACCAACGATGCATCTTCATCCTGCAACCACTCTGGAGGTGCCACCCCTTTTAAGGTACAAGTAAACTTTGACATTACTATATTTGAGGGCCAAATAGAGGCAAAAACTGTAGATAGATGGTTGAATTTTCTGGAAGCGTATTTTTCGGTCCATTATTTCTCCGATCGAGAAAATATTACTTTTGCGCTCCTCAAGCCACCCCCCATGTCAAAGATTGGTGGGAAACCTATTGTGAATAGAGGGATGAGGAAGAACCCTCACTTTTTTCAGCCACACCCACTTGGAATTCATTCCAAGATGGTATAAAGGAACAATGTTACCCCATGGGGAGATATGAGGAAAATTACATCCAATGGACCACGCTGCAGTAGCAAAGGGATCTAGATGTGCATGAGTTGACGAATTTTTTCTATACCATGCGCAAAAATTTGGGTATTAAAGATTCGAAGAGACACTTGTTGCTTAAGTACCACATCTGTTTGCATAGATACATCTAGGAGGAAATGGATTTCCTCGACATTACCTCGCTTGGCATGGCATATCTATATGCCAAGATCGAGCAGAAATTTAAGCAGAAGAAGCGATACTTTGGATCCGTCAATCTGAAGCAAGGGAAGGGTGCCCCCAAATCACAGAAAAAGGGGCAAAGCCAAAGCGGGGTGACTCAGGACAACCTGTCGAAGCAACAAGAGAAGAAAAATACCACAAATCAAAATAAGGACATGGCCAAGTGGTGTGAATTTCATAAAAGCTCCACTCACAACACAAGTGAGTGTCGAGCCAAACATTCGCTGGTGGTTGAGCTGAAGGCATCCGAATCAGATGCATGTTCTGATTTTGAGCTAGAACCGGACAAGAGAATGAAAAAGGGAAGTAAATCATTAATGCAGAACCCAGTGCCACCATTTCCACCACCAAGATCCAGAAGGACTAACCCAAATATCCAGAGGAGAGGGAGATCATATTCCATTCCTAGATGTGGGTGAAGGGTTCTCCACTGTAATTCATTGTCAATAGCAAATGTAAAAAATATCATTTCAGTCGAGTTCATGAAGCGGCTCGGCTTACCGACCACAACACACCCATAACCATATACCATAAGGTTGCTTCACCAAGGAAGATATCTCTGCGTCAACCAACAGTGTCGCCTTCCCTACAGCATCAAGCCCTTCACAGATGAGGTACTGTATGATATTACTCATGTTGAAGTTTATAATGTATTATTAGGCAAACATACTTGTGGAAGCGCCATGTTGTGTATGATTCTAAGCCTCGTTATGTTATTATTACTTTGGGAAATAAGTTTTAGAGGATACCAGAGGTAGTAACACCTTCCGCCATCTCTTTAATTACTGCCAAGAAATGTAGTAAGATTATTTCCCAAACCAATAATTTTTTTTTATTAATATTCACCCACAGGGAAATAAGAAGATTGTTGTCACAACCTCCAAATAGGGCACCCCTACATGGCAACAACAGATGGAAAAATTCATGGAGGAATACCAGTACATTTTCTCCTCACCCACAAGGGTTCCTCTACACTGTCAGGTCAATCACTCCATTGATATGACTCCAGGTTTGCCGCTGCCTAATGGATTTATCTATCGATGCTCCGTTCTGGAGAATGATGAAATCAAGAGGCAAATCTAAGAGCTATTGAAAAAAGGGCACATCAAGCCAAGCTCCTCGCCCTGTGGGAGCCCAATCTTGTTGGTACAGAAGAAGGACGAAACTTGGAGACTATGTATTGTCAATCGAGCACTGAATAAGATCTCAGTCTGGAATAGGTATCCAATCCCACGGATCGATGACCTCTTGGACCAACTCATGGAGCCAAATATTTCAGCAAGATCAACTTGAATTATGGGTATCACCAGGTACCAATCGAACCCTCCGATGTTTGGAAGACTACCTTCAAAGCCAAGGGGGCCTCTTCAAATGGTTGGCCATTCCTTTTGGGTTGACGAATTCTCTCACAAATTTCATGCAGCTAAGGGATGACATATTGTTACCAACCACCAACTCATTTTTGGTGGTTTACTTGGATGACATCCCAATATTAAGCGAGAATTGGGAAGAGCACCTCCACCACATCTGACAGGTCCTCCAAACACTGTGGAAACAGAAGTTGTGTGCCAATTTGGAGAAGTGCAATTTTGGCATGAAATCAGGAGATCATGTGTTTTTCTCAAAATTGAAAGTGATCGAAACTATACCGAACCTGAGCAACCGGATAGGTCACTTCGTTGCAATTTCAACGCCGTGAATGGTTCGAAAAGTCGATGTCATATGAGGAAGATATCACATTCTGTTCATTTTCCTAAACAACTAAAATTTTTGTGACAGGAGTGACTAGGATGCCTAGTCGGTAGGTGGAATATATTGGGAATATTCCCTTTTCTCAAATCCAATCAAATCATGACACGTGGTTGTTTCTGGACCATTGGAAGGAGATGTACATGTTTTATTTGGGCCATTGGATGGATGTGTATGTTTTTTTTTATGGTTCGTTGGATGGGTGACATGTGGCCAGCCTGAAGGTTACCACGTGTCCCCTAGACAGTTGATCAAAATTATGGTTTGGGGTCCGGGGGTTTCGACCCCGTGACCTCTAGCGTGCATACAAGGTTCTCTACCATCCGGGCTAAAACGTATTACTCACCCCTATAGTTCACCAGCACTATTTATGTTTTATAAAATGGCACATGGGGGGGGGGGCGTTAGTGGTCCCAACCCGCCGGCAGCCCAAATGTTTTTTCACATGTCTTAGATTACATTACCCATGACATTTGTTATAATTTTTCGATGGTATTAAACCATAACTCCTGCGGCGATACAAACCATATCACATCCAACCATGCAATAAATATTATTCGGTAGTTACAGCTTATTTAACTCTGGTTCTAACTCCAGTTCCAAAGGAGTGAACCACAGTATCGGGGTACTTCGGCGGTTAGACTAATTGCGGGGGTTGCAGGGTTGGCAAGTGGCCACCCCCTCCCCCTTGACCATAACATTTAAAAATCGTGGTTAGAGCTAGTGAACAATTAGAGTGCCCACCAATTTTTGGAGTTTTGCTATTTTTAGCAACAGTTAAGAGCAGTCTCCACTTTTAGTGGAGGTTTTGTAGGAGTTATTGGAAAAAAGCTTTGGGAGGTCAATTTTCGACCAAATTAGGTGAAACAAGAGTCTACCTAGACTAATTTGAACATTCTGGAACCACTGGTGGAGATAAAACAACCATTTGAGGCTTGTAAACACATGTATTTTCAATTTTGATCATAATGAAAAAGAGGGACATGACATTGGGCACTAGACTAGCAGATGTAGCCCAGGAGGGGTGAACTGCTTCATCATGCCTGCTATGTAAAACTTATGTATGATGTTTTTTCTCTGTTATACACTACTGTACAGTGTTATTTATGCTTATTTTCATGCTTAAAACTCACAAATTCATCTATGTTTCATGGTTAAAAAAACTCATTCCTTAAGCACACAAATAGAGACAAATTGTACATGTTTTTATTACTAAAAGGACACTTATCACAGCAAAATAATACACTCCTTTCAGATCAGGTTGGTATCAGAGCTAGAGTTTAATATCTGGTTTTTTTTGTGCAAATATTTGTTTAACTTTTTGCAAGGGTTTTCATGCTTACTAGGCTCAAGCTTAAGAGAGAAGGAAAATTGGTGGAAGCAAGAGGTTCTCAAAGTGAGCCACAACAAAGGAGGGCAAGATTTCCACATTCTTCACCACCTAGTTCACCTCCAAAAGAAGCAAAAGTAGCATTAAGCATGCCTCCAGAGGAAGAAGAAACCCATGAAGAGGTTGATCCCAAAGAAGAAGAAAGAGTGTTCAGGAAAGCATTCCTTGACATGACTGAAATGGTGAGAGTCCTTTTTCAAGAAAGGAATGAGAGACTAGAAGGAGAAGGATCCAATCTTCATAAGGAAGGTTAGGGATCATCAAGAGGTCACAATGGTGAAGATAAATCAAAGAAGGGAAATGGAGGAAATGGAGGCAGTGGAAAGTCACCATCCTCATCCTCATCATCATCATCCTCTACTTCATCTTCAGTACACTAGTCACACAAGTCAAAGAACACTAGTAAAACTCATTTTCTAAAAATTGATGTCAATTTTGAATTTCCAATGTTTAATGGTTAAGTCAATGCAAAAAAGCTTGATAATTAGATTAAGCAATTGGAGGTTTATTTGAGAATTCATAACCTTCATGATGATGATACCAAAATCCAACTAGCTTCATTGAGAATGGAAGCTGAAGCACTTGTTTGGTGGGAAGCCAAGACAAAGGAGGAGATAAAAAATCATGGTAAGATTATTCTATCATGGACTGATTTCATTACTGCAATAAAACAACATTTTTATCCATTAGCTCACATGCAGAAAGCCATCCTGAACTGGAAAAAATTTAGACAATTGAAAGGACAAAATGTACAAGAATACACCCAAGAATTTAGGAAAAGATCTCTCTTATTAGGGGTAGATTTGAAGAGCCAAGATACTTTGCTCAAGTACATAGGAGGCTTACATAGCTACCTAAAAAATACTATTCTCGTATTTAACCCTACAAGTCTAGATGAATTTTGTGTTCAAGCCATGCATCTAGAAGCTAGAGGGAAAAACATTACTTATGAGAGTAGGAAGAAACCTTTTAAGGGAAAAAATAAAGAGAAGACCACAAAAGGTAAGGGAAAAAAGAATGCATCTATCAAGAAATAATGAGAAAAATTGGTTTGTAAACACTTTTCAAGAGAAGGCCATGAAGAGAAAAATTGTTGGAAATTGCATCCTGAAAAGAGACCCAAGAATAACAATAACAAAGGGAAGCAGAAAACTACAGCTACAACTCAACATGACTTGGGGTAGGATTCAAGTGATGAATCAAAAATTACAGCCATGGGATTGAAGAACATGAGGGGGAAATAAATTGAAACAAAACCCAGTACTAGTACATCAAACTATCACATGCAAGCTCCAAATGAAGAAGAGAAAATTGAATTATTTCATATGAGGATCATATCCAAACATACCAAGATTGACACACTATTTGACAGTGGGTCACAAACAAACTTAATCTCTGAAGACTTGGTCAAGAAACTTAATCTTGAGACCATTCCACATTCAAAACCATATCCACTTGGGTGGATTTGTAAGGATGCAAATATACGGGTTTCAAAGAAGTGCATATTGCGCTTTGCAATAACTTCACATTTTGTTGACACAGTTGAATTAGATGTTGTTCCGCTTGATATTACAGGTATTGTATTGGGAATTCCTTACTTGCATGATAGGAAAGCGATCTTCCATCTCCATGAGAACAAATTCAATTTATTCAAAGATGGAAAGGAGTACATTGTTAGAGCACATCGCAAGAAGACAAATATTGCATTGGTAAATGTTGGACAGGTAAAGACACTGGTGAATTCAAGTAAGAATTTTTTTCTTCTAATGATTAAGCCTAAATTTGATGTTAATCATGAATCATTTGAGGATTTTTATCCTATGTTGAATTCATATTTATATGATGTAGTTGATGCACATCATGAGATGTTTCAGGAGCCAACAGGATTGCCTCCAAAAAGGGAGATTCAACATGAGATTCAGTTGCAACAAGATTGTCCTCTTCCAAACATCGGCATGTATCACATGTCTATAATGGAGAATGCTGAAATAAAGAGGAAAATCAAGGGCATGTTGGGCAAGGGACTCATAAGGCCAAGCACTTCGCCATGCGGTTCACCCATAGTCTTGATTCTGAATAAATATGGTACTTGGCGCATGTGTGTAGACTTCATAGCTTTGAACAAGATAATGGTAAAGAATCGATACCCACTCCCAAGGATATATGATTTGCTAGATCAGCTGAAAGAAGCAAATTTTTTCACTAAGTTAGATTTACGAAGTGGATATCATCAAGTAAGAATTGCAGAAAGTGATATATGGAAGACTGCATTCAAAACCAAACAAGGACTCTTTGAGTGGTTGGTTATGTCATTTGGTTTATGTAATGCACCGATGACTTTCATGTGTGTTATGGATAATGTTTTGCATCAATTTCTTGATTACTTTGTGATTGTGTATTTAGATGATATACTCATTTTCAACAAAACAAGAGAAGAAAATGTCTTGCATGTGAAAAGGGTGCTTGATGTTTTGAAGAAAGAGAAATTATTTATCAAGATATCAAAGTGTGAATTTGGAAAGACTTCTCTAGTTTATTTGGGACACATTGTAGGAGGAGGTGAGTTGAGAATTTATCCTTCTAAAGTGGAAGCCATTGTGAATTGGCCCACTCCCAAAACAGTAACCGAGGTAAGAATTTTCTTAGGTGAAGCTCAGTATTGGAGGAAGTTTATTGCTAACTTTTCTACCATAGCAGCTCCTATGCATGCAGTGACAAGTCTGAAGAAAGGCTTCCAATGGGGAGGAAAACAACAGCAAGCTTTTAAAGATTTAAAAGACAAGATCATTTCAACTCCGGTCTTTGCATTACCGAATTTGAGACAACCATTCGAGATACAAACCGATGCTAGTGATTATGCCATGGGCGCAGTACTTTTGCAATATGGTAAGCCTATCTCTTTTCATTCTGAAACAATGGTGCGGTAACTAATTATCCTTGTTGAGGCTACTTTTTGTCTATTCTTCATCACCTCCTTAGCCCGTTTTGGCCTAATTTTGACACCTATAAACCCTCTTTTCCTCTCCTAAGTCCCTAAAATGGCCAAGACCTTCATCAACCATGGTTAAAGGTAAAAGCAGTACAAGTATAAGTTGTTGTCACTATTATATAGCTAGTATTAGGCATTTTTAGTGATATGATATTTTTCAACTTACCACTATGGGCAGAACAATGGATATATTGCAGGATTTTTTTATTAGATTTGTTGGCTTGGAGGAAGTTATGTCTGTTCATACATCCTACAATGGATATGCCAACATAGGAAGCTCCATCTCAAGCCCCAGCTCAGCAAATCCAACGTCCTTCTAGCACTCTCACATAGTCAAAAATGGTGAAGGGCTAGCGGGCCACTCTAAGCATAGTGGAGTTCGATTGATTCAAATTAGATATTGTTTTTTTCATTATAGTTGCAATCAGTTGTAATAGAAAATGATAGTGTGATTTAGACAAGGTAATGCCAATTTCATGGATTCCAGATCTTTGGTCTCCAATGCCTTGCTATGTCATGAAACTATTACTAAATTTTCAATGTAAGCATGCCTATAAAGGCAGAGACTCGCCTTTTGATGGAAGAGGTTAATATACTACATATTTCCGCTGTCCATTTATGTTTTGCTCTAGTGTTCTAAAGCAGAAAACGATTTGAAATGCTGGTGTGTTCTTGATTGCTTGAGTATTGTTGTGGGTGTGATGAGTTTCTGAAGCATATTGTTGTAGGTGTGAATTAGTTTGTAATAAGTGCTTTCTTGGTTGTGGCAAGGGCTCACCACAGCCAGTTCAGTCCAGTAGAGAAGTTAGAGGTAATTCATAGGCACTGTGTGGTTAAATTCTAGATTGCAACATTAATTATTTTTGCATATCGATTTGTTTTGTTTTGATTTACATTGCCAGAGTTTCAAATATTTGAATTGCAGAGTAATTGATTAAGAAAATCGATTTATGTTTGGCATAGTCCACCTTTGCTGAAGCTTCGAGGATTCAGTGATTCCAATTACAGTGTTAAGTAGTTGTGAAAATTGATTTATGTTGTTGGATTTACATTTGCTGAAGCGTCCAGAATTTGGGTGATTTAAATTGCAGAGCTAATTAGTTGTGACAGTTGATGTATGCTTGATTTACATGTCCGGAATCCCCAAGATCCCTTTGATCTGAATGTAGGAATGCAAAGTAAATTGAATTACGATTTTGTTTTGACTTAATGTACGTTTTCTAGAATTCCCAAATATCGTTGTTTCGAATTCTTGATTGCAAAAGTTAATTATTCCTCGAAATCAACTTGTGTCGTGGCTTTAATTCATGTTGCTATAATCTAAAATCATTTCTGATTAGATTTTCGAGTGCCCAATTGTTTGATTTTGGAAATCAATGTCAGCATTGGGTTTACATTGCCATAGCAGAGTAAGTTTATATCCCTAGGATCAGATTGGAATGTCCTCTTAAAAACCCTGTGATTATAGCTGAAGGTGTGTTCGATTTCTCCCATAGAGACTATGTTCCATTTGTTACCACATGTATCGTTTTGACTTGAGCATTGCCCAGAAATAGAGTTGAGAAAACAATCTGTCCTGTCCCTAAACGAACAAATTGTTGACTGTATTTCTGCATGGATGAACAAAGCTTGATTGTATAGATTTGATTCAATCCTTTGATGAGAACATTTTTCTAAACCAATTCTAGTAGTAGAGCACAGCTCGGATTGAAATTAAGATTCAATGGTTCACTGTTCTGAGTGTTGAATGACCCTATGCATTAAGTAATCTGTGACCTATTTATGTGTGCATAGATTGAAGACCATAGTTCAATTGCTGTAATAGATAGATGTCAATATTAAGTGAACAATTTTGCTTGAATCAGATGCACTTGGGTTGAAGAGGTAGAATTTTGTTTACCTTAGAGTTTGGCTTATCATAAAATAGGAGTGTGAAGATTCATTGCACAGTGATAGTTGTAGGTCCTTTTTAGGTCTTAGCTGGCAATTCATGAAGAGACAGTGTGTTGATTAGGTGGAAGGAAATGGATGATGCATAGAGTAGTTTTGAGCAAAGAGTTTTCTCCATTCCTTTGGCATGTTTAAATCAGTGTTTGTAGTTTTCCTTGTTTGCATGAGATTAGGGTTTGCAGTTGAATTAGTGAGATCCCTTAGTGAAAGTGTGTATTCCTTGAAAACAGAGTTTTAACTAGCTTGGACTGATGTTTGAATTAGTGTGTTAGTTGGTATAAAGCCTCACAATTCCAATCCACAAGAATGACAGAAGAATGGAACCCTTACAACCTGATTCAAAAGAAATTATTCATTGAAAATTGAAACCTTTTTGCAAATTCCAGAGAGTGATTATATAATTTCCCATGATAATGTCAACTGTGAAATTCGAGAGTTAAATTCATCTTTGTCTCTGTTTTATATCTTGATGCGGCATGTGTTGATTAAATTCATGAAATCGTCTTGTTGCTGAATTTTCATTGTAATAGAAGCCTAAGTAACCTTGCCCAAGCATAATTGGAAAATTGTAATTCAAAGCTAATTCCCATTGAACAATTGTGCATTATGATAGCTTGAGTCTGATTCAGTTCAGTTTGGAAGGTAGAATTGTGAAATTAAAACTGCCAAAAGTAAGTTATACATATACAAATAGGCTTGCTAGGTATGAAGGATTGAATGTTGTCATGACTAAAGTCTGTGTGTGAAAATTGATATTCAAACCCGTATGATAGTGCACTTTTCTACTTAACCCTAGCACAGTGAAATTGGCATGGAGTGTTGTTATTAGAAATAATTCGAGATACCATTTGTAATTACAGGTTTGCTGCGTGATTGTGATATCATTTATAGGTTTACCCAGGTTAGATAATTCCTTTCAAGTGTGACCTCTGAGAGCAGGATTAGGTTTTTTATAGATTTCTCTTCAAGCGGTGAGTTATTGTTGTTGTTGATTGGTAATGGTTTTGATTCTAGATTTAGATAGATAGAACGAATATTGCCAACTAGGATCTGCTATGAATTGATTTATTTTCAAGGTGTGTGTTTATCGGTGTTTTTGTGTGACTCAATTCTTGAATTAAACATCATAAGGAATCATGCAAACTTCGACTCTAAGAGCTAAATCTTGAGAGCATAGTACAACTTGTGTTTACGAGCCCAGATTGATACATAAATATTGGTGAATTAATTCGACAGTTATTTCACACAACATTTTGGCACCGTTGCCAGGGAAGCTGTAATTCAAAGATTCAGGTAATCATTATTGTCTGAATTTTCAGAGATCTTGCAGGGCTGTCAGAGGTTGGAGAGAGTATGATAAGACGTGAGTGAAGAGCTACGCATCCACTTTTGTGGGGTTTCTCCAAAGTATGACCGATTACTGCTTTTTCTCAACTTTATTCTTATTTCCTTATGCGTAGAAGTAGACTTAGGGATAATAAAGGTAGATTTATTTCTAGTTCTCAATTTCTTGAAAATTTTGGTTCAATAAAAACTCCATTAACTAACCCTGCTGATCGTTACGCAGGTACTAAAAACGAAAAAGGGAGTACTAGTGGAAAGGAAATTTTGGAAGCAGAGCTTTCAAACCAAGAAGAAGTAAGGTTGTCCACTGGCTCTCTCTCCACCAACATCAGCACCAATATGGAAAAAAATGAATGTGAGAACAAAAAAAATGAGGGGAATCATGAAGAAGAGGAAAGACCTACTTTCTTTGGAGGAAATAGGAATGGTCGAAGGGGAGAAAACACTGATGGACCACGAGGGGGACCAGATGACGATGACCAAGAAACTACCTTTGGGTTTCCTATCCTTGACATCACCAGGAATATCACAATGAAGAGCATTCCAATGACCTCCCTGCCACTCTTTTATGGTAAGTCCTCCGAAGATCCTGATGCTTTCCTTTTTGAATTTGATATTTTGTGTAGAAGCTATAATTACTATGAAGATGCACACAAACTGAAATTGTTTCTAGCCACCCTCAAGGATGCCGCACTTCGATGGTTTATGAGCTTAGGGGAAAACACCATATACACTTGGGATGACATGAAATATATATTCCTTAAGAAATACTAGGATTTCTGCAAAACTAGGGACCTCAATGATATTCTGAGAATGCAACAACTAGATGATGAGAGCCTAGAAGAATATCTTGAGCGCTTCCGGTATCATTTTCACAAATCCCGAGGAGCCCATCTAGAGGAAAAAATGGTCAAAAAAATATTTCTGAAGGGATTAAGAGACAAATGCATCGAGACTCTAAACCTCTTAAGTGGTGGGGACATTTACAAAAAGTGTTTTACTGAAATAGCTGAAATTTGTCGAAATTTTTCTAGAAGCCAGGCTAAAGTAGGTAGGAAGCTGCGTGATAGTCTCCGAGACACTGCACCTAGACACCAGAAACCTGCTTCTACTGCTGTCACTAGGGTCGAACTAGGGAACCTGCTGGAAGAATTTAAAATTGACATCTTAAAAACCATTGGCAAGCAGTTCGACACAATGAAACATAAGAAGAAACAAGAAGACGAAAGGGCTGCTATGGCAATCTTTTGTCCTAGATGTAGGCAAAAGCAAATGGAAAGAGAGTGTCCCATCAACAATATTGAGGTTTGTGGAATTTTCGCCTTAGAACATGCTACCAGTAAATTCCCATCTCTTCCCGGTCTGTAGGCCATCTATAAAGGGAATGCTGAAACAAATGATCCATCGCAAGCAAGTAAAAAGCCCTTTTGGAGAGGCCCCAATCAGAACATGTTCCCAGAACCTAGTCCCCAAGGATATAATCAAACTCAACCCTGGAACTTCCAGCCAGCATATCCCCCTTGGGTTGCTCCTCAAACTCAAAACACCCCATGGAACCAGAACTGGAGGGCAAACCCTTATACCAACCCTTATCAGCCACAGAGCCAGTTCTATGTGCCCTACCCAAATATGCCAAGCACCTCAACCTATCAGCAAGGGTATAACCCTCACACCAATCAAGGGTACAACCCAACCATGCAATCCTATCAACAAGGGTATAACCCTCACACATATAAACAACCATTGCTGCCATCCCCTCCCTTGCATCAACTTTTACCTGCACCATCTGACCCATCATCATCTTCGCAGGCACCTCAAAACCCACCTCGCCCTACATTATTTCCTGCACAACCCGTACCTAACCCAAACCACAATAGACCACCTCAACCTGCATAGAACATAAACATCCAGCCTTTCCCTACATACATGATCACTACCATCCCCATGAATCAAATTCAGTTACGATCAGGGAAAACAGTTAATAACGGGAAATCAGTTGTTGTCATAGAGGAGGAGGTCCCATCCAAATCATCCGAAAACCATATGAAAAATGAAAAACAAAAACAAATACAAGTAGAAGAATCAAATGAACCACCCTACCCAAAAACACTCCTTGTAAAGAAATAAGAGACTCATTTGGAATACAACCTAGAAGATGAATTAAGGAATGTCTGCATTAAAATTCCACTCTTGCAAGCTATCAGAGACATCCCTATATACACCAAAATTGTCAAGGATCTCTGCATCAAGAAGCCAAGTAGGAAAGGGCATAAGAACCAAAGCGTAAAAATCATGAGCCAAATGTCCACCATGATTTCTGACTTACCTGTGAAGTATCAGGACCCTAGGAATCCCATTGTCACCATTGAAATAAACAGAGTACTTCTGCCAAACACGCTTGTCAACTTAGGGGTGGAAATAAATGCCATGACATATGAGACTATGAATATTTGCAGTTTCTAGGGCATAAACCCACCCCCATCATTCTAGAAATGGCAAACAAATCCGTCATCAAACCAATAGGAACCCTAGAAGACATAGTGGTCACTATAGCTTCTTGGCAATACCCTATAGATTTTATCGTCATTTCTCCAAAAACCTCAAGACCTGGACATCCTATAGTCTTGGGACGCCCTTGGTTGGAAACTGTCGATGCTGTCATTGGGTGCAGAAATGGAGAAATGATCATTTCCAATGGTTCCCATAGCCAAGCCTTGTCTATTTTTCCCCTTGCTCAGACAGCTACAAAAGTACCATTATGGCTCGAGAGCCCCTACGGAAATGAAGACTATATGTTTCCTTTGTTGACATTAGAATAGTCTATAGGTCTCCAGGAACAGTCCGATGAACATATCTTGCACCAATTTTTATCTCGCAGTTCTTGTATTGATTACCCAATTTCTTTTAATGGTTACCAGCATGTTTTTAGTGATGAGTTCTAGGAAGCCTGCCATCTAGCCATGTTCGCATATTTTACAGCAATAGAGGAAAGCCATGAACTCGCCACTGAGATGATAGAAATCACTGAAGGAAGGACCTTACACATTGGTGCAGAATTGACCACGGAACAAAAGCAGCAACTGATGGGTATGATCCATGAGAAATCGGGAGCATTTTCTTGGGATTACCTTGACATGCGGGGCATCCATCCAGACACCTGTATCCACCACATTTACACTAATGAAGAAATGAGACCCATCTGACAACCACAAAGACGAATGAACCCAACATTGAAGGAGATTGTCAAGGAGGAGCTTCAAAAACTCCTAGCTGCAGGCTTCATCTATCCCATTTCCGACAGTATATGGGTGTCACCTCTGGTGGTGGTGCTAAAAAATAACAGCAAGTGGCGTATCTGCGTTGACTATAGAGAACTAAACAAGGCCACGTTGCGCGACTACTTTCCCCTGCCCTTCATCGATTAGGTACTCGACACACTCTCAGGTAAGAAATAATTCTCTTTTCTAGATGGGTATAGTGGATATAATCAAATCCAGATAGTTGAAGAAGATCAAGAAAAGACCACATTTACATGCCTTGGGGCACCTATGCCTATAGAGTCATCCCTTTTGGTCTTTGTAATGCCCCAGCTACATTTCAAAGAGATGTACTTGCAATTTTCTCCGATTTGGTCCATGGCTATTTAGAAGTCTATATGGATGAATTCACAGTCTATGGAGATGATTTCGGTCAAGCTTTGGCCAATTTAGAAAAAGTGTTGATTCATTTTCAAGAAGCAAACCTGGCCCTTAGCAGCGATAAATGCAGAATGATGCAAAATAAGGGGATCGTTTTGGGTCATCATGTGTCATTAGAAGGAATTAAAGTTGATTCGAAAAAGTTTGAGGTAATTTCACATATTCCTATTCCTAGTTCGTAGAAAGAGGTAAGAAGTTTCCTAGGCCATACAACTTACTATCGTCATTTTATCAAAACTTTTACTAATATTGCAGCACCATTATTTAAGTTATTGACTAAAGATGCTCACTTTGTATGGAATTTCAACTGTCAACAGGCCTTTCAGATACTAAAAGACAGATTTTCTACCACTCCGGTGTTGAGAGGACCAAACTGGTCCCTGCCATTCCACATATGTACCGACGCTTCAAACACTGCACTAGGAGCAGTTTTGGGACAAAGGGAAGAATCTCTATCATTATGCTATCTATTTTATTAGCAAAAATCTTTCCCCCACTGAATTAAATTATACAGTTACTAAGAAAGAATTGTTAGCAGTTGTGCATGCCATTGGGAACTTTAGACATTACATTACCGGTTATGAGACTTTTGTCCATACCGATCATTCTGCCATTAGGTTTTTAATGAATAAACCAATTACAAATGGTAGAATAACTAGATGGTTTTTTCTTTTGCAAGAATTTAATATAACTATAAGTGATAGGCCTGGAAGGGATAACCTAGCAGCTAAATTTTTGTCTCGTTTGAATATTGGATAGGGAAGCACGGAAACTCCGATACCTAATGAATTCCCAGATGAAGCACTATTCGCCATTTCTGCCATCACTCCCTGGTTCGCTGATGTTGCAAACTATTTGGTATCAGGGAAATTACATTGTACAACGCAGTGCTAATTATTCCTGGATCGAGGGAGACTTGTTTTACACAGGACCACACCTGATCATGAGGTGATGTGTGTGGGAAGACGAAATGTACAATGTTTTGAGAGCCTCCCAAAACGAGCCTTGTCGGGGGCATTTGATCGACAAACGAACCACATACAAGTTTCTTTGCACCAGGTATTATTGGCCCTCGCTCTTTAAATATGCCAAGAAATTCTTCTCCATTTGTGATGCTTTCCAGCGGATGGGGAGACCAATTTCCTCCGACGAAATGCCCCTTCAGCCTCAGATAGCCATTGAACTGTTTGAGAAATGGGCGTTGGATTTGGTAGGGCCCATCTCCCCGATGTCGAATAAAAAGAAATACATTTTGGTATGCACCAATTACGTCACCAAATGGGTGGAAGTGAAGGCCTTGTTTGCTACCACAGAAAAATAAGTAGTAGAGTTTCTGTTTGAAGACATCTTCACGAGATTCGGGGTGCCACACGAGATTGTCATGGACCAAGGTACGCAATTCACATAAAAATTGGTCAAGGCACTCACTGAGCAATATCAGATCAAACACCGTAAATCTACCCCTTACAACCCTCAAGCTAATAGACAAGTGGAATCCACAAACAAGGTTCTGGAGTTTATCCTCATGAAAACCATTCAATTGCACCATAAGGACTGGGTGGATAAGCTATTGGAAGCCTTATGGACTTACAGGATTACCTGGAGAAATGTGATGGGACATACCCCGTATGAGCTAGTCTATGGGAAACAGGTACTTTTTCCCATCGAGTTCCAAGTGAAGACATTTCGGATAGCTGCCCAACTGGGAATGAATCTGACTAAAGCCCAAGCGCAGAGGTTGATGCAGCTGAATGAGCTCGATGAGATCCGACAGGACGCATACCACAAAACCTTGCTGGTACAAGATCAAAGAGCTAGATGGCATGATAAATTCATCAAAAAGAAAGTCTTCCGTGCAGGCGACTGGGCCCTGTTGTACGACAGTAAGTTCAAACACTTCAAGGGTAATTTTTCTACTCATTGGATGGGACCCTATGAAGTAGTTGAAGTCATTAATAACGGGTTAGTACGTATTAGAACTATTGATAATGAGAAGACTTCCTTTTTGGTGAATGGCCATTGGCTAAAAGTTTATCATAAACCACTCTCACATGATTTGTTTTTACAGGACATTCAGAAGGATCTAGGACTAGAGTTGGTTCATGGAAATGACCAGCCTCTTGCTAGATCGGTTGATTGATTTTTCTTATGTATATATATATATATATATATATATATATATATATATATATATATATATATATATACACACATTCGGAAAGGATCTCATTAGAAGGCGGTTTCATGGAAACCTTCGGAATTCTGCTGGATCGGTTGATTGATTTTTCTTATATGTATATATATACATATATATATACACACACACACATATATATACACACACACATATATATACATATATATATACATACATATATATATATATACATATACATACATACATACATATATATATATATATATATTAACCAGTGTACTGTCAATTTCCATATCTACAGGTGGTTCTCCCCACAGTCCATGTAGAATAAATGAGAAATTTGGCAAGAGTGGGTTTATTCCTTTATCCAGGCCCATCGGATTACTTATGGAAAAGGAACAGTTGGAGTCTTCTTTAGATGTCTTCAGACTCTCAAAAAATGAAGCTCTCGAGCACTGACTGATCCAGGCTCCTAAAATTTATGGACCAGTGGAAATAGCTACGGAAAAGAAACTCCATGGAGTCTTCTATGGGCAACTCAGACTCCCTAAATATGAATGCCCCGAGCATAAACTACCTTAGGCTCGATAAAAAAATAAGGTGGTGGTAGCCTAGCGATCCAATGGGCATTAAATTATTATTTTCCGAGCCCACTGGAATGTTTACAGAAAATAAACCCCCCCGGAGCCTTCTTTCAGGACATTTCAAGCTCCCTAAACAGAAATGCCCCAGGCAGTTATCATCTCAAGCCTGGTTAAAATCCATGAGATGGTGGACAGGTTCCAGTGCCGCCTCACAAAAAATAAGTGGCACTTTTTCAGAGAAATTAGAGGTTCTATGTTCTGTCCTACACAATAACTAGTTCCATGCTTCAGCTACCCTAGATTTGTCACCTTTGTACCTGGACATTCACTACTGGACAAAAATATTCTTTTGGCAATCTGTTGTCTAGAAGCTACAGCATGATCATAAATAATCTGTGGTACCAATGAATTGTGCAGAACTCTATTTTTTTAACAGTAGTAAAGCCCTGGAATTGCAGCCTAGGTCCAACAGTATGATTGATTTGGATATCATTACTTATTGTAAATTTTACTGTGAACCATGACCATCATTGTAGTAGAAGCTACAGCTCGAACAACAGGCCTGCTCCTGTATTGATAATATGTGATGCTACATCCATTCCCAATATCATTTAAGTGGAAAAGGTATGTGCTTAATCTGCTTAATCTAGTTATATGTAGTTTAAATAATTACTACAAGTACATGTTGTTTACCATGTTCCTTTGCACCTCATCCTCGTATTCCAGTACTCCCTCTCCCTCACCGTCTCCTAAATTCTCTTCATCTCCATCATCTTCCCATCAGTTTCAAATCCCAAATGATATTTCCCAAGATATACATGCTTTTACCCCTACCCCTGCTTCCATAAGCCCAGAATAGCAAGGTCCTTTTCCAACGCAGGGTATGGGCCACATGCCAGATGAAGGTCATCCCCAACAGTCAACAGTACCAACAAAGATATCAGTCCCTGAAAATTAAATAAATAATAAAATTTTCAAGTCAAAAGAAGACTCGAAGGTTGCAGTCATGGAAAACATCTAAAATTCAGTTTGCAGAGAGGAAAAGTGCTAGAATACTGGCTACACAGTTCACAAAATTCTCAGCTTCATTCAGGAAGAATCTAGAAAAGTTGGCCCAAGCAACTAATTTTTGACTAGACAATGATGACTTGGAGGCATGAGGACATGCCTCAGCTCAAGTGTGGGGGAGATGTTGAGGCTACTTTTTTTCTATTCTTCATCACCTCCTTAGCCCCTTTTGGCCTAATTTTGACACCTATAAACCCTCTTTTCCTCTCCTAAGTCCCTAAGATGGCCAAGACCTTCATTAACCATGGTTAAAGGTAAAAGCAGTACAAGTAGAAGTTTTTTTCACTATTCTATAGCTAGTATTAGGCATTTTTAGTGATATTCTATTTGTCAACTTACCACTATAGGCAGAACAATGGATATATTGTAGGATTTTTTTATTAGCTCTGTTGGATTAGAGGAAGTTATGTCTATTTAGACATCCTACAATGGATATGCCAACATAGGAAGCTCCAACTCAAGCCCCAGCTCAGCAAATTCAACGTCCTTCTAGCACTCTGACATAGTCAAAAATGGTGAAGGGCCAGCGGGCCACTCTAAGCATAGTGGAGTTCAATTGATTCAAATTAGATCTTGTTTTTTTCATTATAGTTGCAATCAGTTGTAATAGAAACTGATAGTGTAATTTAGATAAGGTAATGCCAATTTCGTGGATTCCAGATCTCTAGTCTCTAACGCCTTGCTATGTCATGAAAATGTTACTAAATTTGCAATGTAAGCATGCCTATAAAGGCATAGACTCGCCTTTTGATGGAAGAGGTTAATATGCTACATCTTTCCACTGTCCATTTACATTGTGCTCTGGTGTTCTAAAGCAGAAATCGATTTGAAATGCTGGTGTGTTCTTGATTTCCTGAGGATTGTCGTGGGTGTGATGAGTTTCTGAAGCATATTGTTGTAGGTGTGAATTAGTTTGTAATCGACACTTTCCCGGGTGTGGCAAGGGCCCACCATAGCCGGTTCAGTCCAGTAGAGCAGTTGGAGGTAATTCATAGGCACTGTGTGGTTAAATTCTTGATTGCAGCATTAATTATTTTTGCAGATCGATTTTTTTTGGTTTGATTTACATTGCCAAAGTTTCAAATATTTGAATTACAGAGTAATTGGTTAAGAAAATCGATTTATGTTTGGCATAGTCCACCTTTGTTGAAGCTTCAAGGATTCAGTGATTCCAATTACAGAGTTAAGTAGTTGTGAAAAATGATTTATGTTGCTGGATTTACATTTGCTGAAGCATCCAGAATTTGGGTGATTTAAATTGCAGAGCTAATTAGTTGTGACAGTTGATGTATGCTTGATATACATTTGTTGGAATTCCCAGGATCCCGTTGATCTGAATGTAGGAATGCAGAGTAAATTGAATTACGATTTGGTTTTGACTTAATGTACGTTTGCTAGAATTCCCAAATATCGTTGTTTCGAATTCTTGATTGCAGAAGTTAATTATTCCTCGAAATAGACTTGTGTCGTGGCTTTAATTCCTGTTGCTATAATCTAAAATCATTGCTGATTAGATGCTTGAGTGCCCAGTTGTTTGATTTTGGAAATCGATGTCAGCATTGGGTTTACGTTGCCATAGTAGAGTAATTTTATATCCCCAGGATCAGATTGCAATGTCCTCTTAAAAACCCTGTGATTATAGCTGAAGGTGTGTTCGATTTCTCCCCTAGAGACTATGTTCCATTTGTTACCACACGTATTGTTCTGACTTGAGCATTGCCCAGAAACAGAGTTGAGAAAACAATCTGTCCTCTCCCTAAACAAACAAATTGCTGACTGCATTTCTGCATGGATGAACAAAGCTTGATTGTATACACTTGATTCAATCCTTTGATGAGAACATTTCGCTAAACCAATTCCAGTAGCAGAGCGCAGCTCAAATTGAAATTAAGATTCAATGGTTCACTATTCTGTGTGTTGAATGACCCTATGCATTAAGTAATATGCGACCCATTTATGTGTGCATAGCTTGAAGACCATAGTTCAATTGCTGTAATAGATAGATGTCATTTTTAAGTGAACAATTTTGCTTGAATCAGATGCACTTGGGTTGAAGAGGTAGAATTTTGTTTACCTTAGATTTTAGCTTATCATAAAATAGGAGTGTGAAGATTCATTGCACAATGATAGTTGTAGGTCCTTTTTAGGTCTTAGCTGGCAAGTCACGAAGAAATAGTGTGTTGATTAGGTGGAAGGAAATGGATGATGCATAGAGTAGTTTTGAGCAAAGAGTTTTCTCCATTCCTTTGGCATGTTTAAATCAGTGTTTGTATTTTGCCTTGTTTGCATGAGATTAGGGTTTGCAGTTGAATTAGTGAGATCCCTTAGTGAAAGTGTGTATTCCTTGAAAACAAATTTTTAACTAGCTTGGACTGATATTTGAATTAGTGTGTTATTTGGTATAAAGCCTCACGATTCCAATCCAAAAGAGTGAGAGAAGAATTGAACCCTTGCAACCTATTTCAAAAGCAATTATTCATTGAAAATTGAAACCTTTTTGCAAATTCCAGAGAGTGATTATATAATTTCCCATGATAATTTCAACTGTGAAATTCAAGAATTGAATTCATCTTTGTCTCTATTTTATATCTTGATGCGGCATGTGTTGATTAAATTCATGGCATAATCCTGTTGCTGAATGTTCATTGTAATAGAAGCCTAAGTAACCTTGCCCAAGAAGAATTGGAAAATTGTAATTCAAAGTTAATTCCCAAAGAACAATTGTGCATTCTGATAGCTTGAGTCTGATTCAATTCAGTTTTCAAGGTAGAATTGTGAAATTAAAACTTCCAGAAGTAAGTGATACATATACAAATAGGTTGGCTAGGTATGAAGGATTGAAGGTTGTCATGACTGAAGTCTATGTGTGAAAATTGATATTCAAACCCGTATGATAGTGCACTTTTCCACTTAACCCTAGCATAGTGAAATTGGCATGGAGTATTGTTATTAGAAATAATTCGAGATACCATTTGTAATTACAATTTTTTTGCGTGAGTGTGAGATCATTTATAGGTTCACCCAGGTTAGATAATTCCTTTCAAGTGTGACCTCTGAGAGCAAGATTAGGGTTTTTAGAGATTTCTCTTCAAGCGGTGAGTTATTGTTGCTGTTGATTGGTAATGGTTTTGATTCCAGATTTAGATAGATAGAACGAAGATTTCCAACTAGGATCTCCTATGAATTGATTTATTTTCAAGGTGTGTGTTTATTGGTGTTTTTGTGTGAATCAATTCTTGAATTAAACATCATAAGGAATCGTGAAAACTTCGACTCTAAGAGCTAAATCTTGAGAGCACAGTACAGCTCGTGTTTACGAGGCCAGATTGATACATAAATATTGGTGAATTAATTCGATAGTTATTTCACACAACAATCCTACATATGACAAAGAGCTGTATGCATTGGTACAAAACGTCAAGAAGTGGAACACTACTTGATGGGTAAAGAGATGATTATACATACCGATCACCAACCATTATAGTACTTGCAGTCATAAACAAAATTGCAGCAATCACGACATTTCAGGTGGTTGGGATTTCTTCAACAGTTTCACTTGGTTATAACGTACAAGAAAGGTATTTTCAATAAAGTTGCTGATATGCTTTCAAGGCCAATTATAAGTGCTTCTACTTTAACTAAAAATGATTCTATTGTACACAAGAGTTACATAGAACAATATGCATCTAATTTTTATTTTCAAGATGTGTATGCTAGTTTGAGTGAAGGGAATAATTAAGGAAAATTATTATCACATGCATAACAATTTGTTGTGTCATTTGGGAAAACTATTTATACCATAAGGAGAGAGGCTTAGTGTCATGAGAGAGGCTCATTTGTCTCTTATTATTGGACACTTTGGGGTAAGAAAAACAGTGGCGCATCTATAGAGGTATTGCTATTGGCCTCGCATGATATATAGTGTGTCACGTTTTATAAGAGGTTGTTCTATGTGTGCAACAAGAAAGCCTAGCAATAGGAAGCTTGGGTTGTACACACCACTACTGGTACCATCAAGGCCATGGGAGAGTGTCTCCATGGACTTTGTTGGAGTTCTACCTATGTCAAGAAAACAACATGATTATCTTTATGTAGTTGTGGATATATTCAGTAAAATGTGTATACTTAAGCCATGTAAGAAAACCATTACTATTTAAAAAACTGTTGAACTTATTTTTCAACATGTATGGGTTTATTTTGGATTTCCAACTTCTATTGTTAGTGACAGAGATTCTAGGTTTGCTGGAAATTCTTGGTCCAATCTTTGGAAGATGATGGACACAAAGTTGAAAAAGAGTATTGCTTTTCATCCGCAAACTGATGGCCAAACCGAGGTGGTGAACAGAACTGTTGTGCATCTATTGAGAGGATATTGTAGAAAACATCCCAAGTTGTGGGATGAACACCTTCATTACATTCAACACGCTTACAACCGGGAAAATCACTCTTCTATAAATACTTCACCTTATGAATCCTGCTTTAGGTATTTGCCGAAATTGCCATTAGACTTCATCTTTGAGAAGGATGTTGCAATTGATGTGCATAGTGATATTGAAAAGGCTTAAAAGTTCATTGAGAAAATTCAGATTATTCATCAAAAAGTTCAAGAACATATTGAGAAGAGTCAAAGAAAATACAAGGAGAGGCATGACAAACATAGAGTTGATCACAAGTTTCAAGAAGGAGATGAAGTATGGTTGCACATAAGAAAAGAAATGATGCAAGGAGAAGGTAAAAATCTCAAGCCCATTTGATATGGTCCATTCAAGATCATCAAAAAAGTTGGTAATAATGCATTTCAACTCGGCTTGCCTTCATATATGCAAATGTATTTCGTTGTCAATGTAGAAAATTTACAGTTGTGTGAGCCTCCTTTGATTGATGATAAAGGGAGTGATATTCAACTGCCATCTATAGAAGATTTCTCGCCATAATTTTTGGATGAGCTCAAGGAGGATAGCATCCTTGATAGGAAGACACACACTTCTAAGAGGGGAAGTGTCGATTATCTTTGATTGGGCTCAATGGCAACAAACCAAGTAATGCAAGGTGGATGGAGGTTGAAAAGGTGAGGGAGTTGTACCCTTATCTTCTAAACAGGTAATTAAAGTATTTTGGGGTCCAAAAGATTCCCAATGGGGAAGTGTGATCAGGAGATTATGTGTTTTTTCTCAAAATTGAAAGTGCTCAAAACTGTACTGAACCTAAGCGACCAGATAGGTTTCATCATTGTGATTCTGGTGCCACAAACGGTTCGAGAAATCAATGTCATATGAGGAATATATCACATTCTGTTCATTTTCCTAAACAGCTAAAATTTTTGTAGCAGGAGTGACTGGGATGCCCAGTCAGCATGTAGGTACAGTCAGTAGGTGGTATATACTGGGAATATTCCATTTTCTCAAATCCAATCAGATCATGACACATGGTTGTTTCTGGACTGTTGGATGGAGATGTACGTGTTTTATTTGGGCCATTGGATGGATGTGTACATTTTTTTTATTTCTTGTTGGATGGGTAACACGTGGCCAACCCAGAGGCTGCCACGTGTCCCCTGGACAGTAGATCAGAATTATGGTTTGGGGTCCGGGGGGTTCGACCCTGCAACCTCCAACGCGTGTACAAGGTTCTCTACCATCCGGGCTACAACGTATTGCTTACCCCTATCATGTGTTAGCAATATTTATGTTTTATAAACATGGCACATAAGGGGACCGCCGGTGGTCCCAACCCGCCGTCATCCCAAACGTTTGTTCACATGTCATAGATTACATTACCCGTGACATTTGTTATAAGTTTTCAATGGTATTAAACTGTAACTCTGGCAGTGATACAAACCATATCACATGAAACCATGCAATAAATGTTATCCAGAAGTTACGGCTTGTTTAGCTATGGTTCTAACTCTGGTTCCAAAGGAGTGAACCACGGTATCACAGTACTTCTTCTTGGTGGTTAGACTAACCATGGGGGTTGCAAGGTTGGCATATGACCACCCCCTCCCTATTAACCATAACATTTAAAACTCGCAGTTAGAGCTGGCAGACAATTAGCGTGCCCACCAATTTTTAGAGTTTTTACTATTTTTAGCAGTAGTTAAGTGCAGTCTCCACTTTTAGTGGAGGTTTTGCAGGAGTTATTGGAAAAAAGCTTTGGGAGGTCAATTTTCGACCAATTTGGGTGAAACAAGAGTCTACCTAGACTAATTTAAGCATTCTGGAGCCATTGGTGCTGATAAAATAACCATTTGAGGCTTGTAAACACATCTATTTGAAATTTTGAGCATACTGACAAAGAGGGGCATGCCATTGGGAGCTGGACCAGCAGATGTAGCCTAGGAGGGGTGAGCTGCTTCATCATTCCTGTTGTGTAGAACTTATGTGTGATATTTTTTCTCTATTATAAATTGTTGTATAGTGTTATTTAGGCTTATTTCCATGCTTAAAACTCACAAATTTATTTATGTTTCATGGTTAAAAAAACTCATTCTTTAAGCCAAAAAATGGAGACAAATTGTACATGTTTTTATTACTGAAAGGACACTTAGCACAGCAAAATAATACACTCTTTTCAGATCAGCATGACCAAGGTTCAGTATCTGGGATACATTATTGATGAACGAGGGGTGCATTTGGATCCATCCAAGATCCAAGTCATTCAGGATTGACCAGCCCCAACCACTCTAACACAGCTCTGCAGCTTTCTAGGCCTTACAAATTTCTACTGCAGGTTCGTGTTGGGTATCTCTCAAATCACTTGGCCCTTGAGTCAAGTCACCAAGGCTGGAGCGAAAGAAAATTTATTATCGTCTGAATCTCAACAAAAGGCATTCGTAGAGTTGAAACATCGTCTCTGCTCTGCACCAGTGCTCACATTACCAAACTTGCAACAACCATTTGAGATCGAGATAGATGCCTCTAACTATGCTATTAGGGAATTTCTTACTCAACAGGGGCATCCAGTGGCATATCACAGTGAGACTCTTTCCGACACAGTTTGGAAGTATCCCACTTATGACAAAGAGATGTATTCCATTTACAGGCTTAGAAGCATTACATTTTGGGGAAGGAAATGGTCATCCACACATACCACCAACCCATGTAGTTCATACAAACACAAGGGAAGTTGTAGAATGACCTCCATCAGAATTCGTCCACATACCTGCAATAGTTTCAGTTGAACATCAAGTAAAAGAAGGGGAGCATCAATAATGTTGCAAACTGCTTCAGCCGACCACCGATTGTGGCACTAACCACCGTGCTCAACTCTTGTGGGAATGAGACTTATGATTGGTCACTTCTCTATAGAATCGATCCATAATTCGGCCACACATACAAGACGCTCTTAGAGGGTATGCAAGTTCCAAATTTTCACCTCCATGATGCACTGCTATGTCACCTGGGACACCTTTGTGTTCCTTCAAGCGAGTATTCCAAGATGGTTTGGGAAGAGAAATACAATCGGGTCGTTGGGCATTTCTAGGTTGAGAAGACTATGGCAGTACTGCAGAAGTATTTCTACTAGTTGAACCTTTGACAGGATGTCGAGAGTACATCAGATCCTACACTGCTTGTGCCATTGCCAAAACAACCATCAAGAAGCAAGGCCTCTATACTCTGTTTCCGACCCCTAGTCAATCTTGGGAATCCATCTCCATGGTCAAATGTCAGGCCTTCCTTCTACTAAGCATGACAATGACTTTTTTTGTGTTCATCGACAAATTCTCGAAGTTGGACTTTATGGAATCTTGCAAGAATAATATCATAGCAGAAGCCACTAATAAACTCTTCTTTGAATGAGTGTGGGTAGACTTTGGGATCCCACGGTCTATCATCTCAGATCAAGACAACAGGTTCCTCAATACATTTTGGTCCAGCCTCTAGTCGATGCAGGACACCAAGCTCACCAAGTCCACAACTTTCCATCCCCAAACCGATGGAAAAACAAAGGTTGTCAACAGTATGATCATACGCATTATGTGCATGTAAAACTCAAAGAATCCATGCACATGGCATGAGAGCCTCCCCTATATACAACATAGCTATAACTGGGCACTCCACAACTCAACTGGCCACAACCCCTTTTTGGTGGGCTTGGGATTCCAACCAGTATGTCCCATTGACGTAGCCATGCCATTTGTGGTTACTCAGGTAGATTCGACTCAGATCTAGTCTAAAGCTAACAAGGCTAATAACTTCATTGAGCGCATTCAGCACATCCACCAACATGTTTATGACATATTGGGCAGAGCCACTGATGAGTACAAGCAATGACATGATGAAAATCTGGTGTCACACAACTTCCAGGTGGGTGACAAAGAGTGGCTACATTTTAGAAGGAGCACCTCATTGGACCCCACCATCAGCTTCATCACTTCGATATGGGTCATAAAAAATCACCAAGGCTATAGGGGATCATTCCTTCAAGCTCAGTATTCCACCATTCCCTAGTCTACATCAAGTGTTAAATGTGGAATGCCTTCAGCCCCACTTTCCACCTCTACTAGACACATCTGACATGGCAGAACAACTCACACCAACAGAGTTAAACCTAGACAGCATGGAACAAGCCACAATTGATTAGATCATGGACATATATATCAAGAACACCCTCCATAAGAGGATATCGTTGTTGGGTATGTGTTATATTATTTCCACAATTAGTCGCACATGCTGAGAGGTCACAGGGGGATGGTGGCCCCCTGCACAGGGTCTGGGGCAACGCCCCGAGAAATTTTTTTTTTCCTTATTTTTCGATGGGTGGACCTGCCTATGGTATTGTGCAAGGGTTTTAACATGGTTTTGGGGTATGATGGTTTTCGAGGCTTGGTATTTTGTAGATGCAGTCAAGGGAACTACGGTTATGTTCTAAACTAGTGTTAATGGATTTGGGTTTATGAATGCTTTGGCATGTATATATATGTGTTGTAACACTAAAAGGAATATAATGAAAAATCAAGCTAGTAGTCCTGATTTGGGATCCAGGGGAAAATATCTGTGTATATCTCCTTTATGTTTTATGCTCTTGCTCTTGTTTATTTTTTGTCTTTAAGAATTCGTTTGCAAACAATTTCTGTACAGGGTTAAAACCTACACCAACTATACTGAGTTGTCAAAGCAGGCCAACTCCTTCACTAGGGAAAGTGGTTCACCAAGGACCAGGTTCAACAGAAATTTACCCACCTCATGGAGGCAATGCACATAATGGGGACCATTGCTTCCTAATGATGGAGGAATGATCCATGTGGATATTGGTGGCCAGTCGCCTATTTCACCTAGTCAGTTTCATCAGTTTTCGTATTTACTATTTTTAGCAATTTTTTGGATCTTGAACTTCTAGAGCCGTTTTGAGGCCCTAAATGGTGTTTTTTGGGCATGATTTCTCCAATGAATTGAAAAAAATTTCATCAAAAATTGTATTCCTCGGAGATATATTTACAACGAGGTATCATGCGCATCAAACGAAGATAATATGACCAAGTTATGACCCCGGGAAGTTGGTTGTCCAACAAACCCCAACGGGGCCCATAAACTCATTGTGTTACATATCCTCGGGTTAGGGTTTAGGTTGTTTAGGGTTTTATCCTATTATTCAATGATAAAAATACCATTGAGCCTCATTGTAACACATTTAAGAGGCATGTAGTCGCCACATCTCTTCTCATATATAGGCTACCATTGCCTGAGCTAGTTTATTTTCCATTTTGTCCGTAAGCATTTTTCAGTATTTGATATTAATGAAGTGAAGTATTATTGCTGCTACATATTTGCATTTATGTTTATTTCTATATATTATTTTGTTCCTGCATAAGTCTGAATCATTGGTATCAAAGTGTTTTTCTATTTCTCGATCTTTCTTTGCATGTCCCCAATGAGGTCGGGGTATAAAGAGTTAGGGCTCGATCTGTTCAAACCTTTGTAAGATTAACATTGCAAACCCCGACAACCTCCCATGGTGGAAGAAAAGAGATATGAGGGAGCAGGATATCCTATCAAAATATTGCTCGAGGAGGCCCACGAGAAACAAAGGAACATGATGATGGATAACTTCTCCCAGATCCTCCAACGACTACCCATCACCAGCACAACCTCATGCAGCAACCACTCTGGAGGTGCCACTCCTTTTAAGGTATAACTATAATTTTACATTCCCATATTTGAGGGCCAAATAGATGCAGACGTTGTAGATAGATGGTTGAATTTGCTGAAAGGGTATTTTTCAGTCCATGATTTCTCTAATCGAGAAAATATTACCTTTTCACTCCTAAAAGTTGCCCACCATGTCAAAAATTGGTGGGAAACCTACTGTGAATAGAGGGATGAGGAAAAACCCTCACTTTTTCCAGCCGCGCCCACTTGGAATTCGTTCTGAGATGGAATCGAGGAACAATATTACCCCGTGGGAAGCTATGAGGACAAGTACGTCCAATGGACCACTTTGCAAAAGCAAAGGGATCAAGATGTGAATGAGCTGACAAATTCGTTCCATACCCTGTGTACAAAGTTAGGTATTAAAAATTTGGAGAAACACTTGGATCTCAAGTATCACAGTTGTTTGCACAGATACATTCAGGAGGAAATGGAGTTCCTTGACATTACCTCACTTGGAATGGCATATCGATATGTCGCCAATATCCAGCATAAATTTAAGCAAAAGAAGCGAGACTTTGGATCTATGAATCTGAAGCTAGGGAAAGGCACCTAGAAACCGCAGAAAAAGTGGCAAAGCCAAATCAGGGTGACTCGGGACAACATACTGAAGCAAAAAGCGAAGAAAAACACCACAACGCCAAACAAGGACATGGGGAAGTGGTGTGAATTTCATAAAAGCTCCACTCACAATACAAGTGAGTGTTGGGCCAAACAGTCGTTGGTGGCTGAGATGAAGGCATCTGAATCAGATGCATGTTCTAATTTTGAGTCAGAATCAGACAAGGGGAATGAGAAAGGGAATAAAATAATTGATGCAGAACCCAGTGCCACCATTTCCACCATCAAGGTCTAGAAGGAGGAACCCAAATATCCAGAGGAGGGGGAGTGCCTATTCCATTCACAAATGTGGGTGAAGGGTTCTCCACGACAATTCATTGTCGATAGCAAAAGCCAAAAGAAAATCTTTTCATCAGAGGTCATGAAGCATCTCAACCTACCAAACACAACACACCCACAACCATATACCATCGGGTGGCTTCACCAAGGAAGAGATCTTCATGTCAGCCAGTAGTGTTACCTTCCTTACAACATCAATCCCTTCACAAATGAGGTACTGTGTGATATTTCTCCTGTTAAAGTTTCTAATGTATTATTAGGCCAACTATACTTGTGGAAGCGACATCCTGTGTATGAGTCTAGACCTTTTTATGTTATTATTACTTTGGGAAATAAGTTGTACATGATACCGGAGGTAGTACCACCTTCTGCCATATATTTTATTACTTCCAAGCAATGTAGTAAGATTATTTCCAAAGCCAAGAAATTTTTTTATTATTAATATTCACCCACAGGGAAAGAAGAAGATTATGGCCGCAGCCTCCAAGTAGGGCACCCCTACGTGGCAGTAGAAGATGGACAAAGTCATGGAGGAATACCAAGATATTTTCTCCTCGCCCACAAGGGTTCCTCTACACTGCCAGGTCAGGCACTCCATTAATCTAACCATAGGTGCATCGCTACCTAATGGGTCGATCTATTGATGCTCTGTTCTAGATAATGACAAAATCAAGAGACAGATCTAAGAGCTATTGCAAAAAGGGCACATCAGGCCAAGCTCCTCGCCTTGTGGGAGCTTGATCATGTTGGTATAGAAGAAGGATGATACTTGGAGACTTTGTATTGACTATCGGGCGCTGAAAAAGATCACAGTTCGGAATAGGTATCCAATCCCACGGATCGATGACCTCTTATACCAGCTCAGGGGTGCCAAAATTTCAGCAAGATCGACTTGAAATCTGGGTATCACCAGGTACCAATCAAACCCTCTGATGTGTGGAAGACTTCCTTCAAAGCCAAGGAGGACCTCTTTGAATGGTTGGTCATGTCTTTAGGGTTGCCAAATTCTCCCGTAACTTTCTTGCGGATGATGGACAACATCTTGCAGCAATTGACCAACTCATTTATGGTGGTGTACTTATATGACATCCTGATCTTTAGCCAAACTTGGGAAGAGCACCTCCACCACATCATATAGGTCCTCCAAACACTACGACAACACAAGTTGTGTGCCAATTTGGAGAAGTTCACTTTTGGCATGACCCGGGTTAAGTATCTAGGATATATTATTGATGAGCGAGGGTACATGTGGATCCATCCAAGATCCAAGTCATTCGGTATTGGCTAGCCCCAACCACTCTGACATAGCTCCGCAAATTTCTGGTTCTTTCCAATCTCTACCGCAGGTTCATGTTGGGATTCTCTCATATCACTTGGCCCTTGAGCCAAGTCACCAAGGGAGGAGTGAAAGAAAAATTATTTTTGTCTGAATCTCAACAAAAGGCATCCTCAGAGTTGAAACATCACCTCTGATCTGCACCATTTCTCACACTACCATACTTGGAACAACAATTTGAGATCGAGACAAATGCCTATTACTATGCTATTAGGGCAGTTCTTACTCAAAATGGGAATCCAGTGGCATATCACAGTGAGACACTTTCTGACACATTTCGTAAGCAAAACTCTTATGAGAAAGAGATGTATTCCATTGTGCAGACTTTCCGAAAATGGAAGCATTATATTTTGGGGAAGGAAATGGTCATCCATGCAGACCACTGACTCCTGTAGTTCATATAGATACAAGGGAATTTGTAGAACAATCACCATCATAAGTGGTCCACATATCTGCAATATTTTCATTTGAACATCAAGTAGAGGAAGGAAAACGCCAATAATGTTGTAGACTGCCTCAGTCAAACACCGATCGTGGCGCTAACCATATTGCTCAACTCTTATAGGCACGAGACTTCTGATTGGTTGCTTCTCTACAGAAGCAATCCAGAATTCGGCCACACATACAAGACGCTCTTGGAGGGTAAGAAAGTTCCAAATTTTCACCTCCAAGATGCACTGATATGTCACCTGGAACACCTTTATGTTCCTTAAAGCGAGCATGCGAAGATGGTTTGGGAAGCACACTACAATCATTTCATTGGGAATTTCGAGATTGAGAAAACGGTAGCAGTACTGTAGAAGTATTTCTATTGGCCAAACCTTCGACAAGATGTCAGGAAGTAAATCAGATCCTGCACACTTCCTGCACGATTGAAAAACTGACCATCAAGAAGCAAGGGCTCTATACTTAGCTGCCTACCCCTAGTCGACCTTGGGAATCCATCTCCATGGATTAAATGTCAAGCCTTCATTCTACTAAGCATGGCAATGACTGTGTTTTTGTGGTAGTCGACAAATTCTCGAAGATGGCCATTATGGCGACCTACAAGAAGAATAAAATAGCAGAAGCCACTACTAAACCCTTCTTTGAACAAGTGTGTGTACACTTTGGGATCCCACGGTCTATCATCTCAGATTGGGAAAGCAGGTTCCTCAGTATATTTTGGTCCAACCTCTGGTTGATGTTGGACAGCTAGCTCACCAAGTCCATAGCTTTCCATCCCCAAACAAATGGACAGACAAAGGTCGTCAAGAGGATGATCATACACATTATGCGAATGTACAACTCAAAGAATCCATGCATGGAATGAGATCCTCACCTATGTACAACATAGCTATAACCGGGCTCTCCACTGCTCAACTAGCCACATCCCCTTTCAGGCGGGCTTCATATTTCAGCCACTATGTCCCATTGATGTATCCATGCCATTTGTGGCTACTCAGGTAGATTCGACTCATGTCTAGTTTAATATGACAAGGAAAAAACTTCATTGAGCACATTTAGCACATCCACCAATAGTTTCATGACATATTGGACAAATCCAATTCTAAGTACAAGCAGCGACATGATCAACATCAGGTGCCACACAACTTCTAAGTGGGTGACAAAGTGTGGCTACATTTGCAGAAGGAGCACCTCTTTGGACCCCACTGCAAGATTTTCCCACTTCGATATGGGCCATACACCATCACCAAGGCTGTAGGGGATAATTCCTTCGAACTCAGTATTCCGCCATTCATTGGTATGCAACCAATTTTCAATGTGGACCGCCTTCGACCCTACTTTCCACCTATACCAGACACATATGACATGGTAGAATAACTCACACCAACAGAGTTAAACCCAGCTTTCATGGAACAAGCCACAACTGATCAAATCATGGACACACAAATCAAGAACACCTGCCATCAGAGGATCCTGATGAACCGATTTGGCAAAGCAGGCCAACTCCTTCACCAGGGAAAGTGGTTCACCAGGGATGAGGTTCAACAGAAATTTCCCCACCTCATGGAGGTTATGCACGCAATGGGGACCATTGCTTCCTAATGGGAGAGGAATGATCCATGTGGATATTGGTGGCCACCCGCCTATTCCACTTAATAAGTTTCATCAGTTTTCTTATTTACTATTTTTAGTAGTTTTTTAGGTCCTGAACTTGTGGAGCCATTTTCAAGCCCTAAACGAAGTTTTTGGGGCATTATTTCTCCAATGATGAGGTATCATACATTTCAAATAGAGATAATATGACCAAGTTACGACCCTCGGAAGTTGGTTTTTCAACTAACACCAACAGGGCCCATAAACTCTTGGTGTTACATCTCCTCAGGTTAGGGTTTTGGTTGTTTAGGGTTTTCTCTTAATGTTAAATAATAAAAATTCCCTTGAGCCTCATTGTAACATAGTTCAAAGGCATGTAACTACCACATCTCTTCTCATAGATAAGCTACCATTGCTTGAGCTAGTTTATTTTCCATTCTGTCTATAAGGGCTTTTTAGTATTTTATGTTAATGAAATGAAGTGTTATTCCTGCTCCATCTCTATGTTTATGTTTATTTATAAATTTTATAAAATAAACTGGTGAATTTAGAACTTGAAAACAAAAACCATCCTAGGATGATTCAACAAGGTCAGAATTTAAATTTTAACCCACAATTTAGAAAACAACCTCTTTAGATTATGCAAAGAGAAAGAAAGGATCAGGATCAGATCCAACATCCTTTGTATATAGAAGATGGGTCTGAAGATGCAAGAGAAGAGACTGCAAAGGAGCAAGATAACCAAATATCCACATTGTATTCTGATGAAATAGAGGATGGTGAAAATGAGGAGTTTAATGTTGAAACAGAAGAGTTTGTGAATGAGCAAGAAATTGATCAATATTGCAAAAAGTTCATTGATCTTATGAAGGTTGAATTACATAAGAAATATGATTTAATATCAAAGAAAAGATCAAGGCTGTAGAATAATGAAGAGGTGCCAGAAGATCCAACACCTCGACCAATGGCGACTCCACAACAATCTTTGAAGAAGTTTGATAAAGGAAAGCATCAAATTGATTCAGTGGCAAAAACTACATTTCAACAAGGAGAAATTTCACAAGAAAGATCAAATTGTGAGAAGTTGAATAAATCTGCTCTTTCATCTAAGAAAAATTAAACTTTAAAAAAGAAAGATGAATATCTAGAGAAGTTAATAAACCCAAGTAATTATTTTAACTTAACAAAAGAATAGAATAAAATAAAGATACAAATTCCTTTGGTAGAGTTGGCTAAAATCCCATCATATAAAAAGCATATTTCAGATTTTATTAACCTTTCTCAAGATGATAATGTAGAAGATACAGTAAATTTGTAGGAAGAGAGACCAATGTTGATTTTTGGTCCTCATGTTGAAAAGGTGGATTCATCTACTCCTCCATTTTAAATTTATTTGTTGGTACATACTTTTATGCTCCATAATTGTATGTTGGATTCGAGGGCTTCTCACAATTTACTGCCATTATCAGTCATGAAGCAATTGGACTTACACATAAATAAACCTTATAAGTATCTTTACTCTTTTAATTCTAAAAAGGTTAAGTGTGTGGCTTTTATCAAATATTTGGTTGTTTCCTTAGCTCAAATTCCATCCAGGAGTCTCGTGATGGATGTGGTTGTGGAAGATATTACAGCTCATTTTGGGATGCTTCTATCTAGATCTTGGGGGGCTAAGTTGGGAGGTGTTTTAAAGTTATATTTTACTTATGCTATAATCCCAGTTTTTGGAGGTGAAGAGAGAAGATTATATAGGGAAACTAGGTTTTTTAAAGCCATTACTAAGGAGAGTTCAAGTAAGTCTCCCGTGTATAGTCAGGAAAAAGATGAAATTTCCTAATTTATGTTGCAAGAAGTTTCAAAGGTTGCTGAAGATACTCAGGTACAACTCCCTTCAAAAATTGAATGTAAGGAGCTAACAAAAAATGGAATCTGGAAGTTATACATTGATGGTGTTTACTCAAAAGATGGTACTAGTGCAGGTATTCTTCTAATTTCTCCAAAAGGTAATCTTATGCCTTTTTCTTACAAACTAGAATTTGATTCTACCAATAATATTTTAGAATATGAAGCTTTATTCTTGGATTACAAACTAATAAATGATTGGGAGTACAATGTATATCTGTCTTTGGATATTCTGAACCGGTGATTAAGTAGGTTACGAATCACTTCCATGCAAGGCATCCAAGGTTGAGAAATTATAGGAATGAAGTTTGGGACTTAGTGGATAGTTTATTTCTTTATTTTAATATACATTTTGTCCCCAGAGAAGGAAACACACTTGCTGACTCTTTAGCAGTTGCAGCCAACACTTTCAAACATCCGCTTAAACCCCAAACTGAGATATGAGGTAGAAATCAGAAACAGGCCCTCAATTCTAGATAATGTG
The DNA here is from genome assembly GCA_034641835.2 of Pinus albicaulis. NCBI lineage: Eukaryota > Viridiplantae > Streptophyta > Pinopsida > Pinales > Pinaceae > Pinus > Pinus albicaulis. The sequence continues at coordinate 1,848,913,938 of CM076575.1, read as the reverse complement.
AAACATTGGTAGGTTTTTTAGGATGAAGAATAGATTAAATATTTTTTGGGAATGATTGGAGAATTTTCTAATTTGGTAATTGATCAAGATGAAGATGTTGGAGAGAAGCAGAAGGATGCAGTCTCTTTCAAGGATTCAATAGGCAATCAAAAATTTTTACAACTTAAGGATAATTTAATACCAAAGGGATTGGTACCTTTGGAAAGGTTATGTATTTATAATGATGTTGTTATAAGCCCAAAGAAATCATACCTTGAGGATGACATAGAAGAATGTAACTTGGGAATAAATCAACAACCTAAAATGGTAAGAATATTCAAAGATGTTCCTGAACATTTTAAACAGAAATATATGTCTTTTCAAGAATTTTGTTGATATTTTTGCATGGTCATAAGAAGATTTAAAGACTTATAATACTAGTATCATCCAACATAAAATTCCTTTGAAACCAGGGGTTAAAGCTTTTAGACAAAATTTGAGACAGATAAATCCCTTGTTGTTTCCTTCAATTGAAAAAGAAGTAAAAAAATTATTACAGACAACAATAATTGTTCCCTTGAGATATTCAGATTGGGTAGCCAATCTAGTTCCTGTAAGAAAGTAAAATGGAGAGATAAGGTTATGTGTTGATTTCAGGAATTTGAACAGTACATCTTTGAAATATAAATATCCTTTGCCCAAAATGGACCATATTTTACAGAAGGTAAAAGGATCATATATATTATCAATGACAGATGGATTCTCTAGTTATAACTAGATTGCAGTGGAAAAACAAGATCAGAAGAAAACATCATTTACAACTCCTTGGGGAACCTTCATGTATGACCGAATGCCTTTTGGACTGATGAATGTTGGTGCCACATTTCAAAGAGCTATGACATAAAATTTGTTGGAGAAAAAGATAAATCTGTGGTGATTTATTTGGATGATATAACTGTCTTTCCTAAGTCAGATGAAGAACATTTGGAACATTTACAGAAAACCTTTGAAAACTGCATAAGGTATGGTCTATATTTGAATCCTAAAAAGTCTCATTTTGCTTTGCAGGAAGGGAAGTTCCTAGGTCATATTGTTTGAAAGGAGGGAGTAAAGATAAATCATGTAAGAGTATAAGAAATTGGGAAAATACCTTTCCCAAGAAGCAAGAAATAAATTCAGAGTTTTTAGGGAGAATTAACTTCCTCGGGAGGTTTGTTCCAAATTATGCTGAAGTTGTCAAAGAAATCACTGACATGCTAAAGCAAGGGGTTGAAGATAAATGAAATACAACTGCAATAGATTTTTTTCAAGAATTAAATAATTTTTACAAGAATCTTATGTGTTGATAATTCCTAATTATGAATATCCTTTTCAGGTCTTTTCATTTGCTTCTATTTTTACCGTTGTTGTTGTACTTCTACAGAAGAATGAGGAGCAAAGAGAGCAGCTTGTAGCATTCTTTAGCAAAGTGTTAAGAGATGCAGATCTTAAGTACAATATTTTGGAAAAACATGTTTATGCTTTGGTTAAAGCGCTTAAGGCTTTCAGGGTTTATATTCTCCAATCCCAAGTAAGTGCATATGTGCCAAATTTTGTTGTTAAAGATTTTTTAGTTCGAAGTGATATTGAAGTGAGAAAGGGGTAAATTGATAGCAATAATACATGAATATTATTTGGAAATAAAGCCAACCAATTTAATAAAAGGACAAGGCTTGGCTAATATCCTAACAAAAACTAATTTCCAAGCCTTGGGAATAAATTTATTAACTGAAGTTGAAAAAAAAAAAGATGCATAGGAACAAAAGAAGTCCAAACCCAATGTTAAAATTTAGTACAAATTCTTGTGTTCTGAATGGTACAAGGATATTGTACATTATTTATGTTTTCTTTTTTGTCCTCCTAACTTGAACAGATCAAAATACAGAGATCTGAAAGTAAAATCTCACAATTATATAATTGTGAATGGAAAGTTATATTGGAGAGATCCAGTTGGTATTCTGTTGCTCTATTTGACAGAGGGAGAAACCATTGAGATAATTAAAGAGTATCATGATAGCCTGTATGGAGGTCACTCTAGCTGGAAAGTGATAGCTCATAAGATCTTGAAATATGGTTTCTACTAGCCTTCATTATTTTCATATGTTTTAAGACAAGTAAGAATTTGTCAGAAATGTCAGACTTTTGTTGAGAAAAAGAAGTTAGTGCCACTACCTTTAATTCTTGTGTTTATAGAAGAGCCTTTTAGGCAATGGGGGTTAGTTTTTGTTGGAGAAATTAATCCACCCTCCAGTGGACAGTACAGGTGGATATTGACAGGGACAAATTACTTTACAAAGTGGGTTGAGGCAGTACCAACAAGAAAGGAAAATGACTTGGTGGTAATGAAATTTTTAGGAGAAAATATTTTTAGTATATTTGGTTGCCCAAAGAAGTTAGTAACAGATAATGCCAATTTTTTTAAATATGGAAAATTTATTGATTTCTCTCAAAAGTACAATGTTATCCTATCTCACTCTCTTGCTTATCACCCCCAAGTAAATGGGTTAACAGATTCCTCAAAAAAGACATTGGTAAAAATTTTAAAGAAAACTATAGCAAAGATTCAAAAATATTGGGATTCTAAATTGAAGTTTGGTCTCTCAGAAAGTTAAGTCACTACTAGAAGATCAACTGGTAAGACACCTTTTGAGTTGGTGTATCGCACAAAAGCATTATTCCCTAGTCAGTTGATAAAACTTGTTGTAGCTTTAATTCAAGAATTCCAAGAAGAACTAAGCCCCTTAGTCAGAGGGATGAATAAATTGGTGGATTTAAGTGAAATTAGGGATAAGGTCAGAGAAATTTTAATCAATTATTAGGAGAATATGAAAGAAATTTTTTGTTAGCCATTAGTAATTTTTTCCTTTGAAGATGACTAAATGATTGCCCTAGATTTCTAGAAACAAAGTTCATGAACATTGTGAGTTCTAGAAATCTCACTGCCTTCATTATCCTTAAGATAATTTTTCACCATTTCATCATTCCATCATGTCAAGCTCTGCTTACAAATCCCAGAAAACCCATTAGGGGCCCATGTCACTCATTTTGTCTATATTTTGTCACCTTTAGCCCAAATCCTTTGTTTTGTTTTGCCTAAACCCTCCATTGCTACCTAAGGCCACTAATCAAACAACTCTATTATGTCTCCCAAAAAATACCCCAAGCATTAATGGTCTCAAAACTGTCTCTGTAGGCTCTTTAGATAAATCAAATACTTTGGATTTTGGATCTTCAATACATAAGTTTATCATAAACTTTGTTTTACACTTAATAACCCCAAAATCTAAGTTTTTTAGTCCAAATCCAAGTCTAAGGAAACTTCCACTAAGTCACCTAGGGTTTCGCATGTCATAGGGTGGATTTGGTGTCCTGGAAATCTCTGTTTTTCCTGTATAAAGATACTGCATTCAAAGAAGAAAATGGATAAGTGACTTTGTCCAAGACTGATCAAAGGGTCATTCAAGAAATGCCTCCTTGGCCTAAAGCACAAATTTTGGAAGGGACAACTGCCCTTTCTCACATTACTGCAAAAGATATCAAGATGGCCATCAGCCTAGCAAGAGGTAAGGTAATAGCATGAAATAATCACAATGAGATATCCACAAGAAAGGGAAAGGCAGAAGGCCTATGTTTAAAGACAAATCAGGGTTTTTCTGGTTGATTGACAAGACAGTGTACTAGGCAAAGAACCATCACAAGGGCCACAACGAAAAAAGGAACCTCAACACAACCAAATACTCATTGAATATTTTCAGAAGTCATGAGTGAATAAGGGAAAAAGGTGAGGTGAACTGAACATAAATGAATGAACTTGAAAGGGCTATAGAGAACTTAGAAGACAACACTATTTACTTTTCTCTAAACAGCCCTAAAACCTAATAGTTTGGGAAGATGGATAAAAAAAGGTCAAGTGAAGATGATAAGTCCTCCTTCATAAACAAGTAGATTTCATTAAAATAACATCCAAGGTACCCTTTAGGGTTTTTCAAAGCAGCATCACTTCACTGCACTAAAGGGAGAAAGTGGTAAAGGGTATCAATTTAAGGGGCTAACTTCCCAAATGCAGTCAGAGGATCTTCAAAAAGATCAAAATAAAGGCAAGCATGAGGTGAAATGTCCAAGGAGGGAATCATGCTAAAATCATAGGTTCATTGTTGAAGAAAAGAGATGTCAAACTCCAAGAAAGGACAGTGACAAAAGCAAATGTTTTGTAGGCACCTGCAAAAACAGAAGTGGCCAAGGGAAGACATAAAATGGTTTAAATTGCTAAATTCTCCCACCAAAGATATATCACTGTCAAGATGGTCAAAGGAAAAAAACATTTAATTGGTCTAAAACAAAGTATAGAAGCCTCCAACAAGGGTTTCCTTATCAAAAGTATATTCTACAAAAGATGGTTAGCAATGAGTGACACTTCTGCAAGACTGTCAAAGACGGCTACCTATAGGAAGATTGATAAAGATCAAACAAGCTTGATGTTTCTCATGATGATGCCACATATAAATACTAAAGGAGCTATTGATACCAACTACAAGGGTTTTCACTCCAAGAGGTTTTCACTACTTCAAAGTGAAAACATGACAGAATGTCAGTTAAAAGAAGGTCATAATTATTCTCTGTAGTCTCACTCACCAAGCAATCAAAGGCATAAAACATACAAGACTGAATATTCGAAGGTGAAAGTGCCAAAATAATCACAAATTTACTGTTTAAAATTGTTGAGATTCATGAAAAGGATAAAGTGGAGAAAACCTTCAAAAAAGAGCACTAATGTCACTAAATGACGTTTTCCTCAAAAATTTGTCAAAATGACCTTTTGCTTTTCAAGAATTGGTTCATGCTTCCAAAATGTGGATAAGAGGCAAGTTTAAGCTTGTTAAAAAATTGTCAATCCAAGGGAAGCATCAAGATGCTCCAGCCAAGGCAAAAAACCATTTTTTCTCTGAGTTCTACCACCTAAAGGACAAAAAGACCAAAAAGTCAGTGAAAAAGAAAGAAAGGAAATAAACATTAGAAAAGTGGGTTTGATCATGAAATTATTTTTCAAAAAAAGGTATAAAGGACTTCCTTCCCTCTTCCCAAACTCATTTCTGTCTTTGAAAGAGAGATAGAGACCCGTTGAATTATTTTTAAGGTTTTTCCTGCAAACCAGGTAAAATTTCTTTGGCGCTGCGCACAAGGGAGGAAGGGCAGTGTTAAACAACACTGCACTACGCACAGACAAATCGGCGCTACGCATAGGTGGTGGTGCTGGGCACACGCCCAATTCAGAGCCCAACCTTCCCACAATCAATGGCACTACGCACAGCGGAAGGCTCGACAGGCCCGTGCAGAGGCTCGAGCCGGCCACAAATCTTTGAATGTTGTGCATACACCAGCTCGACGGGCCCAACAGCTCACCCGAGGCGCCCACAACCTTCCAACGCTGCGCACAGGCCTGCACAACACCCGACCCGACCCAACACTACGCACAGAAGCGTGCAGAGGGAACGACTGAGACGGCTATGTCGGTTGGCGCTGCGCACAGGAGAATTTTGGCCAAAATTGACAAAAATAGCCAAAATCAGTCATTTCCTCTTGAAAGTGTGCCCCAGGCTCCTGCACGAGTTGAAAAAGGTTGGTGGTCACCTTTCTTTGCCCTCCAAGTTTTCTTTTGGCATCCATAACCAAAGGAGAGTAACAAAAACCTAAATTGGCTAAAAACCCTAATCTTCATGGGAAACCATCATTTAACCTTCTAGGGAAAAAATTTACAAGTTGGAGAATGGTCATTGGCATAAATACACTCAGTACCAGCTAGGCATCCTCCAAAACTCTGAAAGCATTCCTAGACCTACCTCCATTTTTCCCCCATTTGTTAAAGTTTGCCCTCACCATCACTCATTTTTCCTCCCTAGACCTAAAGCTCTTATAAAGCTAAAAAACCAATTTGTTCAAGGACACAATCAGTCACTATGTCCGGAGAGGAGATAAGTACCAGTAGTGATGAAGGCCAAGGGTCTATCAGGCCAAAACACAAGGGAGGAAGAACTAATAGGTTTGAGCCCTTGGATACAATTCAAATCACCTCTTCTCCCATGATCCTTGTATTTTTTCAAGATGTGGGATGCTATCAGTTCTGTGAGAGGGTTAAATAGGTCCAAAACCACTAATATTTGACTAGGTTATTCATTCTCAGCCTACAAAACAACCAGGTCAACCTAGCAGGAGTAAATTTTGAGCTATCATCTAAATCCATTACTAATGCCACAGGGATACCAGACGTGGGTGAGAGATTTTTCAAGCAGAAGAAATTGTCCTTAAGCTACTATGAGCCCTTCCTCAAACCTAGGTATCAACAAGGCTGCAAGAATTTTTTCCCTTTCTCTCACTTGCTAGAGAGATATGCTCCACTGATGAGGCAGATCATCAAGTACTTAACTTGTTAGGGGAGGTACTCTAGGCTTTACTCATATCACATAAGGCTACTAATGCACTTCACCAGGGTTAAATTGCTAAACCTACCATACTATCTCTATCGGAGCATTGCCAAAATGGCTTCAGTAGTCAATAAAAGGAGCTATGCCAACCAAATGCAAAGCCTTTTTCACCACTCTTTGGTTAAGATGATTGTTTTACACCAACTAGAGCAGCAAGGAATCCCTTGAGAGGTTTTTATCTCACATGATTTATTTTCACATCCCCAAGCCTTCATTCAGTAAAATTTTCCTTCCACTTCACACCCACTTACCCTGACTCCTCCATCACCCCCCAGAGATCATATTCCATCACCTCCACCCATGCCTTCTCCATAAGGAAATTTACCTCTTTCTTCTTCTCATGAAGCATCAAATGAGGAAAACAGTGATAATGAAACAAGTCAAGAGGAGGCAGAGCAAATAGAAATGGAGGACAGTGAAGTTAGTAATGATGATGAATTTGAGGAGAAAGAAAATATTGATGACCTTGACATTGATGGTCAAGAAAGCAGTCGTGAGGCACAAAGCATGGAAGAGGACAGTGAGGCACAAAGCATGGAAGAAGAGCAGGAGGATAATGATGACAAGGAAGAGGGAGATGAACATGGTAGTCATGAAGACAAAAACATTGAACCTTTGGAGGAAGGCAGTGATGGTAATAATACCAATGAGTCAGTCCCAAATACAAAAAAGGACAGTGATGAACAAAATGAGGACCTATAAGATAGTGAAGACAATGATGAAGATGATAGTCAAGAAGAAAATGAAGATGAAGAAACAGAAGGTGATAAGGAGGAAATAGAAGAACAAGAACAGGGAGATAAGGAGGCTGAAACAGAGTTTGAAGAGGCAGGCAGTGACCAAGGAAATAACACTGATAGGATAGTCAGTGAGGAAATAGACAACAAAAGGGATATTCATGATATTCATGACAGTTGTCATGACTATCATGACACTAATCAGTCTCTTTCTAACAATGATAATGAAAGAAACAGTGCAGAGAATGATGAAGAAGAGGACACTAATGAGGAACAAGGTCAAATTGAGGCCAATGCAGAAGCTGATGACCAATTTAAACACCAACATGATAGTATAGAAGGAAGTGAGGAAGATAATGATAATGATGATGCTGAAGGTCAAGAAAGTAGTGATCCAATGGGGCATGAAGTGACTCATGAAAGCCATAGTAAAAATGAAAAATCCGGTGACAACACCAAGGGTCACAACCATGATGAAAACACTTTCAAAACTACCATTACACCTCTTCCATGCACATATCAAAGGGGGTCAAGACAAGTGTTTGCTACCTCCAAAAGGCAAGGGGCCTTGTCACCTACATCAATTCCAAGGCTTGACAAGGGAAAATAAAAAATGGGCCAGGTGAGGAGAAGTAAGAGAGTAAGAAATCTACCCAAGAACCTTAATTCATTGATCTAGACAGTGACAATGAGGACAAGGAAATGACCACCATATTGCTACTCCAAACCAAATATGCACAAATTAAGGAATGGGAGAGAGATTTTGAGATGGCACAACGTGTCATTCAGTATTACAAGAATTAGCACAAGCACTTCAAGAATGTGAAAAGGGGCCTTTCTCTCTAGAAGAAAATGACCAAGCACTATGAAAAGAAACACAAGATTGTTTGTGCCAAACTGAAGGAAGCCCTCCATGAAGTCCAAATCCTAAAGGAGGCAAAAGGGCATGAAAGCCTTGGAGTTTTGGTTGAAGCTTCCCTACAGGTGTCCAAGACATCTTGAGGGACCACTCCACAAATTTTGGGCAAATTTGAATGTGATTTTATTTTTTTGAAATTTTGAGGCCTCTGTGTGCAACACCCTTGGCGCTGCACACACATCTCATGCATCCTCAGCTTGCAGACTTGAAATTTTTGGATTCCTCTCATCATCAACAATCTTCTCACAAAATTTTGGAGCAGTTTTGACCCCCCAAAAGGTCAAAAAACACCTAAATTTTGACCATTCTGCCTCATTTTCAGGCAAGGTGCTGCACACAGAGAAGTGTTGGGAGATTGGATTTTTGGATAGGAAAATGGAACTCGTTCAGAAAACCAAAGGTAGATATAGAAATCCAACTTGAAAATCTTTCCAGCAAGCCATCACAGGGAACAATCTGACATCGGGAAGGGGTCCAAAACTTAGTCACAAAGGAACCTATTTTCTGTTGAAGTGGTTCTTATAAGTATTGTTCAGTATTGAAAGTTAGAAGCTCTTATGCTTTCTATGTTTCACTGGAAATTAGGTGGGCTTATAAGTATTGTTCATTTATCTTAATAGTTTGCCCTACCTCATGAGTTATAGTATTTTATTATCAGTATTTAATACCTCCTTGTTATAGGTATTTGACAAATTATTCTTGATTTCCCTTTGCCTTACCTTATTCAAAAACTTAATGTTCATCCCACTTCACTCATAACCTAAAGGATCCATTAACCTTGCTAGATTGGCCTTGCACTACACTCTGATTCATTATTGAGACACTTATGACTTTCATTGACTCCATAGCCCAATGATTTAAAGACCTCTCATTCCACCTATTCCACTTGACCATCTTACCCAACCAAAACAATCAACAAACCATACACTTAAAAACTAGCCTAAAATCAAAACCCTAAAGCAAAAAGAACACATCCTTTGCACCCAATAGAGAGATCCCTCTCTGAGTCTAGGAAGGCTAGGTCTTAGGACTCCAAAGACTGGTTCCATGTTACCTTGTCATTTGGTATACCAATCTGCCAAATCACAGGACACTAACATTCTAGCGATCACGGTGGGACCTTCTGAGTTAGTGACAAACTAAGCATCCCTTAGGACTTTAGAAACCTTTGTCAAATCATATAAAACTCAACTGATAGCCAAGAGTAGATTCTGTTTGTTTCAACATCTTAGCAAAATGATGATTCAGACATACGACACTCTTACAAACCTTAAAACTACAAAAAGAAAACTCAAAAAACCCCAAAACATCCCTAGATTGGTTTTTTGTCAATTATTGGTGGTGGACCATAAACATACATCCTTAAAAACAACAAAAATATCCTCCTGGCGACTCCACTAGCCTCTAGTAGGCCTATTACTTCATTAACACTCATTTGACTTCATAGATTTGTTTTAAACCAAACATAAGAAGTTTATAAGCCCACTTATATACTGTAAGAGTTTACCAAGCACTAAGAGAGGTCAACCTTCAGAAAATAGTCCTAAAACTTTTAGCCTCTCTGAATTTTGAAATTTTAAATCTGGCTTCACATAGGATCAGTACCAGATCTCATCTGGACCCAAACCCTCCAAACATAGTTGATGACCCAGAGAATATTTTGTGGCAAACTTCTAGATCTAGAAACTTAATCACTTTAAGGACCATTCATAGAGCAAGATCTGTACCTGAACATCTTACAGTTTTGCAAGATCCCCAGTTTGACTTGCACCATACAAGGAACCTCTTTAGAAATAGATCTCAAACTGATATTGACTAAACTGACCTTGAACCCTTGGATTTGCAGCAGAGTTCTAGTAGAGAAGCCTCTCCTTCCACACCACCTGACTTTCAACTTCTCCATCACTTCAACTCTTTCCATAACAAATCTGCTCAAAATCAGTTTGTTGGTCTAAGTACTTCCACCACACCCATCCATACCACCACTGTGCAAAACACTCCACTTCATCCTACACCTCCTTTCACTAACCCTCCTCTTATAAATCCTCCATTCGCTCCCATCATGGCAGCTTGGTATGCCCCCTTGGTCTTACCTCAGCCTCTAGTGCCTTTGCAAAATGACTATCAGTCCAAGATCCCTCATTTCACAGGGGCTGAATCCATCACTGCCCAAAAGCATGCAGATAGGATCAATGATGCTTTTGATTACATGGAGATAGAAGAAGAAACTATTAAAATGAGGATCTTTGCATAAAGTTTAGGATGAGAGGCCAAAAAATGGTTCAAAGCATTAACCCCTAACACAATACATGATCTCCCTTCCCTTTATCAAACCTTCATAAACAAGTGGGAAGTCAAGAAAAATCCCCTCCAAATCCTGTCTGATTATAACAATCTTAAGAGGAATGTAGGGGAAAGTGTGCAAGATTATTGCACCAGGTTTAATAGTGTGTACAATGCCCTCCCACCTCACATGAAGCCTCCACAAGGCCTAGCACTAGTAAAATTCCTTGAAGGTTTTGATCCTAACATGACTTTCCAATTGAGAGAAAGAGACCCTGAAACTTTAGAAGAAATGCAAAGGGAAACTATTAGTGCAGAGGTAAACTTGATTGAAAAAAGAGCTAGGTTGAAATCAGAAAAGAGTGTGACCTACAAAGATGAAACCATGCCCTCAACGTCCTCATCTGACTCTAAAATATACATCCTAATGAGAATAGTGGAGAGAATGATAGAAAATATAAACTTAAATGAAAGGACACCTCTTAGGAAAAACCAAGCTAATTCCCAAAACAGAAATAAAGCTCAAAACTTCAGAAGAGACCCTCCCCAAAACTGGTCAAGAGACAATGATCAAAACATTAGGCCACCTTTCCAAGATAATTATGTAAATGGAGAGGAAGAGATGATGAAGAAACTGAAGAGAAAAATGTAAAACTAATAAGCTCTGACAATGAAAATGACGTTTTTCTCACAGAATAAGAACAAGGTCGTCTTGCCTTTGATCAAACTCAAACAGATTGTGAAGACTCTGAAGATTACCAATTAGGACTGGAAAATTCCATCATTGAGGTCCATAGGCAATATGACCTTAGGAGCAAAAGAAACAAAGAAGCCTCTGAGAAACACCAAATTGATATTGTTGCTAGGAAAGCTCCAGAAAATAGTCATAAGGGAACATCAGACAATGTAAATAGCATAGCTAAGAAAATTGACCCAAGAAAAGAAAAAATTAGCCAGCAAAGGGGTGACACAAGCTGCCCTAGTACCTCTACTAGTGGCCCTGAAAAATTTCTATCATCTAAAACCTCTGATCAAAATCAGCAAACCAAACTTGTGGAGAAGGTTGTGGCTGATAAAAGTGATGAAAATATGTCTAAACCCCAAATCCCTTTCAACTTTGAGGGGGGAGATTGCTAAAATTAAGATGCCTCTCACTGAACTAGTAACCCAAGGAGTGTATAAATCCCAAGTGTTGAAGGTCTTGAACTTAGGAAATGATACTGACATGCTAAATTTAATTGATGATGGTCTTGAATTGTTGTTTGGACCTAAGGTTGAAGGAAAGTATCAAGAAGGAGTTGTCCCTCCTTTCTATATTAGTTTGAACATACATGACAAAATATTACACAATACTATGCTGGACTTTGGAGCCTCACACAGCCTCATGCCTAAAGTTGTGATGGAAATCTTAGGCCTAGAAATAACTAAACCTCACAAAGACTTGTACTCATTTGATTCAAGTAGGGTCGAGTGTCTGGGCCTAATCAAAGATCTTTGTGTCAATCTGGCACAAATTCTTGCTAAAGGTCTTGTCATGGACATAGTGGTGGCATACATTCCCCCTAAGTATGGCATGCTTTTATCCAGATCTTGGGGAGCCAAACTTCAGGGAAACCTTCAACTAGATATGTCCTATGCTACTATCCATGTTTTCAACCAGACAAGAAAAATTTACCAAGAGTCACACATGAAGTATATGGTGAGTAACTTAGATAGGCCAAAAAACACCCCTCTCTATTCCATTCATTCGGACTTAGATTCATTCATCTTGTATAATGAAAATGACATTGATGATCAAGTGAATGAAAATGACAAAGATCTAGTGCCACCAGCACAACCAAACATATCCACAGCTGAAGAACATGTCATCCAAAACTCTAGCAACCCTGAACAACAACATAGTGGTGAACATGAAATAGAAATACTTTGGAGCATAACCTTTGATGGCTCTTGTGGCAAGGCTGGTTCACGGGCTAGTGTCTAGATTCATAACACAAATGAAGTCCATTCTTACAAACTATACTTTCAGTGCACTAATAACATTGCAGAGTATGAAGCTCTCCTCCTTGGCTTACACCTTCTCAAAGACTTAGGAGCTAAGAAAATATTTGCTCAAGGAGATTCTGAACTAATCATTAAACAAATCAAAGGTGAGTATTCAGCTAAGAATCCAAGATTGAGAGAGTACAAAAATGAAGCCTTAGATCTCCTCAAGGAGTGTAACATTGGCATCCTAAAGGAACCTAAAATGATCAAACTCTCCAAAACTCTTCCTCCTCACATAAAACAGAGATATATTGAAAATTTTCAAGAATTTAGAGATGTTTTTGCATGGGGGTATGAAGATTTAAAATCAGATGACACAAGCATTATTCAACACAAAATTCCTCTTAAAGAGAATCAGAAACCTTTCAAACAAAAATTGAGAAGAATAAACCCTATTATATTACCTTTAGTTGAGAAAGAGATCAAAAATATATATGATGCTGGGATCATAGTTTCCCTTCGATACTCAGAGTGGGTTTCCAACCTTGTGTCAGTTAGGAAAAAGATCGGGGAGATTAGGCTTTGCATTGACTTTAGAAATATGAACAAGGCCTCCTTAAAGGACAATTACCCCTTGCCTAAAATAGATCACATACTTCGAAAGGTAGTTGGCTCTAAAAGAATCTCATTGCTTGATGGTTTTTCTGGCTACAACCAAGTACTGGTACTCCCAAGTGACCAACACAAAACTGCCTTCACCACACCTTGGGGTACATTCATTTACGTTAAAATTCCATTTGGGTTAATGAATGCAGGGGCCACTTTCCAAAGGGCCATGGACATAGCTTTTTCAAAAGACATAGGCTACTTCATAGTCATTTACCTTGATGACATCATTGTCTACTTTAAGACCGATGAAGAGCACTTAGTTCACCTGAGAAAAGTTTTTGAAAAATGTAGGAAGTATGGCCTTTCCTTGAATCCTAAGAAAACATTGTTAGGTCTCCAGGAAGGAAAACTCTTAGGTCACATCATCTCAGAAGAAGGAATCAAAATAGACCCTAAGAGGATTGAAGGTATTTTTCGAATCAGCCATCCTAGAAACATTAAGGAGTTACAATCTTTCATCGGGAAGATAAACTTCTTAAGGAGGTTCATTCCCAACCTTGTTGAACTCTTGAGGAATATTACCAACATGCTTAAAAATGAAATAGGAGTTAAATGTACCTTGGAAGCTAAACAATCCTTTGAACTTGTCAAAATATCCCTCACTCAAACACCGGTCCTAATCAGTCCTGATTTTACCAAAGACTTCTACATTTTCTCATTTTCCTTTGAGCACACCATTGCTGTATTATTACTACAAAAGAACATGACAGGGAAAGAACAACCTATAGCCTTCTTTAGCAAAGCTCTTAGAGATTCTCCTCTCAAGTATAACATCATGGAGAAGCAAGCCTATGCCTTGATTAAAGCATTGAAATATTTTAGAGTTTATATCTTACATTCTCACATCATTGCTTTGTCCTACATACAGTTGTCAAAAATATTTTGAATCAAGACCTTGATGGTAAAAAGGGAAAGTGGATTGCTATTATCCTAGAATATGACTTAGAAATTAGACCCACTAAACTGGTCAAAGGACAAGGCTCGCAAAACTTATGGCTGAATCAAATTTCCAAGCATTAGATATGAATATGGTTGATGTTTTAGAAGAACAAGAAGAGTGCACAGCTCCCCATATTGAAGAAAAATTTCTCAATTCATTTTGGTATGCTGATATCTTGTAAGTACTCTTTTATCTTAATGCCACACCTACATTATCCAAGACAAAAGCTAGGTTCCTGAAACAAAAAGTTTTGAATTTTTGCATTATAGATGGAATGTTATATTGGAAGAACTCTATAGGCATATTCCTTAAATGTTTTCTTTAGGATGATGCAGGAAAGATCATGCATGAGCTACATGAGGGAGGATGTGGAGGCCTTATCTACTGGAAAACCACAGCTAACAAGATCCTTAGAGTTGGCTACTATTGGCTTACCCTATTTCCCGACACCCACAAACTAGTCATGACTTGCCATAAGTGTCAAATTTTTGAAGGCAAGAGAAAGCTCTTAACTTTGCCTTTACACCCCATTACTGTTGAGGCCCCTTTACAACAATGGGGTTTGGACTTCACTGGTGAGATCCACCCCACCTCATCTGCCCAACACAAGTGGATCCTTACTACTACTGATTACTTCGCCAAGTGGATAGAAGCCATCCCCACCAGAAATGCCACCGATTCAGTCATTATCAATTTTCTTCAGACCAACATCCTTTCTAAATTTGGTTGCCCCAGAAAAATCATCACAGATAATGTTGTTGCCTTCACATCCAAAATAATGGTTGACTTTTGTTATAAATATCACATCACATTAGGACATTCCACAACTTATTACCCTCAAGGCAATGGGTTAACCGAGTCTTCCAACAAAATCTTAGTCAATATCATCAATAAGCTTCTAGAACAGAATCAAAAAGCATGGAATGGCAAGCTAGTGCATGAATTATGGGCTAATAGACTAACCACCAAGAAATCCATCGGTATGTCTCCTTATCAACTGGTATATGGCATGGATTCCATTTTCCCAACATCCTTAGGAGTCTCGGTGATGAAGCTTCTCCAAGAAGCACAATCAGAAGAAAATGACATGCAAAGGAGGCTGAACCAAACCATTCATTTAAAACATACAAGGGAGGAGGTTTACCAAAGGACACAAGCAATACAAGAAAACATAAAGAAAATCTTTGATAGAACGATCAAAGCTAATGATTTCCAGGTTGGAGATAAAGTACTGAAATGGGACTCAAGGAGGGAAGACAAAGGTAAACATGGTAAATTTGAAAATTTGTGGAAGGGACCATACATTATCAGTTTAGCTAGCAGGAATAATACTTTCTTTTTACAAGAGTTTAATGGAGGATATATTTTTGGAGGTCCTGTCAATGGCAGGACACTCAAGCACTATTTTTGTCAAGAATCCTAATTTGAATTTCTCACTCATTATACATGCCATTGTTTGAAGTAAAAGTTATAGAGAGAAAAACAACAAATCAAAAAAAAAAAATAGAAAAGAGGGAAGATTTGAAAAGAGGTAAAGCCCCATGCCCAAAAAATAGAACTCCTGAAAGTGAGCAACCTTAAATGCCACTACTGGTTTAAAAAAGAGAAGGTCTTGTTTCAGTCATCTAGCCTAATCATGGCTTAAACACGTTTTCAGTTTATTGTTGATAAGTTAGTGAAATATAGTTGGTCAAATTATTCAAGCTTCACTTGTCAAGAGATAGATTAGGGAGAAAGATATTGGTTCCACATGCTTAAAACAGAACCAAGGAGAAAAATGGGGAAGAATAGAAAACAATGTATCCTAGCCCTGACTTTTGTAGTCTTATTTTGTACAAAAATAACATTTGTGTGTAGCTTGTTCTTATGCCACAAGCTCATGGTAAGTCAGATTGTCTAATCCTGATTTAACCATGCTTTCAATTTCATGTTTATAGCTTAGAGAATGAAGTCTGTCATACAGCCTAATATTGACAGTTAGCTAGTCTAGGTAGAGAATAAAAGGAGTTCATTAGTATAATCTGAACTCTTGGAAGAAATAAGATAGAAGTAGATAGTTTGTTTTGCTTTCAAAATGAAAAGATGTCAAGGGTCACCATCTCAAGTGCACCCAAGGAAGAAAAAAAAGTTTAGGCAAGTAGGTTGGGTAGGTAGAGATGAAGTTGAGCCAATCTTGTCTTTAAGATTATTGAGATCATAGCTTCAAGCAAGCATCAACAAGTGAAAAGAGGTAAAAATATGCCCAATGGATGAGGCACTGGTCTTCGTAAAACCAGAGATCTGAAGTTTTGAACACCTCCTGAAATTGAACTACCCTACCCAAGTGGAGCCATTATTAGTCATCAGTAATTTTTGCCTTTGTAGATGACTAAATTATTGCCCTAGATTTCTCGAAACAAAGTTCATGAACATTGTGAGTTCTATAAATCTCACTGCCTTCATTATCCTTAAGATAATTTTTCACCATTTCATCATTCCATCATGTCAAACTCTGCTTAAAAATCCTAGAAAACCCATTAGGGCTCATATCACTCATTTTTTCTATATTTTGTCTCCTTTGGCCCAAATCCTCTATTTTTCTTTGCCTAAACCCTCCATTGCTACCTAAGGCCACCAATCAAACAACTCTATTATGTCTCCCAAAAAATACCCCAAGCATTGATGGTCTCAAAACTGTCTCTGTAGGCTCTTTAGATAAATCAAATACTTTGGATTTTGGATCTTCAATACATCAGTTTATCATAAACTATGTTTTACACTTAATAACCCCAGATTCTAAGTTTTTAAGTCCAAATCCAAGTCCAAGGAAACTTCCACTAGGTCACCTAGGGTTTCACAGGTTATAGGGTGCATTTGGTGTCCTAGAAATCTATGTTTTTCCTATATAAAGAGATTGCATTCAAAGAAGAAAAGGGACAAGTGACTTTTCCCAAGACTGATCAAAGGGGCATTCAAGAAAGGCCTCCTTGGCCTAAAGCACAAATTCTGCAAGGGACAACTACCCTTGCTCACATTACTGCAAAAGAGATCAAGATGGCCATCAACCTAGCAAGAGGTAAGGTAATAGGGTGAAATCATCACAATGAGATATCCACATCAAAGGGAAAGGTAGTAGGCCAATGTTTAAAGACAAATCAGGGTTTTTGTGGTTGATTGACAAGACAGTGTACTAGGAAAAGAACCATCACAAGGGCCACAAGGACATAAGGCGCCTCAACACAACCAAATACTCATTGAAGATTTTCAGAACTCATGAGTGAATAAGGGAAAAAGGTGAGGTGAACTAAACAGAAATGAATGAACTTGAAAGGGCTATAGAGAACTTAGAAGACAACACTGTTTAATTTTCTCTAAACAGCCCTAAAACCTAATAGTTTGGGAAGATGGATAAAAAAGGTCAAGTGAAGATGATAAGTCCTCCTTCATAAACAAGTAGATGGCATTCAAAGAACATCCAAGGTACCCTTTAGGGTTTGTCAAAGCAGCATCACTTCACTGCACCAAATGGAGAAAGTGGTAAAGGGTATCAGTTTAAGGGGCTAACTTCCTAAATGCAGTCAGAGGATCTTCAAAAAGATCAAAATAAAGGCAAGCATGAGGTGAAATGTACAAGGAGGGAATCATGCTAAAAGCATAGGTTCACTGTTGAAGAAAAGAGATGTCAAACTCTAAGAAAGGACAGGGACAAAAGAAAATGTTTTGTAGGCACCTGCAAAAACAGAAGTGGCCAAGGGGATGTAGAAATTGTATGCACTAAGCATGCATATGTCCAATATCCACCTGATCTCACACTATTTAACTTTATGCAAGATACTGAATCTATTCCACTTGTTAATATTTTGGGGAAAAATTAATTGCACACACATGTGAAGCATAAACAAAAATATTCAATCGCACATAACACAATTTTTAACCGGGAAAGCCTGAAGCTGAAAACCCCAAATATATATTATGTAACATTGAGATCATATGACAATCTCATACAAACATACAAATCTTATCACAAGCCCTCAATACAATACAATCGTCATACACTAATCAGGCCTAATTTTGCAAATCAATGCACCGATCTTTGCCACCTGCTAGCCTACCTCCACTGCGCAATATCTGCTGAAGAATAGCTATAAATGAATTCGAATTACTCCATCCTTGACTGCGCAATCCTCATTGGCATCACCACAGTGTTTTTGATGCAATCAATGCATCACTATAGTCATAACAGATAGTCTATCTTTCCCTTTCACCTATCTCTCCACTGGTCTCCACTAAAACTGCCATGCACTGTAGTTAACTGTTGTATTGTTCAATTGATTAATGAGTTATTATTTGTGAATTAATTAACTAATTAATTCACTCCACTCTCACTAGTGTATCATTTAGTTAGACTAGATACAACTAGCTCAACTGAGTCTAACTGATTTAAACTGAATACAACTCCATAACTACTACTTCCAACTATGTCATAACTCTACCACTTGAGTTCTAACTGAGTCCTCCATACAATAGCTTTAGTAAACCCTTAGGAATAGCGTAATTCCTTTTGTCAAATATTCTGCCACATCTGTGCACTGAACTAAAGTACTCCAAGAGAATAAGTTGTTGTTTAGAGTCTGATTATTATTAAGAGCTAATAATAATCGACATGCATATATTTTTAGATTGACAATCTATAAATAGACATCGCCCAATATTCTAAAAATAGAATTTCATCTATTTTTCCAGCTTGATCAACCATCCACAAATAGCATCTTGCAACTTCTGAAATATGATCATCATGTCTAAAAATATACATAGTCTAAAAATAGACTTGCGCCAAAAATAGCCTGTGGACCCACTTAGTGAAGGCGACTCTTTTCACTAAGCTCATCATCTTGTTGAATCTCAACACTCCCTCTCAACAAGATAGGGATTATCCTTCACCCTGATCCTGCCTCTATGGTATTCGAATTTGCTCCTGGTGAGCGCCTTCGTCAGAATATCTACATCCTGATCCTCCGTGGGAATGTATTGAAGCAACATGATCTTCCACTGCACATAATCTCTGATATGATGATATCGGATATCAATATGTTTAGATCTATCATGAAACACAGGATTAACTGAGATTTCAATGCAACTCTGATTATCACAATGAATCACCGTGGGATCTAAATGTGAACCGAACAAACCAACCAGAATCTTCCTCATCCAGATAGCCTCACATGCAGCTGAACTTGCTGCCATGTATTATGCTTCCGCTGAATTGAGTGCCACAAATTTTTGTTTCCTGATGTACCAAGAAATTTTCGTAGATCCAATACTGAAAATCCCTCCTGATGTGCTCTTTCTGTTTGTTGGGCTTCCTGCCCAATCTGCATCCGTGAAGCCATGCAACTTCACCTCATCCGTCTATCTGTACCACAAACCATACTTAGATGTGCCCCTGAGATATCTCAGGACATGCTTGCCTACCTTCCAAAAGAGCTTGGTAGGCTTAACCATCGCTTGTGAAAGCTGGTTCACCGCATAACATATGTCTGGTCATGTATTGACTAAATACATGAGCGAACCTACCAATTGTTGATAAACAGTGGCATCCACTACCTCTGCCGATGTAGCATCCTCTTTCTTCCAATTTCCTGGAAGAGGAGTGTCGATAGGCTTGTAGCCTTTCATGTGAAACTTCTCCAGTATCTCCTGGGAATACTTGCCTTGAGACACAAACAGTTCACCTTCCCGCTGCCATATTTCCAATCCAAGGAAATAATGAAGGAGGCCTAAATCCTTCATCTCAAACTCATTTGCAAGATCAGCCTTGCATGAGTGTATCAACTGCTCATCACCTGTTAGTATCAAATCATCAACATAAAGTAAAATGATCAAAATCTTACCCTCAACCACAATCTGGTACAGGTTTTCATCCGCCTCACTCTTGGTGAAGCCAAGTCCAATGAAATAGCTGTCAATCTTAGTGTACCAAGCATGGGGTGCTTGTTTCAGTCCATACAACACTCTTTTGAGCCTGTACACATGTGACTCGCTACTGAAGATCTCAAATCCTTCAAGCTGATCAATGTACACCTCTTCCTCAATGATCCCATTAAGGAACGCATCTTCACATCCATCTGATGAATGTGCCAACCCATCTGCGCTGAGAGAGCAAGGATGGTCCATATGGAAGAATACCATGTGACAGGTGAAAAGGTTTCTTCATATTCAATCCCCTCAATCTGTGAGAAGCCCCAGGCAACAAATCTTGCCTTATACTTCTCGACGCTCCCATCAACAACTTTCTTTACCTTATAGATCCATCTTGATCCTACAACTTATTTTCCCACCGGCCTTGGAACAATCTCCCAAGCACTCTTTCTGACAATGGAGTCATACTCCTCCACCATGGAATCTACCCATGTGGGCTTCTACGCTGCTTCTTCAAAAGAAGATGGCTCTGTCACAATATACTTGCTCATAAGAGCCATGTATCCAGTCTATCGGTCAGGTGACTGTCTCTATCTGCGCTATGATGTAGGGACTCCTACATTCTATGCCGCATCAAGCTTCAGTCTCTCAGCTTCTGTGGTATGCTTCCTGCCTTGTCTGATGTTTGGTTCTACATGAGTGGACTCCTCCACTCCATGAATCTCCTCCTGTGGTTGATCCACATCCAGAGGCTCATCTTTGGGAACAAGAAGTTCCTCCTCCACATGCAAGTGTAGCTCCCTCCCAAGCGACAACTTCATGGCTTTCACCTCATTGAATTTTATATCTCGTCGCACAACAGTCATCCGACTATCTGGAAAATACACACGATAGTTATGGGGTGTTTCTGTGTACCCCACAAACATCCCAACTTCTACAGTTGACTCCAGCTTCTTCCTGGCATCCTTCGTCACATGAATGTAAACAGGTGAGCCAAAAATATTCGACTGAGAAATATCAGGCTTCTTACCAGTAAAAGCTTCCTCGGGTGTACTCATGCTAAGTACTCTATGAGGACAACATTTTTTCACATAAACCGCAGTGTTGCATGCTTTCGCCCACAAGTGCATCGGTAGGCCCTGGTCATGCAGCATCGCTTGTGCAGCACCCACGATCATTATGTTCTTTCTCTCCACGACCCCATTCGGCTGTGGGTTATGAGGCGCTATGAGTTCTCTTTGAATTCCTTCTTTACTACAGAAGTCTTTGAATTCACCCGAGATGTATTCACCACCATTATCACTCCATAGAGCTTTCGCCTACTTCCCCGACTCCTTCTCCACCAATGCCTTGAACTCACAGAACTTTGAGAACGTTTCACTCTTCTTCTGCATGAAGAATATCTAGCATCTACGAGAAAATTCGTCAAAAAATATCACATAATACCTGTGTTTTGTTGTTGAAGCAACCAAGAATGGTCCACACACGTCTGTGTGAATTCTCTCCAGGATCACTGAAGCACAGTTATCCTTCTCATGAAAGGTGGTCTTCACAAAATTACCCATTGTACATCCTTTTCACTAATCTGACTGCGCAAGAGTACCCTTGGGAAGTCCAATAGAAATTTGCTGCAAAATCTTCAAAGCGCCATGGTGAAGATGGCCCAATCTCCTGTGCCATAACTCGTCCTCATCCCGGCTCACCACTTCTTCTGCTTTGCCCACCATTGCAGTGCAACCATCTACCTCCAACTTGTAGATATTCTTAATTCGAACCCCTATCTTCTGTAGGTTTTAACCCTGAACAAAAATTATCTACACACGAATCTTATAACAGAAAATAAGCAATAGCGAGAGCATAAAACATAAAACAGATAAACACAGAGATTTTCCCCTGGATCCCAAATCGGAACGACCAGCTTGATTTTTCATTATATTCCTTTTAGTGTTACAACACATATATATACATGCCGAAGCATACATAAACCCCAATCCATTAACCCTGGATTAGAACATAACCGTAGTTCCCTTGACCGGATCTACAAAAATACCAGGGGCCGAAAACCATTGAACCCCAAAACCATGTGCAAAACCATGGACAAAACCATGGACGCAGACTACCCAGTGGAAATTAAGGAACCAAAATTAGTCGTGGAAAGAATATAACACATACCCAACATTCTCCCACTTGTTTTTTTCTTTCCATGGGGGGCCACAGGAGGGCTTAATCATTGGCCCAATTCTTCAACACCCATTGTTTCTCTACACCAAGAGAACTTCTGAGTGCTCACAGACTTTGTCAATGCATCTGCTACATTCTTCAAATTGTCCACCTTTACCAGCAACACCCTTTTAGCCTCAACCATATCTCTAAAAAAGTGATATTGAACATCAATGTGCTTTGTCTTTGAATGATAAGCAGGGTTCTTAACCAAGAAAATTGCACTTTGGCTATCACAGTCTATCCTTATAGCTTGATGTACCAACCCCATACTTGAACACAATCTCTGCAACCAAACTGCTTCCTTTCTTGCATGAGTGGCTGCTATGTATTCTGCCTCTGTAGTTGAAAGAGCCACTACAGACTGTCTTTTACTCATCCAATTGACTGCGCCTCCAAATAGGCTAAACACATACCCACTTGTAGATCTTCTTTGGTCCAGATCTCCAGCCCAGTCTGCATCAACAAAACCACGAATGTCCAAAATTATTTCCAATCCTGGTCTTCCCTGGTAGCACAAGCCATAATCACTAGTGCCACGTAAATATCTGAAAACCCGCTTCACTACTGTCCAATGCTCCTTCCCCGGGTTTGACATAAACCTGCTCAATACTCCCACTGCATGTGCAATGTCTGGTCTAGTACAGACCATTGCATACATCAGGCTACCCACTGCACTTGCATATGGAACACGGGACATATACTCCTCTTATTCTCGTGTCTTGGGACACTGTTCAGCAGACAGCTTTACACCTACAGGAATAGGAACATTTACCGGTTTACTATCCTGCATATTGAACCTCTGCAATATAGTCTCGACATACTTCCTCTGGTTTAACCAGAGCTTCCTCTTTGCCTGATCTCTCTTAATTTCCATGCCCAAAATATAGTTTGCAGCACCAAGATTCTTCATGTCGAATTTGGAGAACAGTTGGGTCTTCAAATCTTGGATAATTTCTTTGTCATTTCCAATCAACAACATATCATCCACATACAAGACCAAATAAATAACACGGTCACCAACTAATTTAAAATAAACACAATGATCCTCTTTGCTTCTGGTGAAGCCAAGTCCCCGTATATAGGTATCAAATTTCTGATACCACATCCTTGGTGACTGCTTTAACCCAGACAGAGACTTCTTCAACCTGCATACTAGTTCTTTCTTACCTTTCACCATAAAGCCTTCAAGTTGCTTCATGTAGATCTCCTCTTCTAGATCCTCGTGAAGAAATGTTGTCTTCACATCCATCTGTTCTATCTCAAAATCAAATGCAGCAGCAACAGATAAAAGTAATCTAATAGAAGTAACTTTGGCAACAGGAGAAAAAATATCACCAAAATCAATTCCCGGCACCTGGGAATAACCTTTCGCTACCAATCAAGCTTTGTATTTCTCCACCTTGCCTTCTACATTCATCTTCTTCTTAAACACCCATTTGCTCCCAATGGGCTTCCTTCCAACCGGCAACTCCACCAGATCCCATGCATCGTTTTTGTGCAAGGATGCCATTTCATCAACCATGGCCTCCTTCCAGAGTTTTCCATCCTCTGAATCTACTGCCTCCCTGACAGTTCTGGGTTCATCATCAATTATAGTTAAGGCAAAACCTGAACATAAAGCAGATGGACTATACCTTTCTGGTTGCCTTCTTTCCCGAACTGATCTTCTCAAAGCTGGAGTTTGTGGCTCTTCATCTTCTGAGTCTTCTTCTGTTGTAGAGTCTGATTCATCCTCCTTTAGCTCAAACTCTATCTTTTCATGTTCCTTTGATAGGACTTCATGTTTAACAACATCTTTCACTTCTCTAAACATCACATCTCGGCTGTACACAACCTTCCTTGTTTCTGGGTTCCAAAGCTTGTAACCCTTTAAACCATCCTTATACCAAATAAAGATGCACTTTTCAAATTTATTATCCAACTTGGTCCTTTTCTCCTTTGGAACATGTACATATGCATCACATCCAAATACCCTTAGATGTGAAAGAGAGGGTTTCTTACCAGTCCATACCTCATGTGGGGTCTTATCCTCCAACGCTGATGAAGGTGATATGTTAACTAAGTAACATGCAGTCTCCACTGCCTCTGCCCAGAATTCTTGTCCTAACCCAGTACCACTGAGCATGCTTCTTGCCTTTTCCATCAGTGTTCTATTCATTCTTTCTACAACTCCATTTTTCTGAGGTGTGTATGGAGTAGTCTTCTGCCGTGCTATACCACACTTCTTACAGAACTCTTCAAATTCCTTCTTGCAGAACTCCCCACCATTATCTGTCCTCAGCGCCTTTATCTTCTTCTCTGTCTAGTTTTCCACCAAAGCCTTAAATTATTTAAATTTGTCAAAGACTTCAGATTTCTTCCTCAAGAAATATATCCATGTATTCCTTGAGAAGTCATCTATGAATGAAACATAGTACACGGACTTTCCCAGTGATGGAACTGACACAGGCCCAAACACATCACTGTGCACAAGTTCTAATATCTTGTTTGCCCTCTTAGCACCAGAAGGAAAACTCACCCGATTCTGCTTACCATATACACAATGTTCACAGAAATCGAAATCTAGAGAAAAATTAGACATACCTTCTACCATACCATTTCTGTGCAGTATCTGAAGGCCCTTCTCTCCAATATGTCCAAGCATTTGATGCCATAACATGGTCTTTTCTCCAGATACAGCTAGGCTTTCCGCTCCACTTTCAGGAACCATAGAACTATTACACCCATCAATAACAGTGCTACCTTCTAGCTTGTATAGAGTTCCAGTCCGAACTCCCCGCATTAGTACCAGTGCTCCCCGAACCATCTTGCAGGAATCTTTCTCGAACACTGTTTTTACACCTGCATCATCCATCTTGCTTACAAAAATCAAATTTCTAGCCAATGCAGGAATATGCAGAACACCAGGAAGTGTTCTAATCCTTCCACCTTGTAGCTTCAGCTTGACCTTTCCACGTCCGATGATTCTGGCCCTCCTATCATCCCCTAGGAAGACATCACCACCATCATATTTCTCATACTCGCATAACCACTCCCTATGGGGAGTGAAGTGAAAGGATGCACCTGAGTCAATCAACCATGACTCATGATCTACATGTGTATTTGAAGAAGAAGCTAAATACACATCCCCACCTTCATCCGAGGTGGTTTTTTCCTCTGCAGAAGGACCTTCATCAGATCCCTTTCCTTTCTCAGGAGCTTTAGATCTGCATTCCTTTTTGTAGTGCCCTTCCTTTCCGCATTTCCAGCACACCTTTACAAACTTTCCAAGAGATTTAGATCTCCCTCTAGATTTAGATCTCCCACTCGAAACCTTATTCTTGTTTCTGTTCTGGGACCTTCCTCGTACAAATAAGGCATCTCCATTCTGACCCTCCATATTTCTCTGCCTCATTTCCTCCGACAGCAAGGCTGAGACAATGTCATCAAAATTCAAGGTAGTTGTATTGCTACCTATTGCAATAACCAGACTGTCCCACGAGTCTGGTAGAGAGCACAAAAAACTGATGCACTTATCTTCATCTGAGATTTTAATATCAACAGACGACATCTGACTTACCACAGTATTGAAGGCGTTCAGATGCTCTGTCACCGAGTCTCCATCCTTCATCCTCAGGTTATACAGCTTTTTCCGCAGGAACAACTTATTCACCAAAGACTTAGATTGGTACAAAGTCCCAAGTTTTTCCCACAAATTCTTCGTCGTAGCTTCCCCAGATACATTCAACAATACTGAATCTGACACACACAACCGTATTGTGCTCTTAGCCTTCCAATCCAATTTCTTCCAGTCTTCATCTGACATTGCCGTTGGTTTAGTACCTGGATCTACCGCGATCCACTGATCTTTATCCACCAACAGATCCTCCATCTTGAGCTTCCACAACTCAAAACTCTGACCATTAAATTTCTCGATCTCTATCTTTCCGCCGCTCGCCATATTCTTCCACCGCAAGAATCGATCCCGCAGATCTCCCACTGCACAGGGTCTACCACAGGCCCAAGCAAAAAACCCTCAACAACAAAGGCGTCCCCTTGAAGCCGAAACAACTCCGATACCAAATGTAGGTTTTAACCCTGAACAGAAATTATCTACACACGAATCTTATAACAGAAAATAAGCAATAGCGAGAGCATAAAACATAAAATAGATAAACACAGGGATTTTCCCCTGGATCCCAAATCGGGACGACCAGCTTGATTTTTTATTATATTCCTTTTAGTGTTACAACACATATATATACATGCCGAAGCATACATAAACCCCAATCCATTAACCCTGGATTAGAACATAACCGTAGTTCCCTTGACCGGATCTACAAAAATACCAGGGGCCGAAAACCATCAAACCCCAAAACCATGTGCAAACCATGCACAAAACCATGGACGCAGACTACCCAGCGGAAATTAAGGAACAAAAATTAGTTGTGGAAAGAATATAACACATACCCAACATCTTCTTGGTTTGACCAGTTGTTTTATGTTGAAGGAAGGCTTTTCCCTCACTGAAAACAACATCATAACCCTTGTCTTCCAGCATTGCGACTGAGACCAAGTTCTTCTTCAGACCTAGAACATGCATGACATTCTTCAACAAGAATGGATTACCAGAATCGCTCTTAAATGTAATGGTCCCAATGCTAGTCGCACTGTACCGACCATCATCACCCATCTCTATATGCATTTGGAGGTCCTTCTCCTCCAAGTCACTAAAGAACTCTTTGTCTCCCGTCATATGGAAAGATGCACCACTGTAAAGATACCACACTAATCCCATGCAGCTTGAAACGAAGCATGCGATCAAGGAAAATCCAACTCAAATTGCGAGGCTAAGGCCTCTCTAGCTACAGATCCAGCAGCCTGCTTATTCTTCTTCTTCTGTGGACAGTTAGTGGCGAAATGTCCATGCTCATGACAGTGAAAACACTTCACTTTGGACAAGTCCTTCTTCTTGCCTTTAGCATCGGATTTAGAAGAATATTTCTTCCCCTTCCCTTTCCTTTCTTTGGCAGCCAAAGCACAATTCTCTTCATCTTCATTCTTCGATGAAGATCCATCCCTAGTACCCCGCCCTATCTCCTCCTGCACAAGATCCGACCAAAGTCGCTCCCATCCTGGTAGTTTCTCCCGTCCATTGATAGGGTCTTCGTAGCTATGCCAACTCTTCGGAAGCCCAATGAGAGCCAAGATCACCAATTCTTCTTCATAAAAAATAACCCCCACACTTCCCAGCTCATCCTTGCAGTGGACAAACTTCGTGAGGTATTTTGGAATATTGTCGGCTTTCTCCATTTTTATTTTTCTGAGCTTGTCTTTAAGTGCCAACTTCCTCTCGTCACTTCTGATTTGGAACAAGTCTGTCAAAGCCTTCCACATTAAGAATGGAGTGGCTTTTCAGTGAAGGTTGGACACAATATGGTCCTTTACACCTTCCAACAAAATCCTCCTCGTCTTTGCAGTTTTCTTTTTCCATGCATCAAGTAATGCAACATCGCTGGATCCCGGCTTAGGAACATCGCTATCGATGAACTCCTTCAGCCCATTATCCTCAAGCACCACCTCCATCCTATCCTTCCAGGCTATGTAATTCGAGCTCCCAACAAGGGCATACTCCAATCTCAACCCGTTGAAAGACATTTCAATGTATACTCGATTTCTGCACCAAGAATCTTCTGTAGAAAATTCGAATTGTCCACCAGCACAAACTCACTTCACAATTGCAATCTTCAATCAACAAAGCTTTGATACCATGTAGAAATTATATGCACTAAGCATGCATATGTCCAAGATGCACCTGATCTCACACTATTTATCTTTATGCAAGATACTGAATCTATTCCACTTGTTAATCTTTTGCGGAAAAATTAATTGCACACACATGTGAATCATAAACAAAAATATTCAATCGCACATAACACATTTTTTAACCAGGAAAGCCTGAAGTTGAAAACCCCAAATATATATTATGTAACATGGAGATCATATGAAAATCTCATAAAAACATACAAAGCTTATCACAAGCCCTCAGTACAGTACAATCGTCATACACTAGTCAGGCCTAATCTTGCAAATCCATGCACCGATCTTTGCCACCTGCTAGCCTGCCTCCACTGTGCAATCTCTGCTAAAGAATAGCTCTGAATGAATTCGAATTACTCCATCCTTGATTGCACAATCCTCATTGGCATCTCCACATTGTGTGTGATGCAATCAATGCATCACTATAGTCACAACAGATAGTCTATCTTGCCCTTTCACCTATCTCTCCACTGGTCTCCACTGAAACTGCCATGCATTGTAGTTAACTGTTGTATTTTTCAGTTGATTAATGAGTTATTATTTTTGAATTAATTAACTAATTAATTCACTCCACTCTCACTAGTGTATCATTCAGTTAGACTAGATACAACTATCTCAAGTGAGTGTAACTGAGTTAAACTGAATACAACTCCATAACTACTTCTTCCAACTATGTCATAACTCCACCACTTGAGTTCTAACTAAGTCCTCCATGCAATAGCTTCAGTAAACCCTTAGGAATAGCGTAATTCCTTCTATCAGCTGTTGTGCCACATATGTGCACTGAACTGAAGTGCTCCAAGAGAATAAGTTACTGTTTAGAGTCTGATTATTAATAAGAGCTAATAATAATCGACATGCATCTATTTTTAGATTGAAGATCTATAAACAGACTTCGCCCAATATTCTAAAAATATAATTTCATCTATTTTTCCAACTTGATCAACCATCCACAAATAGAATCCTGCAACTTCTGAAATATGATCATCATGTCTTAAAATAGACATAGTCTAAAAATAGACTTGTGCCAAAAATATCCTGCAAGCCCACTTAGTGAAGGCGACTCTTTTCACTAAGCTCATCATCTTGTTAAATCTCAATAGGGGAGACACAAAATAGTTTAAATTGCTAACTTCTCCCACCAGAGATATATCACTGTCAAGATGGTCAAAGGTACAAACATGTAATTGGTCTAAACAAAGTAGAGAAGCCTCCAACAAGAGTTTCCTTATCAAAAGTATATTCTACAAAAGATAGTTAGCCATGAGTGACACTTCTGCAGGACTGTCAAAGATGGCTACCTACAGGAAGATTGATAAAGATCAAACAAGCCTAATTTTTCTCATGATGATGGCACATATAAAGACTAATGGAGCTATTGATACCAACTACTAGGGTCTTCACTCCAAGAGGTTTTCACTGCTTCAAAGTGAAAACATGACAGAATGTCAGTTAAAAGAAGGTCGGAATTCTTCTCTTCAGTCTCATCCACCAAGAAATCAAACGCATAAAACATACAGGACTGAAGATTCCAAGGTGAAAGTGCCAAAATAATCACAAATTTACTGTTTAGAAGTGTTGAGATTCATGAAAAGGATAAAGTGGATAAAACATTAAAAATGGAGCACTAATGTCACTGAATGACTTTTTCCTCAAAAATTTGTCAAAATGACCTTTTGATTTTCAAGAACTGGTTCATGCTTCCAAAATGTGGATAAGAGCCAAGGTTTAAGCTTGTTAAAAATTTGTCAATCCAAGGGAAGCATCAAGATTCTCTAGCCAAGGAAAAAAACTATTTTTTCTCAGAGTTCTGCCACCTATAGGACAAAAGGACCAAAAAGTCAATAAAAAAGCAAGAAAGGAAACAAACATTAGAAAAGTGGTTTTGATCATGAAATTATTTTTCAAAAAAAGGTATAAAGGCCTTCCTTCCCTCTTACCAAACTCATTTTTGTCTTTGAAAGAGAGATAGAGAGCCGTTGAATCATTTTTAAGGGTTTTCCTGCAAACCAGGTAAAATTTCTTTGGCGCTGCACATAGAGCCTTTGGAGCTACGCAAAAGGGAGGAAGGACAGTGTTAAACAACATTGCGCTACGCACAAACAGACCGGTGCTATGCATAGATAGTGGCGTTGCACAGACACCCAGTTCAAATCCCGACCTGCCCACAATCAACAACACTACGCACAGGGGAAGGCCCGAGAGGCCCGAGCCGCCCACAAATCTTTGAACGCTGCGCATACACAAACCCAACAAGCCTGATAGCTCACCCGAGGTGCCCACAGCCTTCTGGAATTGCGCACAGGCCTGCACAACACCCGACCTAACCTGACGTTGCGCACAGAGGCGTGCAGAGGGCACAACTGAAATCGCTAGTCAGGTGGCGCTGTGCATAGGAGAAATTTAACCAGAATTGACAAACATTGGCCAAAATCAATCTTTTCCTCTTCAAAGTGTGCCCTAGGCTCCTGCACGAGTTGAAAAAGGTTGGTGGTCACCTTTCTTTTCCCTCCAAGTTTTCTTTTTGCATCCATAACCAAAGGAGAGTAACAAAAACCTATTGGCTAAAAACCCTAATCTTCATGGAAAACCATCATTTAACCTTCTAGGGAAAAAATTTACCAGTTGGAGAGTGGTCATTGGTATAAATACACTCAGTACCAGCTAGGCATCCTCCAAAACTCTGAAAGCATTCCTAGACCTACCTCCATTTTTCCCCCATTTGTTAAAGTTTTCCCTCACCATCACTCATTTTTCCTCCCTAGACCTAAAGCTCTTACAAATCTAAAAAACTAATTTTTTCAAGGACACAATCAGTCACTATGTCCGGAGAGGAGATAAGTACCAGTAGTGATGAAGGCCAAGGGTCTATCAGGCCAAAACGCAAGGGAGGAATAACTAATAGGTTTGAGCCCTTGGATACAATTCAAATCACCTATTCTCCCATGATCCTTGAATGTTTTCAAGATGTTGGATGCTATCAATTCTGTGAGAGGGTTAAATAGGTTCAAAACCACTTAGATTTGACTAGGTTTTTCATTCTCAGCCTACAAAACAACCAGGCCAAACTAGCAGGAGTAAATTTTGAGCTATCATCCGAATCCATTGCTAAGGCCATAGGGGTACCACATGTGGGTGAGAGATGGTTCAAGCAGAAGAAATTGGCCTTAAGCTACTATGAGCCCTTCCTCAAACCTAGGTATCAACAGGGCTGCAAGACTTTTTTCCCCTTCTCTCACCTGCTAGAGAGATATGCTCCACTGATGAGGCAAATCATCAAGTACTTCACTTGTGAGGGGAGGTACTCCAAGCTTTACTCATATCACATAAGGCTGCTAATGCACTTCACCAGGGTTAAATTGCTAAGCCTACCATACTATCTCTAACGGAGCATTTCCAAAATGGCTTCAGTAGTCAAGAAAAGGAGTTATGCCCATCAAATGCAAATCCTTTTTCACCACTCTTTGGTTAAGATGATTGTTTTACACCAGCTAGAGCTGCAGGGAATCCCTTGGGAATTTTTTATCTCACATGATGTATTTGCAAATCCCCAAGCCTTCATTCAGCAAAATTTGACTTCCACTTCACACCCACTTACCCCCACTCCTCCATCACCCCCCAGAGATCATATTCCATCACCTCCACCCATGCCTTCTCCACAAGGAAATTTACCTCTTTCTTCTTCTCTTGAAGCAATAAATGAGGAAAAAAATGATAATGAAACAAGTCAAGAAGAGGCAGAGAAAATAGAAATGGAGGACAGTGAAGTTAGTAATGATGATGAATCTGAGGAGTAAGAAAATGGTGATGACCTTGACATTGATGGGCAAGAAAGTAGCCATGAGGCACAAAGCATGGAAGAGGATAGTGAGGCACAAAGCATGGAAGAAGAGAAGGAGGATAATGATGACAAGGAAGAGGGATATGAACATGGCAGTCATGAAGACAAAAAAATTGACCCTTTGGAGGAAGGCAGTGATGGTAATAATACCAATGGGTCAGTCCCAAGTACAAAATGTTGAGATTCAACAAGATGATGAGCTTAGTGAAAAGAGTCGCCTTCACTAAGTGGGCTCGCAGGCTATTTTTGGTGCAAGTCTATTTTTAGACATGTCGATCATATTTCAGAAGTTGCAGGATGCTATTTGTGGATGGTTGATCAAGTTGGAAAAATAGATGAAATTCTATTTTTCGAATATTGGGTGAATTCTATTTATATATCGTCAATCTAAAAATAGACGCATGTCGATTATTATTAGCTCTTAATAATAATCAGACTCTAAACAACAACTTGTTCTCTTGGAGCACTTCAGTTCAGTGCACAGATGTGGCACAGCAACTGACAGAAGGAATTATGCTATTCCTAAGGGTTTACTAGAGCTATTGCATGGAGGACTCAGTTAGAACTCAAGTGGAAGAGTTATGACACAGTTGGAAGAAGTAGTTATGGAGTTGTATTCAGTTTAACTCAGTTAGACTCAGTTGAGCTAGTTGTATCTAGTCTAACTGATTGATACACTAGTGAGATTGGAGTGAATTAATTAATTAATTAATTCATAAATAATAACTCATTAATCAACTGAACAATATGGCAGTTAACTACAGTGCATGGCAGTTTCAGTGGAGACCAGTGGAGAGATCGGTGAAAGGGCAAGATAAACTATCTGTTGTGACTATTAGTGATGCATTGATTGCATCAAACACACAGTGAAGATGCCATTGAGGATTTCATAGCCAATCCAAGAGTAATTCGAATTCATTTAGAGCTATTCTTCAGCAGAGATTGCGCAGTGGAGGTAGGCTAGCAGGTGGCAAAGATCGGTGCATGGATTTGCAAGATTAGGCCTGTATAGTGTATGACGATTGTACTGTACTGAGGGCTTGTGATAAGATTTTTATATTTGTATGAGATTTTCATATGATCTCCATGTTACATAATATATAGTTGGGGTTTTTAGCTTCAGGCTTTTCCAATTAAAAACTGTGTTATGTGTGATTGATCATTTTTGTTTATGCTTCACATGAGCGTGCAATTAATTTTTCCGCAAAAGATTAACAAGTGGAATAGATTCAGTATCTTACATAAAGTTAAATAGTTTAAGATCAAGTGGATCTAGGACATATGAATTCTTAGTGCATATAATTTCTACATGGTATCGGAGCATTGTTGATTGAATATTGCAATTGTGAAGTGAGTTTGTGCTGGTGGAGAATTCGAATTTGCTACAGAAGATTCTTGGTGCAGAAATCGAGTATACACTGAAATGTCTTTCAACGGGTTGAGATTGGAGTATGCACTTGATGGGAGCTCAAATTACATAGCCTAGAAGGATAGGATGGAGGCGATGCTGGAGGATAATGGGCTGAAGGAGTTCATCAATAGCGATGTTCCTAAGCCGGGATCTAGCGATGCTGCATTACTTGATGCATGGAAAAAGAAGACTGCAAAGACGAGGAGGATTCTGTTGGAAGGTGTGAAGGACCAAATTGTGTCTAGCCTTCATGGGAAAGCCACTCCATTCTTAATGTGGAAGGCTTTGACAGACTTGTTCCAAAGCAGAAGTGACCAGAGGAAGTTGGCGCTTAAAAACAAGCTCAGAAAAATAAAAATGGAGAAAGGAAACAGTATTCCAATATACCTCACGAAGTTTGTCCACTAAAAGGATGAGCTGGGAAGTGTGGGGTTACTATTGATGAAGAATAATTGGTGAGCTTGTCTCTCGTTGGGCTTCCGAAGAGTTGGCATAGCTACGAAGACCCTGTCAATGGACGGGAGAAACTGCCGGGATGGGAGCGGCTTTGGTCGGATCTTGTGTAGGAGGAGATAAGGCATGGTACTAGGGATGGATCTTCATCGAAGAATGAAGATGAAGAGAATTGTGCTTTGGCTGCCAAAGCAAGGAAAGGGAAGGGGAAGAAAAATCCTTCTAAATACGGTGTGAAAGGCAAGAAGCAGGACTTGTCCAAAGTGAAGTTTTTTCACTATCACGAGCATGGACATTTTGCCACTAACTGTCCACAGAAGAAGAAGAATAAGCAGGTTTTTGGATCTGCAGCTAGAGAGGCCTTAGCCTCGCAATTTGAGCTGGATTTTTCCTTGATCGCATGCTTGGTTTCAAGCTACATGGGATCGGTGTGGTATCTTGATAGTGGTTCGTCTTTCCATATGACGGGAGACAAAGAGTTGTTTGGTGACTTGGAGGAGAAGGACCAACATATGCATATAGAGATGGGTGATGATGGTCGGTATAGTGTGACAGGCATTGGGACCATTACCTTTGAGAGGGAGTCCAGTAATCTATTCTTGTTGAAGAATGTCATCCATGTTCCAGGTCTAAAGAAGAAATTGGTCTCAGTCGCAATGCTGGAAGACAAAGGTTATGATGTTGTTTTCAGTGAGGGAAAAGCCTTCCTTTGACATAAAACAACGGGTCAAACCAAGAAGATAGGGGTTCGAATTAAGAATCTCTACAATCTAGAGGTAGATGGCTGCGCTACAATGGTGGGAAAAGCAGAAGAAGTGGTGAGCCGAGATGAGGGCGAGTTATGGCACAGGAGATTGGGCCATCTTCACCATGGCACTTTGAAAATTTTTCAGCAAATTTCTACTGCACTTCCCAAGGGTAATCTTACGCAGTCAGATTAGTGCAAAGGATGTACAATGGGTAAGTTTGTGAATACCACCTTTCATGAGAAGGAGAACCGTGCTTCGGTGATCCTGAAGAGAATTCACATAGACGTGTGTGGACCATTCTCGGTTGCTTCAATAGAGAAACACAGGTATTATGTGATATTTTTTGATGAATTTTCTCGTAGATGCTGGATCTTCTTCATGCAGAAGAAGAGTGAAACGTTCTCAAATTTCTATGAGTTCAAGGCATTGGTGGAGAAGGAGTCAGGGAAGCAGGTGAAAGCTTTAAGGAGCGATAATGGTGGTGAATACATCTCGGGTG
This sequence comes from Pinus albicaulis, assembly GCA_034641835.2. Classification (NCBI taxonomy): domain Eukaryota; kingdom Viridiplantae; phylum Streptophyta; class Pinopsida; order Pinales; family Pinaceae; genus Pinus; species Pinus albicaulis. The sequence continues at coordinate 1,848,879,034 of CM076575.1, read as the reverse complement.
AATTCAAAGACTTCTGTAGCAAAGAAGGAATTCGAAGAGAACTCATAGTGCCCCATAACCCACAGCAGAATGGGGTCATGGAGAGAAAGAACAGAACGATCGTGGGTGCTGCACAAGCGATGCTGCATGACCAGGGCCTACGGATGCACTTGTGGGTAGAAGCATGCAACACTGCGGTTTATGTGCAAAACCGTTGTCCTCATAGAGTACTTGGCATGAGTACACCTGAGGAAGATTTTACCGGTAAGAAGCCTGATATTTCTCATTTGAAGATTTTTGGCTCACCTGTTTACATTCATGTGATGAAGGATGCCAGGAAGAAGTTGGAGCCGACTGCAGAAGTTGGGATATTTTTGGGGCACACAGAAACACCCCATAACTATCATGTGTATTTTCCAAACAGTCAGATGACTGTTATGCGGTGGGATATAAAATTCAATGAGGTGAAAGCCATGAATTTGTTTCTTGAGAGGGAGCTACACTTGCATGCGGAAGAGGAACTTCTTGTTCCCAAAGATGAGCCTCTGGATGTGGATCAACCATAGGAGGAGATTCATTGAGTGGAGGAGTCCACTCATGTAGAACCAAACATCAGACAAGGAAAGAAGCGTACCATAGAAGCTGAGAGAATGAAGGTGGATGCGGCACAGAATGTAGGAGTTCCTACATCACAACGCAGACAGAGATAGTCACCTGACCAATATACTGGATACATGGCTCTTATGAGCAAGTGTATTGTGACAGAGCCATCTTATTTTGAAGAAGTAGCACAGGAGCCCACATGGGTAGATGCCATGGTGGAGGAGTATGACTCCATTGTCAGAAACAGTGCTTGGGAGATTGTTCCAAGGTCGGTGGGAAAATCAGTTGTAGGATCAAGATGGATCTACAAGGTAAAGCAAGCTGCTGATGGGAGTGTCGAGAAGTATAAGGCAAGATTTGTTGCCTGGGGCTTCTCACAGATTGAGGGGATTGACTATGAAGAAACCTTTACACCTGTTGTAAGGTATTCTTCCATACGGACCATCCTTACTCTCTCAGCACGGATGGGTTGGCACATTCATCAGATGGATGTGAAGACTGCGTTCCTTAATGGGATTATTGAGGAAGAGGTGTACATTGAGTAGCTCCTCGAAGTGATTTGGAGATCTTCAATGTTGAAGTCGGCGTGTGCTCAAAGAGCGTTGTATGGTCAAACACACTCCCGTACTGGTACACTTCCTGACTTAACAAATTATTTTCAATCGACTTGTCACTCAAGAGGAGAAGTGATGCAAATTGCGATTTCAAATTGTGGTCGAGTAAGATTTTGATCATTGTACTTATGTCTGATTTACACAACAGTGATAACCTGATGATTGCAAAAGGTCAGTCTTATGTATTTTCAAAGTAGATGCATGATTTAGGCCTCCTTCATTATTTGATTTGAAACATGTAAGGTTGAATATGAATCAAAGCTATGTCTCACAAGTATACCGGAACACCGGAGTGTTTCCACATGCAGCATGCAAAGGTCAACAATACCTCTTCCAGAAAATGAAGAATGATGCCATCGGTGTAGTGATGCCATCACACGATACTAGGAGCCTGGCTTTATGTATTTAGTCAATACAAGACCGAACATATGCTATGCGATGAACCAGCTTTCACAAGCGATGGTTAAGTCTACCAAGCTCTTTTGGAAGGCAAGAAAGCATGTCTTCAGATATATCAGGGGCACATCTGAGTATGGTTTATGGTACAGACAGACGGATGAGGTGAAGTTGCATGGCTTCACAGATGCAGATTGGGCAGGAAGCCCAACAGACAGAAAGAGCACATCAGGAGGGATTTTCAATATCGGATCTATGGCAGGTTCTTGGTACAACAAGAAACAAAGATCCGTGGCACTCAGTTTAGCGGAAGCGGAATACATGGCACCAAGTTTAGCTGCATGTGAGGCTATCTAGATGAGGAAGATTCTGGTTGGTTTGTTCGGTTCACACTTAGATCCAACGGTGATTCATTGTGATAGTTAGATTTGCATTAAACTCTCGGTTAATCCTATGTTTCATGATAGATCTAAACATATTGTTATCTAGTATCATCATATCAGAGATTGTGTGCAGCAGAAGATCATGTTGCTTCAGTACATTCCTACGGAGGATCAGGACTCATATATTCTGACGAAGGAGCTCAACAGGAGAAAATTCGAATACCATAGAGGTAGGATCGGGGTGAAAGATAATCCCTATCTTGTTGAGAGGGAGTGTTGAGATTCAACAAGATGATGAGCTTAGTGAAAAGATTCACCTTCACTAAGTGGGCCCGCAAGCTATTTTTGGTGCAAGTCTATTTTTAGACTATGTCTATTTTTAGACATGTCGATCATATTTCAGAAGTTGCAGGATGCTATTTTTGGATGGTTGATCAAGTTGGAAAAATAGATGAAATTCTATTTTTATAATATTGGGCGAAGTCTATTTATAGATCGTCAATCTAAAAATAGATGCATGTCGATTACTAATAGCTCTTAATAATAATCAGACTCTAAACATCAACTTATTCTCTTGGAGCACTTCAGTTCAGTGCACATATGTGGCACAACAATTGACAGAAGGAATTAAGCTATTCCTAAGGGTTTACTGGAGTTATTGCATGGAGGACTCAGTTAGAACTCAAGTGGCAGAGTTATGACACATTTGGAAGAAGTAGTTATGGAGTTGTATTCAGTTTAACTCAGTTAGACTCAGTTGAGCTAGTTGTATCTAGTCTAACTGATTGATACACTAGTGAAAGTGGAGTGAATTAATTAGTTAATTAATTCACAAATAATAACTCATTAATCAACTGAACAATAAAGCAGTTAACTACAGTTCATGGCAGTTTTAGTGGAGACCATTGGAGAGATAGGTGAAAGGGAAAGATAGACTATCGGTTGTGACTATTAGTGATGCATTGATTGCATCAAACACATAGTGGAGATGCCAATGAGGATTGCACAGTCAATCCAAGAGTAATTCGAATTCATTCAGAGCTATTCTTCAGCAGAGATTGCGTAGTGGAGGCAGGCTAGCAGGTGGCAAAGATCGGTGCATGGATTTGCAATATTAGGCCTGTATAGTGTATGACAATTGTATTGTACTGAGGGCTTGTAATAAGCTTTGTATGTTTGTGTGAGATTGTCATATGATCTCCATGTTACATAATATAGTTGAAGCCAAATGCTTCAAAAACCCATATAAAGGGATTATTTGTTATTGCCTTCACATGTGTGAGCAATTAATTTTTCCGCAAAGAATAATAAGTGAATAGATTCAAGATTCTGTACAAAGTTAAACAGTGGAGACTGTGGATCTAGGACATATGCATGCTTAGTGCATATAATTTCTACACAGAAAAGGATAGTGATGAAAAAAATGAGGACCTAGAAGATAGTGAAGACAATGATGAAGATGACAGTCAATAAGAAAATGAAGATGAAGAAACAGAAGGTGATAATAAGGAATACAGTAATATAGCAGTTGAAAATAGAGTTTGAAGAGGCAGGTAGTGACCAAGGAAATAACATTGATAGGACAGTCAGTGAGGAAATAGACAGCAAAAGGGATAGTCATGTCAGTCATGACAGTTGTCATGACTATCATGACACTAATCAGTCTCTTGGTAACAATGGGAATGAAAGCAACAGTGCAGAAAATGATGAAGAAGAGGACACTAATGAGGAACAAGGTCAAAGTGAGGCAAGTGCAGAAGTTGATGATCAATTTAAAGACCAAAGTGATAGTATAGAAGGCAGTGAGGAAGATAACGATAATGATGATGCCGAAGGTCAAGAAAGTAGTGATCCAATGGGGCATGAGGTGACTCATGGAATCCATAGTAAAAATGAAAAAGCTGGTGACAACACCAAGGGTCACAGCCATGATGAAAATGCTTTCAAAATTACCATTACACCTCTTCCATGCACATAACAAAGGGGGTCAATACAAGTGCTTGTTGCCTCCAAAAGGTAAGGGCCCTTGTCACCTACATCAATTCCAAGGCTTGATAAGGGAAAAGAAAAAGTGGGCTAGGTGAGGAGAAGTAAGAGATTAAAGAAAGCTACTCAAGAACCTCAATTCATTGATCTAGACAATGACAATGAGGACAAGGAGATGACCACTATATTGCTACTCCTAACCAAAGATGCACAAATTAAGAAATGGGAGAGGGATTTTGAGATGGCACAATGTGTCATTAAGTATTACAAGAATGAGCAAAAGCACTTCCAGAAGGTGAAAAGGGGCCTTGCTCTCCAAAACAAAATGACCAAGCAGTATGCAAAGAAACACAAGCTTGTTTGTGCCAAACTGAAGGAAGCCCTACATGAAGTCCAAACCCTAAAGGAGGAAAAAGAAAATGAAAGCCTTGGAGTTTTGACTGAAGATTCCCTACAGGTGTCCAAGACCTCTTGAGGGACCACTCCACAAATTTTGGGCAAATTTGAACAAGATTTTGTTTTTTTGAAATTTTGAGGCCTTTGTGCACAGCACCCTTGGCACTACGCACACAGCTCATGCATCCTTGGCTTGAAAACTTGAAATTTTTTTATTCCTCTCATCATCAGTAGTCTGCTCACAAAGTTTCAAACCATTTGGAGCAGTTTTGACCCCCCAAAAGATCAAAAAACACCTAAATTTTGACCATTCTGCCTCATTTTCAGGAAAGGTGTTGGACACAGAGCAGTTTTGGGAGATTTTATTTTTGGACAGAAAAATGGAACTCATTAAGAAAAACAAAGGTAGATATGGAAATCGAACTTGACAAGCTTTCCAACGAGCCATCACAGGAAAAAATCTGACATCGGTAAGGGGTCCAAAACTTAGTCACAAAGGACCCTATTTTTTGCTGAAGTGGCACTGCACAAATAGACTGTCTAAGTCTCTTTTGGACCAAAAGTCAACAAAAAACAATCATTTATTGCAAAATTATATTTTTGAGTTTTTTTAGGAAAAACACTCTAGAATTAGGTGCAAATAGTTACTATCACATTTATTTCTTAAAATATTATGTGCCTTGGGCCTTGCATGGTCTCTTGGCCATAAATGACATTTATGGATGAATTTGACATTTTCCTACCATATTTAGGGTTTTTTCCCTCTCTTGCTAAGATAAATAGAGCATGAGGGCTTCATTGTAAATGTTGGCATTTGATGAGCTTTGAGAGAAATACATGGTTTATATGAGCTTGGAGAAGAAATTGGTGTTGTGAAGTTGATGAATGGCTTGCTTTAACTGATGATGGAGATGCTTGTTTGTAGGATCCCTAAGCTTTGTTTAATGGTGATGTGTTCTTAATTTTTTTATGTTTTCTTGTCTTTCATTATGTTTCATCCTTCGATATGCAGTAGATCAGTAAAGAATAGGTTAAGACATGCTCTTTGAAGCACCTTAGTCCTCCTGCCTTCTACTGCCTTAAAGTTTTCCTCTGTTTGGTCAGCTTAAGGAATTCTTGATTACTCCTTAGGTCCACCTAAACTTGTTTTGTTTCATGTATGGATTAGTATGCTAGTTTACAAGTATGATTCACGGTATGCCTTGCTTATTTGAAGCTATCCAAACTTTGCCTTGAAACCTTTATTTGAAATATTGTCTGCTAGGTTAAGTCAAAGAGGTCTTGTTTGATCTTGCCCTTTGTCCATGCTTATTAACTTGTTTGAGAGTTATTTATGGCTTGATGTATGATGTTTAGGAGTTCGCTCTTCATAGATTTAGTTATTTGTAATCTTAAATGTTTTCTAATTCTAAAGGTGGATTTCTAAAGTTAGAAGCTCTTATGCTTTCTATGTTTCACAGGAATGTTTATCTTGGATATTTATCAGTTTAAGTATTTTTCATTGAGCTTAATGGTTTTCCCTACCTCATGAGTTATAGCTTTTTCTTATCAGTATTTAAGACCTCCTTTTTATAGGTATTTGACAAATTATTCTTGATTTCCCTTTGCCTTATCTTATTCACAAGCTTGATGTTCATCCCACTTCACTCATAACCTAAAGGATCCATTAACCTTGCTAGATTGGCCTTCCACTGCACTCTGATTCATTATTGAGACACTCATAAATTTCATTGAATCCATAGCCCAATGATTTAAAGACCTCTCATTCCACCTATTCCACTTGACCATCTTACACAACCAAAATAATCAGCAAACCCTACACTTAACAAATAGCCTAAAATCAAAACCCTAAAGAAAAAATAACACATCCTTTGCACCCAATAGAGAGATCCCTCTCTAAGTCCAGGAAGGCTAGGTCCTACGACTCCAAAGACTGGTTCCATGTTACCCTGTCATTTGGTATACCAATCTGCCAAATCACAGGACACTAACAGTTTTGACAGAAAAGAAAAGGATGCTCTTTTCCAACGAGGTGATCTTGTTTTGAGATGGGACACTAGAAGGGAACATAAAGAAAAAAATGGGAAATTTGATCCTCTTTGGTATGGTCCTTTCAATATTGTTGAATCCAGAGCTAACAATACTTCCCTTTTGGAAAATTTGTATGGAGAATTGTTGCAGATACTAGTGAATGGGCAGTATCTCAAACATTACTTCCAACACTAAAATTCATGGTTCCATCATTGTATATACTAGTTTGATCATTATACATAAATCGGTGAGTAGCTCATTACAATGTGTAAGTCACCTTTGACTCCATGCCTGAAGTGAAGGCACTAATCTATGGTTCTTTGTGTTCTCCTACAAATAACACTATCCCCAGGTGGAACCAGACGTTGTGACTCGTTTTAACATTTTATATGTTGTATCTATTTCAATATATCATTTGAAAATATATATATATATATATATATATATATATATATATATATATATATATAGAACGTAGTGAATGTACAAATCATATATATAAAAAAGGAGTTTCAATAAATGGCGCACTAAAAATTTGTCGGAGTAGTTGGATGCAGACAAAGTGGGACCCTCCTCTAAAGCATAAGTTAAAAAGTTAGCAGTTCATATATATAACATAGTGAATGTACAAAGCATATATATAAAAAAGGAGTTTCAATAAATGGTGCACTAAAAAATTGTCGGAGTAGTTGGATGCAGACAAAGTGGGACCCTCCTCTAAAGCGTAAGTTAAAAAGTTAGCAGGTTACATCGTTGGGCCTATCGATATGGCACTATTCCCATGATGCCACAAATCTGACACCATAAGCAGCGTATGAGTTACAGTGAGGGGTGCCTCTGCAAGATCGTTGACCTACACCTGTTGACTCAAGATGAACAGATCAAATTTACTGTGGGGCACAACTTCGAATTTTCCCCCATACAACGGATTTCCCTCGTAGTGATGACAGGTTGCAATCCTGCGACATCAGCAAGCGAGCCAGACTTGTCATTATTCCACCTCATCATCTTGCTTGACATTATGCCCATCTTTTCATCCATATTTTCACTCATTTCATCTCCATGCAACATCCTTTCCCATCATGTTTTTGCTTCATCTATAAAAGGATTTTTCTTCATTCTCTGTCCACGTCCTCTCTCGAGAAGTCAAAGTTTCTTAGGTTTGTACCAGCATCCGAATCACCATTCGCCTCGTCAGAGCTAGGTATTTCACATAATTGCACTCGAATTGTTTTTTAAAATGGAAAAGAAAAGTGTTTTGGCTGGGTCTTCCACCCACACTCCCCTTATGGATACTGAAAGAGACATTGCAGACACAGTTTTTCCAGTCAACCATCCTTTGTTTTATCAACACGTTATTCTAAACTAGTCCAAGTTTCCAGTATATTATTCTCTAGTTAATTTAGGAGTCTTATTAGCATTTTTTCCACAAACCTATCTCTTTCCAGCGTTCATTTATTGGCTAGTTTCGGCTATGTACCTTGAATTTTTTTTTGTAATGAACCAGTTGGGAGAAAATGTTTTCCAGGTATCTGTTCTCTTAATTTGACAATATCTCTATTATACCTCTGCAGATTCATATATGAGTTTCTCTGATGAATTTATATCCACATAATTTCAATATTTTTTTGGACCTGAGTTTTCTCAAATCTCGTTTTATCTAATGCCCGAAAAAACATAATTTTCTCTTGACTCAGATAAATTTCCTTTGAATCTCTTTTTTGAATATATGAGACTAGTTCTGCAGAATTTGACTAAAATTCTAGGCAAAGAGGATGATGTAATGGTAGATAATACAATTTTGGGAATGTTTTCCCTAATGATGAAATCTGGAGTGGTTTTGGATGTTCCCGCTTATTTGGAGAATTTTGTCAATACTCAATTCATGAATATGTCACTTAATGAGTGTTTTAGGTTTCCATCCCTTGTTATTTATTTGTTTATATACAGTCATGTGGAAATTTTTACTCAATTGGGGTTAAATTTTATGAATGTAAATAGAAAAAAAGCAATCAGTGGTCTTCTAGACAAATATAGTAAGGAAGGAGGTGGGAAAAGAAGGCCTATTTGATTTCATTTTTTCTTTTCTTCCAATTGTATATTCAAATTTGAATGGATCACCTACACCACATTTGTTTCCCAAAGCCAAATCATTTTTACAATTAAGAAAAGATGTGAAATTTGGGGATTGGTTTTCTTTTTAGGATCATACAGAGATGAGGTTATATGGAGCTGAAATTGAACATTTCAGGCTACCTACTTTTGTCCCTATGAGAATTTTTTCTTTATATTTCATAAGGCAGAGGCTTAATGTGGATCAAATTCACTTTGTGCCTGCGAAAAGGGTCATCTATTCAATTTACCCAAGACTGTGGGCCCATTTATTGTAAATACTAGACAAGAAATTGAAGAAGCTCATAAAATGTTGGATGGCATGCATTTGTTATTAGAGGAAAAATGGGTTTATGACCCACATCATGTAATCTAAAATCAGAAATTGGAAAATGGACATGCTCCTTTTGTTCATGAAGCCAGACTAGAGGTGGAAAATTTGGCAAATGGTGGACAATATTCTCAATCTGTGCAAATGCAGGTAGAAACCCCACATCCCACCGAAAAAGGACTCAAAAGGGGAAGAGAAGAAGTAATTGAATTGGAGGGTAATGTAAAGAAAGAAGCCAAGAAGACAAATACAATGGATGAAATTAATTCATCAATCATGCTAGGATATTCTTTACAGTTGGATGAAACTTCATGTACTCCCTCATATCCTTTTCCCCGAGGACATGTGCCATGATTCTGTTTCAAACTCATCTCTTGTTCCTAATGACACATGCCATGATTCTGTTTCAAATATCAAGCACTTATTCTCACAGATTGAGGAAAGAAATAAGAAAATAAGGGAGAATATAGAATCTCAATTAGAAGCCCAAATATCTCGTGAGCAGACTATATTGCTGTCAACAATGGACTTAGAAAAAGTATCAGCTAAGGATATATTTTTTTTGATCCTTCAGCCATGAATGTGACATCTTCTTCTTCTTCAAAACTATTAATTTAACAGTTGATGCAAAAAATATTCCTCTCCTTGATTATATTAACCTTCATATGCAGATTGTTCATTTTATTTTTAATGATCTGAACAAGACTACTTCAGCTACTGCCAAGGCTAACAACATGCTAGGTAGGGTGATTCAACAATTAAAATTGGAGAATGAAAATTCAAGAGCTTACTCCACACAAAATGAAGAATTAAAAAATATCATTATCAAGATTGGAGTTCACCCTGAAGATAAATCAACAGTTCAAAATTTGTTGCAGAGTGTTGAATCTGATATTCAAGTCTTGAAGAAAAAGCTTAAGCTTGCCACTAGGGAACACCTAATGTCTACAGAGGTAACTCAAGTAGAAACAGAGAACGAACATTTGTTGCAGAATTTGCTAACAAAGGATGATGAATTATCCAAATTGAAAGAGATGAATGATATGCTACAAAAGAAGATAGATTCTCATGTTTGTACTGTTGTTGTTTCATCATGGGTCTGAAGACCCTCCTACCAAACTAACTAAAGTCATGATTGAGTTCAAAATGGCAGAAATTGATTTAAAAAAGACTCAAAGAGACTTGGAAACTTCTTTCAAGGTGATCAAAGTCACAGAGCAAGAGGTACAAATGACCAAGAAAAATGCAGAAAAGTACAGACAAGGTTATCAGATTTCTTGTCAAGAAATGAAGGAACTGAAATGGAATATGTCCCTCATTCAAGTCAGGGCAATCATATGGACTGACATTATTGAAGTTGTCAAGAATGTGTGGGATATGCTTGTTATTATTGGAGAAGAAAAGAGTATTGTGAGAGACTTGGAAGGAGTTATTGTGACCAATAAAAAAATTTCACAAAACAGAGTTTTGTATGCTAAAAGGCTTATTGATTATATAAACTCTAAGTCTACACAGGAATTGAAATATTTCGGGATTGAAGATAGGATCCAGTGCATGCTAGAACTGAATAAGATGGTTGTGAAGAATTCATACATGAAAGATGTAGAGAAAAAATTGAATGAATTCAAAGAAACAGTAACAAAGTTAATATTTTATTTGATAAAAGAACCAGGGTTGGTATACCATCCTATTGGGATCAATGGGGAAACTTAATCTCTTGGGAAACATATGAGACATTACTTGTGGAGAAAAAAATTAAGATTGGGAATTCCCATGAGAATACTGTTGTTTTAAAGGGAGCCACTATTGTTAATTACTTACATAAATACTTTCAGCTACTATGGATGATGAAGAATTTATTTTGAGAAAGACCAACATATACAAGGATTACCAATTTCCAGATGGCACATGTAAAACTTGTTAATTGTTCTAGCTCTGGACCTGTGGAGGAAATGCAAAGAGTGGATGTCTCCACAAGAAAAAAATACAGAAACAGGAGCCTCCTCTGTTCAAGGATCTCAAGCTGCTCAGTGACCAAATGTTTTATTTAATCTTTTACTTAGTTTTCTGAAGAGACTTTTAATTTTATATTTCCATGTAATGACCGAAATAAGGTAATTTAGGAAGTGATAGTTTTATAATTGTCAATTTTGTAATGTTCTATATAAGACTTTTTCTGAAGATGAAAGAGGTTCCAAAGTTTTGGACCTCAAAGAATCACAAATTTTTGTACTTGATATTCATGAGAATGAATAAAGCTTTCAGAATAATTTCCAGAAATTGATGAGTATGATTAGTTTTTCTTGTTTCATCATGTGTTTTATTTCTTCTCAGAATGAAGTAATGTAGTTGTCGGTCTCTAATATTACATTGTGATTTATATTAATATACCTTAATGGAGTGCTACTTTATTCTGAATGTTAGTTCTATTTAATTACATCTTCTTCTAAAACCAAAGATAGCAGATTCTGTGTAAGAGGCCTGTTATCAGAAATTTTTCCACCAACATTTATTTTTTATTCATGTTCATTTGTATTCATTATTTGAAGGCATTGTGAGGGGTTTATTTTTGTTATAAATACTCAAGGGTTTTATGTATTTCATAATGGGTTTTTCAAAATTAAAGGGCAACAAATATTTTATTTCAAAGTTATGATAAATAACTTGAGCATAGATCTCAACACAACTTGAGATTGTTTCTCAAGGGACAACAACTCCTGTTGAATTTTTTGATGTATTATTAGGCCAACCATTCTTTTGTAAGCGACATGTTGTGTATGAGTCTAGGCATCATTATGTTATTATTACTTTGGGAAATAAGTTGTATAGGATACCAAAGGTAGTACCACCTCCCTTCATCTCTTTGATTACTGCCAAGCAATGCAGTGAGATTATTTCCCAAACCAGGAATTTTTTTTTCATCACGATTCGCTCACAAGGAAAGAAGAATATTGTGGTTGCAGCCTCCAAACAAGGTGCCCCTGTGTGACAAAAACATATGGAAAAAATCGTGGAGGAATACCAAGACATTTTCTCCTCACCCACATGGGTTCCTCTACACTGTCAGGTCAAGCTCTCCATTGATATTACCCTAGGCGCGTCGCTGCCTAATGGGAAAATATATCGATGCTATATTATGGAGAATGATGAAATCAAGAGGCATATCCAAGAGCTATTGCAAAAAGGGCACATCAGGCCAAGCTCCTCTCCATGTGGGAGCTCGATCGTGTTGGTACAGAAGAAGGACGACAATTGGAGACTCTGTATTGACTATCGAGCATTGAACAAGATCATAGTCCAAAATAGGTATCAATCCCATAGATTGATGACCTCCTGGACCAGCTCAGGGGGCCAAATATTTCAGCAAGATCGATTGAATTCTGGGTATCACCAGGTACCAATCGAACCCTCTGATGTGTGGAAGACTAACTTCAAAGCCAAGGAGGACCTCTTTGAATGGATGGTCATTCCTTTCAGGTTGAAAAATGATCCCGCAACTTTCATGCGGCTGATGGATGACATCTTATAGCCATTCACCAACTCATTTGTGGTGTTGTACTTGGATGACATCCTGATCTTCAGCAAGACTTGGGAAGAGCAGCTCCACCACATCGAAAGGTCCTCCAAACACTACGGAAATACAAGTCGTGTGCCAATTTGGAGAACTACACTTTTGGAATGACCCAGGTTGAGTATTTAGGATACATTATTGAGAGGGCGGTGCATGTGGATCCAGCCAAGATCCAATTCATTCGGGATTGGCCAGCACCAACCACTCAAACACCGATTCACAACTTTTTGGGTCTTGTCAATTTCTAGCATAGGTTCATGTTGGCATTCTCTCATATCACTTGGTCCTTGAGTCAAGTCACCAAGGGAGGAGCGAAAGAAAAATTATTTTGGTCTGAATCTCAACATAAGCCATTCGTAGAGTTGAAACATCGCCTCTGCTCTACACCAGTGCTCACATTACCAGACTTGCAACAACCATTTGAGTTCGAGACAAATGCCTCTGACTATGCTATGGAGCAGTTCTTACTCAACAGGGGCATCCTGTGGCATATCACAGTGAGACACTTTGTGACACAGTCCGGAAGTATCCCACTTATGACAAAGAGATGTGTGCAGGCTTGCTAACAATGGAAGCATTACATTTTGGGGAAGGAAACGGTCATCGACACAAACCACCAACCCCTGTAGTTCATACAAACACAAGGGATGTTGTAGAACGATCGCCATCAGAAGTGGTCCACACACTTGTAATATTTTCATTTGAACATCAAGAATAAGAAGTGCAGCACCAATAATGTTGCAGACTGCCTCATTTGACCAATGATCGTGGCACTAACCACTGTGCTCAACTCTTGTGGGCATGAGACTTCTAATTGGCTGCCTCTCTATAGAAGTGATCCAGAATTCAGCCACACATACAAGATGCTCTTGGAGGGTAAGCAAGTTCCAAATTTTCACCTCCAGGATGCATTGATATGTCACCTAGGACACCTTTGTGTTCCTTCAAGCAAGCGTGCCAAGATGGTTTGGGAAGCACACTACAGTCGAGTCACCGGGCATTTCAGGGTTGAGAAAATAGTGGCAGTACTGCACAAGTATTTCTATTGGTCGAAACTTCGACAGGATGTCAAGAAGTATATTAGATCCTGCACTGCCTACGCCATTTCCAAACCGATCGTCAAGAAGCAATGCCTCTATACTCTGCTTCCTACCCCTAGTCTACCTTGGGAATCCATATCCATGGATTACATGTCGGGCCTTCCTTCTACCAAGCATGGCAATGACTGTGTTTTTTTGGTCATCGAAAAATTCTCAAAGATGGCCATTACAACGGCCCGCAAGAAGAAGATCGCATCAGAAGCCACTGATAAACTCTTCCTTTAATGAGTATGGGTACACTTTGGGATCCCACAGTCTATCATCTCAGATCGGGACAACAAGTTCCTTAGTACATTTTGGTCCAGCCTCTGGTCGATGCCAGACACCAAGCTCACCAAGTCCACAACTTTCGATCCCCAAACTGATGGACAGATAGAGGTCGTCAACAGGATGATCTTACACATTCTGTGCATGTACAAATCAAATAATCCATGAATTTCATGGGATGAGAGCCTACCATATGTAAAACATATCTATAACCAGGCTCTCTACATCTCAACCAACCACAACTGATCCAGATTTATGCAAGAATGCAACTGAATACAAAAATAACCATAAACATAGAAATACAACAGAAATAAGGCTTAATTTCATTAATATCAAATCATAGAAATGTGATTACAAACATGATGGAAATAAAATAGCTAGGGTGCTGGTAGCGAATCTCTGAGAAGAGATGTGGCAACTACAGACCTCTGAACGGTGTTACAATGAGGCTTGAGGGCCTATTTATTATGGAGAAACAATGGAGAACTCTAAACATCCAAAAACCTAACCCTAGGAGATGAAGCACCAAAAATATGGGCCCCGTTTGGTTAAATTGGTGTTTCAACTTCCCGGGGACGTAACTTCGGCATACTATCTCCGTTTGGGGCTTCAAAATGGCTCTAGAAGTTCAAGACCTGAAAAACTACTAAAAATAGTAATTTGTGAAAAAAACTGAAAGAGACAATGGTGGGGCCCCAAGTGGAATAAGCGGGTGGCCACCAATATCCACCTGGATCATTCCTCCCCCCTTAGGAAGAAATGGTCCCCATTGCGTTGATTTCCTCCATGAGATGAGGAAAATTCTGTTGAACTTAGTCCCTGTTGAACCACTTGCCTTGGTGCAAGAGTTGGCCAGCTTTGACAACCCGATATAGTTGGATCTTCTGTCGACAAGTGTTCTTGATTTGCATGTCCATGATACAGTCTTTGGTGGCCTGTTCCATGTAGTCTGGGTTTAACTCTTTTGGTGTGAGTTCTTCTGCAATGTCAGAGGTGGCCAATAGAGGTGGGAAGTAGGGACGAAGGCTGTCTACATTGAATACTAGGTGTAAACCAAGGAATGGTGGAATAATAAGCTCGAAGGCATTTTTCCATATAGCCTTGGTGATGGTGTATGGCCCATATCGGAGTGGGCGAATATTGTGGTGGGGTCCAGTGAGGCGCTCCTTCTGCAAATGTAGCCACACTTTTTTGCCCACCTGGAATTTGTGTGGCACTCGATGTTGATCATGTCGTTGCTTGTACTTAGCATTGGCTCTGTATAATATGTCATGAACCTATTAGCGGATGTGCTGAATGCATTTGATGAATTTGTTTGCTTTGTCAGCTTCAGACTAGACATGAGACGAATCGGCCTGAGTAGTTGCAAATGGCATGGCTACGTCAATGGGACATAGTGGCTGGAATCACAAGCCCACCTGAAAGGGGTTGTGGCCGGTTGAGCTGTGGAGAGCCCGGTTATAACTGTGTTATACATAGGGAAGGATCTCATCCCATGTGCATGGATGCTTTGAATTGTACATGTGCGTAATGTGTACAATCATCCTGTTGATGACCTCTGTCTGGCCATCATTTTGGGGATGGAAAGTTATGGACTTGGTGAGCTTGGTGTCCAACATTGACCAAATTCTGGACCAAAATGTGTTGAGGAACTTGCTATCATGATATGATATGATAGACTGTGGGATCCCAAAGTGCACCCACACTCATTCAAAGAAGAGTTTAGCAGTGCTTCTACTGTGATATTCTTCTTGCAGGCCTCCATAATGACCATCTTTGAGAATCCGTCGATGACCATGAAAACACAGTCGTTTCCATGCTTAATAGAAGGAAGGCCTGACATGTAATCCATGGAGATGGATTCCCAAGGTTGACTAGCAGTAGGTAGCGGAGTATAGAGCCCTTGCTTCTTGATGGTCGGTTTCGCAATGGCGCAAGCAGTGCAGGATCTGATGTACTTCCCGACATCCTGTCGAAGGTTTGGCCAATAGAAATATTTTTGCAGTACTGCCACTGTTTTCTCAACCCCAAAATGCCCAGCGACTCAACTGTAGTGCGCTTCCCATATCATCTTGGCACGCTCACTTGAAGGAACACAAAGGTGTCCCAGGTGACATAATAGTGCATCTTGGAGGTGAAATTTTGGAACTTGCATACCCCCCAAGAGTGCCTTGTATGTGTAGCTAAATTCTGGACCGCTCTTGTAGAGAAGCAGCCAATCAGTAGTCTCATGCCCACAAGAGTTGATAACGGTGGTTATGGCCACGATCGGTGGTCGGCTGAGGCAGTCTGCAACATTATTGGTGCTACCCTTCTTGTACTTGATGTTCAAATGAAATTGTTGGATATATGTGGACCACTTCTGATGGCGATTGTTCTGCAACTTCCCTTGTGTCTATATGAACTGCAAGGGTCAGTGGTATGTGTGGATGATTGTCTCCTTCCCCAAAATGTAATTCTTCCATTGTCGACAAGCCTACGCAATGGAATACATTTCTTTGTCATAAGTGGGATACTTTCGAACTGTGTCGGACAATGTCTCACTGTGACATGCCACTGGATGCCCCTGTTGAGTAAGAACTGCCCCAATAGCATAGTTAGAGGCATATATCTCGATCTCAAATGGTTGTTGCAAGTCTGGTTATGTGAGCACTGGAGCAGAACAGAGGCGATGTTTCAATTCTATGAATGCCTTCTGTTGAGATTCTGACTAACAAAATTTTTCTTTCGCTCCTCCCTTGGTGACTTGACTCAAGGGCCAAGTGATATGAGAGAATCCCAACATGAACATGCGGTAGAAATTAGCAAGACCCAGAAAGCTGCGAAGCTCTGTTAGGGTGGTTGGGGCTGGCCAATCCCGAATGACTTGAATCTTGGCTGGATCCACATGCACCCCCCTTTCATCAATAATGTATCCCAGATATTGAACCTGGGTCATGCCAAAATTTCACTTCTCCAAATTGGCACACAACTTGTGTTGCCGCAGTGTTTGGAGGACTTCTCGGATGTGGTGGAGGTTCTCTTCCCAAGTCTGGCTGAAGATCATAATGTCATCCAAGTATACCACTAAAAATGAGTTGGTAAATGGATGCAAGATGTCATCCATCAACCTCATGAAGGTTACAGGAGCATTTGTCAATCCGAAAGGCATGACGAGCCATTTGAAAAAGCCCTCCTTGGCTTTGAAGGCAGTCTTCCACACATCAGAGGATTCGATTGGTATCTGGTGATACCCAGACTTCAAGTCGATCTTGCTGAAATATTTTTCCCCTTTGAGTTGGTCCAGAAGGTCATCAATCTGTGGGATCAGTTACCTATTCTATACAATGATCTTGTTCAGCCCCCGATAATCAATACAAAGTCTCCAAGTCCTATCCTTCTTTTGTACCAACACGATCGGGCTCCCATGGGGCGATGAACTTGGCTGGATGCGACCTTTCTATAGAAGCTCCTGAATCTGCCTCTTGATTTCATCATTCTCCAGAATAGAGCGCCTATAGATCAGTCCATTGGGTAGCGGCGCACCTAGGGTCAGGTCAATGGGGTGCTTGACCTGACAGTGTAGAGGCACTCCTGTGGGAGAGGTGAAGATGTCCTCGTACTCCTCCACAACCTTGTCCATTTGTTGTTGTCGTGCAGAGGAGCCATGTCTGGAGGTCGTGGCCACAATCTTCTTCTTTCCCTAGGGGCAGATCATTAGGAAAACAAATTTCCTAGTTTGGGAAATGAACTTACTACATTGTTTTGCAGTAACCAAAGAGATAGTGGGAGGCGGTGGTACCTCTGGTATCCTGTGCAATTTATTTTCCAAAGTAACAATAACAGTGTGAGGTCGAGACTCATACACAGCATGTCACTTCCAAAAGTATGGTTGGCCTAATAATGAATCAGAAACATCAATAGGAGCAATGTCACACAATACCTCATCCTTGAAGGGCTTGATGCTATAGGGAAGGTGGCACTACTGGCTGATGTGGAGATCCTGTCCTTAGTGAAGCCACCCGATGGTGTATGGTTGTGGGTGCGCTATGGTCAGCAAGCCCAACTGCTTCATGACATCTACTAAAATGAGGTTCTTTTGGCTCCCATTGACGACAATGAACCGTAGTGGGGAACCCTTTACCCACATCTAGGAGTGGAAGAGACGCTCTGCCTCCT
Source organism: Pinus albicaulis (assembly GCA_034641835.2). Taxonomy (NCBI): domain Eukaryota; kingdom Viridiplantae; phylum Streptophyta; class Pinopsida; order Pinales; family Pinaceae; genus Pinus; species Pinus albicaulis. The sequence continues at coordinate 1,848,861,107 of CM076575.1, read as the reverse complement.
CTAGATCTTCTGGTTCCTCCTTCTGGATCTTCGTAGTGGCAACAGTCGCGTTGGGCTCTGCATCAATAATCTGCTTCCCTTTTTCATTCACATTGTTACACCATTTTTTGGTCATCTAACCTACTATCATTAGATGGACCCAAGTACACCATGTAAGACCAATTTTACCCTAAGTAAAATTGCTCTCACTATGAAAAATAACTTAATAAACCACATTTATTAGGTTGTTTATGGTCTAAACAGGAAACCCCAAAAGGAAATATTAAACAAACCTATATTTGTTTGATTTTCCTCATGGAATAATTAATTAAACCATAATTTAATTATTATTCCTAGTCATGTTTAACTTAAAACAAAGAAATTAATTAGATAAACCTTTATTTATCTTATTATTTTCTAGGAATAATTATTTAAATCTTATTTAGATATTATTCCTTGTTAAATATGACCAAATCATCCACAAATAATTAAATAAATCATTATTTATTTGATTATCCTTCAACCACTTCCTTAAAAAGATAAATAAATCATTTATTTATTTATTATTGACAAATAAAGGGATTTGACCCAAGTCAAATGCTTTTTCCCTCCACCAAATATAACAAAATATTCCATAAAAGGTGGATCTAGATTTGGTTAACATTATTTTAATCGTGCACCAAGATCTAGAATGACCCAATATTTTGTTATAAATAGGAGGGTTTTTCCTACCATTCTTCACCTTTTGTTGCCTATTAGATCACTCTGGATCTATACACTTGGTCACCTCCTTCATTATTTGTTGTGTGACCTCCCTTTGAGTTCTATCTTTTTCTGGGTTTTCTACACCAACAAGAGAGAGAGATTCTAGATCTGAAGTTTTGAGGACTTCCAAGAACCCATCCCATTGAGGAGAATTGGAAACATCTTCTTGTTTTCCTCCCAGGTGCCCTTAATACAAAAAATTCTTTCAAAAATTTTTCTTGTCTTGTCTATTGGATATATGGAGCAAACCCTTCTTTTTATTGCTTAATGTCTTTCTATGCATAGATCTGGTTTTTTGCAGCTCTTGTCTTGATCAACTAACTGTAGATCTAAAGATATTGGCAACCATCTTTGATGTTAGGGCTATTAGTTATGCGTAGCTAAAGTGGTCTTTTTTCGTACACTTCGACAAAGGATTCATACTAACACACATTGTTAGGTTCTGATTCAGAGTTGGATCATGCATTTGATTCAGAAGCCCTCATCTCGGCCACCAATGACTGCTTGGCCTGACACTCACTTGTGTTGTGGGTGGAGCTCTTATGGAACTCACACCACTTTCCCGTGTCCTTCTTTGGCTTCGCAGTGTTTTTCTTTGCTTATGTTGGCTTTAGGGGTCCTAACCCAGGTTCAGTGTGCAATGTTTTCCAACAAACCCCTATACTACTGGCCCTTTCGGCAGTGACCTACTTGCACAGGTCACAGTCTCACCCGAAGTAGTATGGGTGGGTGCTGCACCGTGAGAAAGGAAGGGTAAGGCAAGAAGGGCTAGGTTCTGCTCAGATTATCTCTATGCAGGATCAAGTATAGGTCCAATTGCATCCACGTACACTATATCTACAATTCTATGCTTTTCATTACCTTAACACAGCATTATATATCCGAACAGAACAGATCTAGATTTACTGCAATATACAGACTTTCGCAGCAAGATATAACCAAAGCAGAATAGATCCAAGCATTCAATGTACAGACCTTCACAGCATAAAGACAGAGAAATGAATAACACAGTAATTAGAAGCAATCCATTCAATATTACTCACAAATTCAGATCCGACATTCTTGCATACTCATTCATTTGTTACCCTTACAATTCCCTTCCCAACATGCGCACACAATAGCAGGGTCCACACACAGCTGGACTAGGATCTTCGCGCACACAGCCAGTAGGAGTTTGTTCCCCAAAAACCCCAACAGAGCCCTTACACAACAGATCGTATCAATAGCTTTTCCAATTTCTACATTTTACATTCCAAAATGCCTCTCTATTTATAACAATCTAGCATTAACATTCCTTTGGTCCACAACCCATGGTATTCGAACCCCTAGTTTACCCTTTAACCCCATTACAATGATTTTCGGGGCTTTGACCCACCCCAAAACCCCTGTGCTATACTAAATATAAAAAAAATAACCAAAATGGATTGGTTTCATAGCTTGCAAGGAGACCCCATTCCAACAGTCCCCCAACACAATCTTGTGACTCGTCCGAGTCACTTTGGTGGCATGCCTTCAATCTGCGTGCATAAGGTATCTAGGGAGCGAAAGAGGGGTGGAAGCACGTCCTTGCTTCGGGTCACTGCATGTTGTGCAATGTTGATCATTGTCAGAGAAGCAAACCCCTCAAGATCCAGACCAAGACGTTCCAGCAACTGGTGGAGGCGTGCAATGGCGGACTGTGCATCATGTGAAAGCTGTAGTGCAGCATCAGTCCATGGTTTCAAATTTTTGTACACAACCTTCTTAGAGTGACGAAGGTCCTCAATCTGGTGCATGGTGGCCAGGCGCTGCATGTGGCCGGGGGAAGGTGTGGAGGCCCGAAGTCGATCTAAAGCATCTTCTGCCAGTGTCAATTCCCTTTGGACCTGCTGAAGCGTGAGGTGGTGTAGTGCTTTCATCCATAGCTGCGTAGCCTCTTCAAAAAATTGGGTTCCCTACACCAGTTTTTCCTAAATAATGTGTGTGGCATTAGTGACCATGGTAATTCGCTGGTCGCGTTCTTCCGGAGTCAGGTCATACTGCTTGCATATTTCTTAGCTGTGGCAGTGTACCTCTTGCAGTACGCTGGTGGACATGCTTTGTAGCTCCATAGTAGAGAACTATGCTAAGTCGACCTGTATGTCCCCAAAACATGTTTCAGAGGTGACAATGTAGGGGAGTACACATATGTTGCTTCTCGCGGGCGAGGCCTGGAAATTGCGGAGATGTCGTAGCAGGTTGTGGTATTGCAGAGTTCTAGCTAAACATGGTTCGCAGCTAATCCTTCCCAGCAACCTTCGTGCACTCCTATTGCTACACTCAGCTTTGTTCGTCCCTCTTATACGTTCCTCCTGTGCATTGGGATCCATAACAGAGGGACAAGCGGTATGAATCGTAAAAATAAGTAGAAAGAAACATAAGGTAGGTAGCCAATACCGCTTGGCAGTTGAATAAATAGCCCGAGCCATCCTCTTCCAACCCTCCACGCCCCAATAAAAGTTATTTAATGGCAATGTAGTTCGTATGTGGCGTGTACCCTTGATCATAAATGGTGATATTGATAATCTACCGCCCTTTGCCTACATTTGTAAGTGTCTTTTCACATTAACTCTCGCTAAGCTGATATTCTTCTTTTGTATCCAACGTTGCGCCATCATGATTTCAGGGTGTGGCTGACATGTTGGAGGTCCTTTCGTACTTCAACAGACAGTTGACACCCAGTGAGCCTTTAAGTTGATCAGGATTCTTGTCGAGGTAGTTATGTCGATCGTGGAAGGATCAATTTGGTGCACGACAGCTGCGTCATACATCCATAGGTGGTTTAATTCTTCAGTCATCCGTAAATTCTCCTGGATACTCATGATTGCAGATAGGTCTGTAATCTGGTTGGGCAAGAGCTGATCACACCCTTGAGCTAGCAGGTTGCCATGCGTTTCGGCCATTTTTGGGGCCCATCTGGCTAAGGGGGTCTCTATACGCAGGATTACCCTACTCCAGTAATTCGTCCGAGCAGGGGAGACAGGTCCCTCCGTAGGTGCTTCGTACCGAGTTAGTGATAATGCCTCGGACCTATATTCCGTGGACCCCTTAGGCTTCAGAGTGTCATCTATGGCCTCTTGGCAAGGCAAGGTGCGTTCCATGGTAGAGATGTGATGGAAGCTTTTGACAGTTTGAAGGCTGCGAAGTGCCAAAACCTCATGCAGCCGGCTCTGCCAATTCTCCAGCTCCTCATCAGAGTTAGAAAAGCATTCACTGTCTTTTTCCCAACAGATCACTCCTTCATCCGCCGGGTTAACCCGATCTTCATCTTGCACAGTGATATTATAGATATGATCTAATTCCTCCTTCATGTGGATAGGCTCAGTATACCGGGCACCTTTCGCGGGATCCAAGGGTACTATGACACGCGTACTTCTGCTTTCAAACACCATGCTTTGTTTCTTTAGGTTAATAATGCCTCCCATTTCCATTGCCCAATCCAGTCTGAGGAGTGCAGGGTAGGGGTCTGCATCTTCAACTATCTCAATTACCTCAAAGTCAGCTAGGACCCTTACCCCTACAATGTCAACCATAACCTTTGCTAACCTATGCAAGGGAATGATTTTCTGTTGGTTCGCCATGTGCAACTGGATGGTGGACCATTCCAATTTGGGCTTCCCCATGCATTGCCAAGTTTTCTTAGGTAAAACATTGGCATCATATCCAAGATCCAAGATAACCTGATCCATTTCATAGTCCCCGATTTGTGTAGTTAGCCACATTTCTTTCCCTATGCGTTTCTTAGAGTTGTACAGTTTGTGCACATCCTTAGTCTCAGGGATCAATGTGGGTCGAGTTGCGCAGGTGTTCACTAAAGCCAGGAGGTTTTCTATGGCCTGTGGGTTTCTAAGTAATTTTAGACATGCCTTCAAAAATGTCTCAATTTCTTCCTCACTGTGAGACTGCGCAAGGGCTACTGATAGTGCTTGTTCTTCGCAGGATACTTCTTTATTTTCCTTGGTGTCCAGCCCACTACATGTTATGACCTTTACACTTGGATCTCCTATTCTTATTTTAGTTTTAACCCTTTGTATGTTCTGCGTAGGGGTAGGCTGCTTTTCCTGCATTTTGGCTATCAAGATCGAGCAGTCTTCTACCTCGTGGTCTGGCTATTTGTAGTATTTACACGACGATCGAGTGGGATTAGCACATTCTTTGGCAAAGTGCCCTATTTCTCCACAATTATAACAAATAAATTGACCTCATCCTCGGCCTGCGCTTCCTCCTCAGCCTCCTCTACCTCGAGCCAGGGATCCTCCAAAGTGTGCAGTCAGTCTAGGCGATGCAGGGTTTGATTGCACCCGATATAAATTCCTGCGATCTATCATCAAGTCATATGTTCGGTAATTATGCTCGTCATGTCCTACGAACCGATAGAATTAGCACCATTGTTGTTTTAGTTCTGGGACATACACACCTAGCCGAGAACAATGGTTCGTATCGTGGATGCCCGCTACCCGACAATCATCGCACCATAGCGCAAATCCACTTGATCACGGTCGCAACAAGGCAGGCTCCCTACTTACCCCTAAGCATACCAGGCTAGGTCCTCCAGCTTGGATATAATCAGTCAATAGAAGGCACTGATCCTTTGTGTGACCAGACACTCGGCAACGTATACACCAAAGATCCACGCAGATGTCTTTTCCTCGCTCTTTTCGTAGGTTATGTATCTCTAGGTGCATAGCTCCAAGTTGTTCCTGGATCTGTTGGACTCCTGCCAAGGTATCCTCCCGGGGAGAAGCTTCTAACTTCATAGCGGCTTCTACAGCTTTCTCCTGTGACTCGAAGGTCTGCTGATTCATGGGCACGCGCAGGTGAGGTAACAACATGGCGATGAACCATTCTGTATGTTATCTATCATCATACTTGAACCCCCCTTCACTAATCGCCTTCTTCAGCCGTTGATCCACCTCCCACACTGACTTAGACGCACCCTTTTTGAAGTCTTTTACGTCCGCCACTAACTGGAAATAGGACTTTGGTTTTTGGAATTGTTGTTTCAGAGCATTCTTAATATCCTCAATGGAAGCGGTCCCATTCTGGGCAACGTATCACATATACCAGTCCAGCGCCCTATCTTCGAAGGCTAAGGACAGTTGTGCCCTTTTGATTGTATCACTTGCCATATTCTGTGTAGTCCAGCTAGAGTCTTCAATGAACCAAAATTGATCCATGTCCTCATCTCCTACCCCCTTGAAGGTAGGTAGTTTCAGATGTGCAGCCATATCACTATCCAGGGATGACGTTATAGGTGAGTTCTTACCCCTGTGTGCCCTAGGTGGTGATGTAGTTGGTTCCTTCACTGGGCTGTAGGTGGCCCTTCCTCCATCGAGGTTGGTTCGATAATACTTACCACTGCGCGTCGCACTTCCGTCTGGATCTGAGGTCATTTAGTCCGTATGGCTGCACATAATTCTCTTTTCGCACAGCAACTTCTTGATCAGTAACGGTAACATCCTCAGAAAATTTCCCCGGAATCCTTTGAAGAATCGTCGCTCGGCCTCAGAATATGATACAGATTGATCAATGGAAAATTCTGTCACAAAGCCTCCTAGTACACTATCCACCCAGTGATCCACCGTGCGTGTAATAGAGTTATCAGTTCTCTCCAACTGTTTGAGTAGATCGGGAGTCCACTGAGTGACTCGCTCATCCTTCCAGCACTTTTTGAATTCTACCAGCCTAGCCAGCCACTCCTGAAGCTCAATTGCAAAATTTACAAAGAATATTTCGTAGCTTTCAGTAAGAACATACCTATTCTTCCACCTGTCCGCCGTTAATTTTTTTCTTCGATTTTATCTTACTACACACTCCTAGATCTGCCTTCTGAACCAGTCCTCAATCTCTTTTCTTTCAGGCTTCTAGTATTCTCTTTTCATTACCCGATCCCTTTCTTAGATCTCTTCGTGTCTCGGCAATGGAACCATTTGTTGGCTTGAGGGGTCCTGACCCAGGTTCGGTGTGCAAGGTTTGCCAACAAGCCCTTATACTACTGGCCCTTTCGGCAATGACCTGCTTGCGCAGGTCACAGTCTCACCCGAAGTAGTATGGGTGGGTGCTGGAACCAAGTTTCTGCACCCTGAGAAAGGAAGGTAAGGCAAGTAGGGTTGCGTTCTGCTCATATTATCTCTATGCAAGATCAAGTATAGGTCCAATTACATCCACGTGCACTAGATCTACAATTCTATGCTTTTCATAACCTTAACACAGCATTATATATCCGAATAGAACAGATCTATATTTACTGCAATATACAGATTTTCGCAGAAAGATATAACCAAAGCAGAATATATCCAAGCATTCAATGTACATACCTTCGCAACATAAAGACAGAGAAATGCATAACACAATAATTAGTAGCAATCCATTCAATCGTACTCACAGATTCAGATCCAACAATCTTGCATACTCATTCATTCATTAGCCTTACAATTCCCTTCCCAACCTGTGCACACAGTAGCAGGGTTCGCACACAGCTGGACTAGGATCTTCGCGCACACAGCCAGTAGGAGTCTGTTCCCCAAAAACCCCAACAGAGTGCTTACACAACAGATCGTATCAATAGCTTTTCCAATTTCTACCCTTTACAATCCAAAATGCCTCTCTATTTATAACAATCTAGCATTAACATTCCTATGGTCCGCAACCCATGGTTTTTGAACCCCTAGTTTACCCTTTAACCCCATTACAATGCTTTTCGGGGCTTTGACCCACCCCAAAACCCCTGCGCTATACTAAATATAACAAAAATAACCAAAATGGACCGGTTTCATAGCTTGCAAGGAGACCCCGTTCCAACATCTTGTGTCTTTGGCAGGTTGTCTTGGGCCACCATGCCTTGGCTTTGTCCTTTGTTCTGCGGTTTGGGGTCACCTTTCCCTTGATTTTGATTTGCAGATCCAAAGTCTCGCTTCTTCTATTTGAATTTCTGCTCAATCTTGGCAGCATACCGGTATGTCGTACCAAGAGAGGAGATGTCGAGGAAATCCATTTCCTCCTGAATGTATCTGTGTAGACAACCGCGATAATTTAGCACCAAATATTTCTCTGAATATTTCATACCCAACTTTGTGTGTAGGGTATGCAACAGATTCGTTAGCTCATGCACATCTTGATCCCTTTATTTTCGCAGCGTGGTCCATTGTATGTACTTGTCCTCATAGCTCCCCACGGGATAGTATTGTTCCTTGATGGCATCTCGGAAAGAATTTCAAGTGGGTACAGCTGAGAACAGGGAGGATTTTGTCTCGTCCTTTTTCTCACAGTAGGTTTCCCACCAGTCCTTGACATGGGGGGTATCTTTGAGGAGTGCAAAAATAATCTTCTCCCGGTCGAAAAAATCATGAACTGAGAAATATCCTTCTAATAGATTCAACCATCTATCTACAGCATTTGCATCTATTTGACCCTCAAATATGGGAATGTCAACGTTTACTTGTACCTTAAAGGGAGTCGCACCTCCAAAGTGGCTACTGGATGTAGATGCGCCGCCAGTGGGCAATCGTTGAAGGATCTGGGCAAAGTTATCCATCATCGCGTTCCTTTATTTTTTGAGGGCCTCCTCGAGAAATATTTTGATAGGATCTCCTACTCCCTCATCTTTCTTTTCATCCCCCATGGGTGTCTGTTGGGGTTTGAAAGGCTGATCTAGCAAAGGTTCCACCAGATCGAGCCCTAACTCCTTACACCCCGACCTCGTTGGGGACATGCAAAGAAGGATCAAGAAAAAGCAGATCGCTCTGATACCACTGATCCAGATTTATGCAAGAACGCAACAGAATACATAAATAACCATAAACATAGAAATACAGTGGAAATAAGGTTTCATTTCATTAATATCAAATCACAGAAATATGCTTACAAACATGATGGAAATAAAATAGCTAGGGTGTTGGTAGCGAATCTCTGAGAAGAGATGTGGCGACGACAGAGCTATGAAATGTGTTACAATGAGGCTTGAGGGCCTATCTATTATGGAGAAATAATGTAGAACTCTAAACGTCCAAAAACCTAACCATAGGAGATGAAGTGCCAAAATTATGGGCCCTATTTGGGTAAATTGGTGTTTCAACTTCCTGGGGATGTAACTTCGGCATACTATCTCTGTTTGGGGCTTCAAAATGGCTCTGGAAGTTCAAGCCCCGAAAAACTACTAAAAATATTAAGTTTTGAAAACAACTAAAAGAGATAATGGTGGGACCCCAAGTGGAATAGGCGGGTGGCCACCAATATCCCCCTGGATCAACAGCCCCTTTCAGGTGGGCTTGGGATTCTAGCCACTATCTCCCATTGACGTAGCCATGTAATTTGTGACTACTCAGGCAGATTTGACTCATGTCCAGTCTGAAGCTAACAAGGTGAACAACTTCATTGAGCACATTCAACACAGCCGCCAACAGGTTCATGACATATTGGACAGAGTCAATGTAATATTCCAAAATTTGCATGCAGCAAATTGGAATATTAATTTTTTCTTATGCCATCTAGGAGATGAATAAAATGTGTAAAAGGCCCATGAGTAGGAATAAAATCCCTCATAGTGTGAAAGGGATCTATGGAGCAGCTTTATTTTACACCTTCCAGTGTGAAAAGGGGCAATTGCATGAGGACAAGGTCAAGTTTGACCAAGTCAACAGTGCTGCCTAAGAGGTGTAGCTTGCATGAGAAGACAATGTAGTTTGAGAGAGAAGAATATTCTTTGTGGAAGAAACCCTAATGTGTGGGGTCCGGGGCAAAGAGACATTCACTTGTATAAAAGGAGGAAGAGGCAACCATAGAGAGACATCTTGGAGTATATTGATATTTGTCTGTTCAGACTATTTGCAGTCTCCAGCTGTTCAGCTGAGTTGCAGTGCTGCTTAGCACGAGGGATTCCTGCTTAGGATTTCCTCTCCTTCTTGAGAGGCCTCTTGAAGGATTTCACTTCATTTCTCCACATCTTGGCTCAAGGCCAAAGCCACTTCCATCAGTCACTACGTTATTTCTGTTGAAGTATAACGTAGTGTTGCTGGGTGTTGCAGTGGAGGGGTTCCACAACACCATTCCTTGTATCATCTTTCAAAAGAGGGAGTCTCTATTCCTCGGGAAGGTTATTAAGGAAGGTTTCAGAGCTGATTTTCATATCTTGGCATCAAGGCCAAGCATCTCCCATCATAGACAGTGTAGTCCATTCTCCATATTGTGTTATTCCAATGCATATGTGCAGTGAGGGGTTGCACCATCATCTTGGAGGAAGAGATCTTCAGGGATAGGATCAGCCTATCATTTTAGAGATCTGTTGGAGGAGGTTAATTTAAGATTTCACATCATCTTCAGCTGTCTCCAATTATTTTCAGAGTTGCAGCTGCTACCCAGCAACTCCAGCATTTCTGCAAATTTCTCATTTGTACATGTATTGTAGCCAATCCTTCTAAGGATTGTGTATTATTGTTGTATTAGTGTTTTCAGGGGTTGAGAGATCTCTCCCCCATATTTCTTGAGCTGATATTGACATATCCTTGTATTTTCTATTATTATGTTGCAGTGTCTCTATATGAACTGCGCAGTCATAGCTAGGGCATATATTATGCAGCAGTGTTTTTCTCTATTTGATGTACATGTCTTATTGAGGCTTTCATTGCCAAGCTTGAGTGAGTGATTCCTCAAAGCATTATACTCTCTTGCTGCTATATTATACATTGATCAGATATTTACATCTTCATGTGTCATGGCTCATTAAAATAACACTGTGTATTCAATTCTTGTTCAAGTATTGTTGCAGTCCCCTCATCGGGCAATTTCTGAGGACATCTAAGTGTGGGAGATTTGTTTAACCCACTTCGAAGGATTTCTTTGGAGCCTCCTCTTGGATTTGGAACTTAGACACATTTTTCTAAGGGATCCAGGTTTTGTTTTCAATCCCTGTAGCATCCATTACTATAAAATTCGTTTTCCAGTCATGCCTCGCTAGCTGTTCCAAATTTGGAATATTACAGTGGTATCGGAGCAACTTTCTTGGCTCAGCCTGTGAGTCTTCGCCAAGGAGATCAGAATATTGAAGAGGATGAGTTTCATCTCATCATATTTCAGATCCATGAAGAACCTCCCCAAGGAGGATAAGCATAAAGAAGAGGAATAACCCTGCACTTCCTATTCTCATCGAGAAGGAGACAAAGAAGTAAGTAGGAGAAAGATTCCATCTTTTGGAGGAGAAAAAAAAAAGGGGATAAGCTTACAAAGCTTCTTCCAAAATCTGTACATAACATTCATAAGGATTTCAAGAAGATCTGGAGGGAGATGTATGAAGAATCTCCAAGAGGGTTTGAATCAAAAGCAAACTCTAGATTGCCACTTGAGGAGTGTGAGAAAGTAGCTACACACCCTAACACACAGCGCAGTCACATGCCCAGAATTGCCAGAAGAGAGAGGGAAAGAGAAGAAGAGGTTACTAGGAGGAAAAATATTAGTGATTTTCTGAAGGAGTATGAGTCTCAAACTCAGAAATTCCGAGATCAGCTCAGTTTTTCAGAGTTTTCCAAGATGAGGGTGAAGGAAAGAGAGCAGCAAGATAGATTTCATCTATCTACCTTTGAGGGTTCACCTACATGTTCAACCAAATATTGGATGGAGGATTTAGATACCTTCTTGTAGCAACACTAAATTCTTGAAGGAGAAGCCATCAAAGTTGCAGCGCTGCATTTGAGAGGTAAGGCCTATGCCTGGTGGATCTTTGAATCCTTTTCTTTGAGAAATGTAAACATTGCATCCTATGCTAGTTTCACTAAGGCATTAGTGAAAATATTTGATAGAAGGATTCATGAGACACACATGGTGGAGCAAAACAAGAAAACTCAAACAAAACCCTTGCATGAGAATGCAGTACCATTTCATAAAACCATGGAGAAGGTTGAAAACTTGCACCATGCTTTGCTGGAAGAAAAAATTCCATATCACACCTATGAGCAAGGGAGCATGGAGATCTCTTTCTCAAAAAGGGATCCAATCATTGGAGGGTTACCCATTCATATTGCAGAGATTGAGGGCAACAGCGCTGTCATTTCTAGAGATTACCTAGTACCTCATGCAGACGAAGGAGGAGCTCTTGCTCCAAAGAGAGGGATGCTTGCATCTTTGCAAGAAAGTTCCCAAGATCTCATGTGTGGAGATCAAGGCACAACTCATGTGCCATTGTTGAGGAGGTGTGGAACCATGGAAATAGAAGGAGAAGGTAGGGAGGAGACCCAGCATCATGAGATGAGGAGTACACATCCCTATTCATTCATGGAGGTTGATGCACTTGTTAGGTCTCCGTAGTTTGCAAGATTGGCAAGTACTAATGCTGCAGAGCCTACATAAAAACCACTTTGGAATCTGAGGATCTAGCCATCCTAGATTTAGAGAGGGATCACTCTATATATGTGTTTAAAGATATGATCATTAAGGCTTTAAAATATGATTTTAGGCTAGTTATGAAGAACAAGTTTTTTGTTTTGGTTGGGCAGGATAAAATGAAGATGAAGGAAGTCTATATGAAGGGTGAAGTTGTGGATAAGTGACAGAATGGTTCAGCTGATAAGATAAGCAAGGAACATCATCAATCCATTGGACTATGGAGTCATAATAGGATTTAATTGCACAACAAGGTTCAAGAGTGGTCCATGGGGAAAGTCATCTATGTCGAAGGATCTCTTTAAGTTGATTTTATGGAATGAAACATTAACAATGGTGAAAGAAGCAAACACATGAGAAAAACAAAGGACGGCCTAAGATCAGGTAAGTACTTTTAAAGTAGCCTGATTTTGGCATGCGCTTAATGGAAAGACACAAAAGTAACCTAAGATCAGGTAAGTACTTTTAAACTAGCCTGCTTTTGATATACTTTCAAGAGAAAACATGAAAAAACAAAGAATAGCTTAAGATCAAGTAAAGACTTTTAACTTAGCCTGCTTTCAGCATATTCTCAAAGGAAAAACATTCATGATAAACATAAAAGTAGTCTAAGATCAGGTAAGCACTTTTAATCTAGCCTGCTTTCAACATACTCTGAAGGGAACTTTTCAAAGCAACTGTTGGAGAAGAAACCAGAGGACAGAGCTAACCATAAACTTCTCTAGCTCAACTTTAATTAGCAGCATTCAAAGACAATATCTTAATTTGTACTCACGAAACATGGGCTTACCAACATTTTCACTGGTTATACTATATTGAATTACCTTCGAAACACATTTAGAAGAAAACATAAAGGATAAAGATTTATCAGTAAGATTTAGGGTACTTTAGAAGTAAATCCTAATCTATATTTGTTGTTCTTTATCAGAGAAAAGTGGACAAAATGAAAACATAAAGAAAATAACAATTATAGTGAGAAACACATCACCATTAACATAGACTAGGATCCCATAAATCAGCTATTTGTATTTGTGTTCAAACCAGTTACAATCTTCAAAGTCCAGTGGGTCTCTACGGCTTCAAACTTCTCATCTCAGCTTATGTATCTTCAATTCCTAACAGAGCTACAACATACTTCAACAGCTATTTACATTCAACAAGTATCCAAAGACCAACCTGTACACTGTCTTCTAGAGAAGTATTTATAGAAGAATGAGGAGGTGGAGTGAAAGAAGGGTTCATTTATTCAATTAATGCAGATTAAGTGCTTCTCGGCCTTTGAAGAGCCAAATGGAGAAGCTTTCCAATGTTTTAACTCTGCTAATTGATTATTACATTAAATTTCATCAACTTCAGTCACTTTTGTTGACTTTGGGGGTTTTTGGTAGGCTGGTAATAAATTTTGAGCTGTCTTTAGAAATATCTCTGACTATATAATTAATATGCATGCTTTTTAGGTGAAATCAACTAGTAGGTGGCATTTTGAGGAGTAATAACCTCCATGATATGGCATTCGGAGGCTCTTCTGCTAATCTATCTACTTTTGTGGCTTTAAAAAATTATTATAACCATGATTCTGCTTTATGCCTTGATTAATCATGCTCGGAGCATTTGAATCTTTCGTGCTGACTGTATTCACCGTAAAACTGTTTTAACCTTAAAATAACTGGATTTAACCCTTTTAATCCTTCAAACTGTGCTTTATCCCTTACTGTCGAGATTTAAACCCTCTGAATCTTTAATCTTTGCTTATGATGTCTTTATCTGTGTTCCTTTACTGTCTTTCCCTTTACTGTGGACAGGAGGCTTCATCGAAGCGAGAGGATTTCTTAATAAAAACCAGCGCTCATGGAGTATTGGTCAAACCGTGAAAACAAACCCTGTAACTTCCCTTTTTTGTGATTTTCGCCTCTGTTTGGACCATGAGGACCCTTATCTTCTGGCCATATTTCATTATGAATCGGGAGAAAGCCTTTGGTCTATAAAAACGCCACCAAAATCCTTGTAAAAACCACAAAACATGTTAGTAGCAGGAGGAGCAGTGCGGAGGGGGTGATTATGTAGGCAGAGGAGTTTATTGAGGAAAATAGGCGAAAATCTAGTTCAAAACTGTATTTGGCACGAATCTGGGCAAAAGTGATTTTTGAAATACCATGGGTGGTTTTCACGCAACCCTCGGGCAGTAAGTGTTTTTTCCTAGAGGGAATATGATCCAATTATATCGCGTCGTGTGGCCTTTTCAATACCGCCGGTATCGCGCGATTTTGGAACGTTAAACTTCGGACAGCAAAATTGTGTGATATGTGATGTCAACCATCAGATTGAGGAGGAATAGATCTGACGGTGCGGACCAAGGCGCGATAGAAAGTTGCACAGCAGGCACTGTAGTGGGGGACAGGTGTCAGGGCGTGATTTGAAGAGATGACCGGGTAATGGAATGTGGGTCCGAAGGGAATTTGAGTGACGAGATGAGTGAGGACAGTCGGATTTTGATGAATTGATAGAGGAGATTCGCTGTAAGGGTGAATAGATGGTGGGATTTGGGTGATCGATGGGTCAAATGTGGGTCGTCGGATCCTATGGATCTACGGTGTAGATCACACTGGGTATCATTGTCGGGGTGGGTAAAATATAAAGGAAAGACAGGTTTAAAAAAAATAAAAACGCCAATGCGATGGGGGCTTTGGCACAGGCGCTGGGGTATGGTCACGGGTAGGAATGAGTGACCAGGGGCTAAGGAGAAGGGGGCTTATCGCATCGGCGAGGGGAACAAAAGGGAATGGGAGAGGAAAATTAGTAACGCCGATGCGATGGGGCTTAAGATAGGGCCTGGAGTATGATCTATGGCAGGGCATGTGACCAAGAGCAGAGGAGAAAGGGGGCTTATCGCAACGGCAAGGGGAAGGGGTGAAGAATCATGTCAACGTCGATGAGACATACAATTTTCGATGTGATAAGCGCTTGCATCATGGTCACAGGTGCATGGCCATATGACAAAAAAGGAGCTGGGGCTAAGCCCGAAGGGGGCTAAAGCATGTGTTACAAAAAGGGTGCGTTTAGGCCAACAGAGGAGTTTTTATGGGTTTTTTTTAAGTTACAATAGGTAGAATAAGGGCTGTTTGAACCATAACAAAGGGTTTTTATGAGTTTAAAAGGGGTTTTGAAGGTTTTTTGAGGAGTATGAGGGGTAAAATGAGAAGGACAAAAGGGGTTTTTTTCAAGGAAGATGAATGATAATGGGGGGGGGGGGATGGAGGAAATGAAATGATGAAAATAGGGCCTTTTTTAGGAAAGAGTTTTGTTTGGGAACAATAGGTTTTAACTTGGTGGATTTCTTTTAAGGGAACAGCAATATTTCGAAGGGAATAGCACATAAGGAACAACATTGTTTGGGAACAACACTGTTAGGGAACAGCACTATTAGGGAACATCAGACTTCAAGAATGAATGATTTTCTTATGAAAATAATCTCTTGAAGGCTCAGGACCTGTTTTAGCCATCATTTGATGTGACAAAATTTACTGATGGCTAACATCACCTAAGAAGGTGATTGGATTGCACAGTGGAAGCATGGAGAGTTATCTCCATTCATCTATTCAGTCATCTCTTGATGATGATGTCTCATTGCATGGAGACATTTTTCCAAGGAGACCACTGGATCAGCAAAGGAGGATGGATGCTTCATCAATTGAGGCACCACTCAGTGATTTCAGAGGAGTGGGAACCTTGGGAGAGCTTGATACAGTGTTGGGATTCTAGGGTAAACTCAAGGAGAGAGAGATAATTCTCTCAACATCATCAGTACCCACTTCACCCACTTCCATTTCAGATTTTGCGCTATGGCAGAAGTAGCAGGGGAAGGATAGTAGCCTTCCAACTTGCATCTTTGGCATGGGATATGTCAAAGGAGATGGTGACCATATGACAGGTGTTCTTCATGAGAGATCATCAGCGCTGTCACTATGGAGGATAGATCCACATTGGAACTCCCAGTTGTTGGTGGAGTATTCCAAGGATCTTTTTACTTGTGTGATATTGGATGACCAGTTACATGAGGAGAGATATTCAGTCAAAGATGGGGTCATCTACTATCGTGGTAGGATATTCTTTCCTAGAGCTTCCAAGCTCAAGGAGAAGTTTCTACAAGTATCTCATGAGGATTTCCTTTTCAGCCCCACTTGTTCTATGAGAGCATACCACACCATCATGGAGGGGTATTTTTGGATGGGCTTTGAGGAAGAGATATATCAGCATATGAGTAGATGCATGGACCAGATGGAGATGGAGGAGAGACATGACTCTTTGGAGGAGTTAGCACAACCACTTCTTTTCTCTTTGAGAAGGGTAGGAGACTCATCTATGAGCCACTCCATTTGTATGAGCAGAACATATGGTAAGGTTGATGATTATTTACATGATTATTTATATGATGTATGTCCCTTAACCATATATGTGCAAGATGATGCTCCAAGGAGGAGCATTATTTTTTCTAGACCACATGGTCTAGTTGAGGCCATAAGCATGCTTGATGGCCATTCCCTAGGATGACTTGGGGAAGATAGATATTATGGAGGACATGCTCATTGTACACCTTACATTATTCACTTCCTCCATACTTATGAGGAGATTGGAGCAGCAAGAAAGTGGTTGAGAAGCCACTCATTTTATCAGTCTCTATGGAAGTTGAGGGTCCAGCTGCGTTGGTTGCACTTGAGGGACCATTGTCCTTCTCATTTGTTACATATGGAAGCAAGTATGATTCTCATCTTTGCTCCCTATGTCTCTATTGTTTCTGTCTTTATGAGGAGCATGCTTGGGAGAGAGACACATTGAGTGAATGTGTCCTTTGAGGGAGAATCCTCCCACACTTTTTGCACTACATGTTCTAAGGGGAACATGGGACATGATATGGTTACCTTAACAACAAACTTGTCACTTTATGAGGTGAGCCATATGATGGATGAGATTCCATATGATGATGACTTCCAACTCATCATATATTGTGATATTTGGGCCAGCTTGATTTGCAGCGTTGGAGGAGAGATCTTTGGAGATCTAGTCCTCATCTTGCCACTTGAGGGAAAAATTATTGCAGCCCAATATCAGTAGAAACTCTACACTTACCTTAAGTGGAGAGATGGACAGCGTGGGGTAGGCTACATTGTCTACCACATGCAGAATTTCAGCCCACCTTCTTTGCTGGAGCCAAAGGTGGAGGACAGTTTCCAGGAGTTGTCTAGTTTGAAGGTGACTCATTTTGCATGGCTCATATCTTCGGGATGGAGGATCCATATGGGAGAGATAATTCCCATCATATTTCAGATCCCATTCCTCAAGGGGGCCTATCGACATCACTTTGTTATCCTCTTGAGTATTTCACCTTTACATGATGATGGCTTGATAGCTAACTTGCATGCTGAGGAGGAACAATGTGGAGGCTTGATTGATGAGACAACATCACTTTCCTTGGAGGAGATCATCATACAGGGATGCTACAGGGAGGGGAGAAGAGAACTCAGTCTATCCTTGCACTTGCTTGAGGACAAGCAATATTTGAGAGGGGAGGATTGTAATATTCCAAAATTTGCATGCAGCAAATTTGAATATTAATTTTTGTTTATGCCATCTAGGAGATGAATAAAATGGGTAAAAGGCCCATGAGTAGGAATAAAATCCCTCATAGTGTGAAAGGGATCTGTGGAGCAGCTTTATTTTTCACCTTCCAGTGTGAAAGGGGCAATCACATGAGTACAAGGTCAAGTTTGACCAAGTCAACATCGCTTCCTAAGAGGTGTAGCTTGCATGAGAAGACAGCGCAGTTTGAGAGGGAAGAATATTATTTGTGAAAGAAACCCTAATGTGTGGGGTCTGGGGCAAAGAGACATTCACTTGTATAAAAGGAGGAAAAGGCAACCATAGAGATACATCTTGGAGTATATTGATATTTGTCTGTTCAGACTATTTGTAGTCTCCAGCTGTTCAGCTGAGTTGCAGTGCTGCTTAGCACGAGGGATTCCTGCTTAGGATTTCCTCTCCTTCTTGAGAGGCCTATTGAAGGATTGCACTTCATTTCTCCACATCTTGGCTCAAGGCCAAAGCCACTTCCATCAATCACTGTGTTATTTCTGCTGAAGTATAACATAGTGTTGTTGGGTGTTGCAATGGAGGGGTTCCACAACACCATTCCTTGTCTCATCTTTTAGAGGAGGGAGTCTCTATTCCTTGGGAAGGTTAGTAAGGAAGGTTTCAGAGCTGATTTTCATATCTTGGCATCAAGGCCAAGCATCTCCCATCATAGACAGCGTATTCCATTCTCCATACTGTGTTAGTCTAGTGCATATGTGCAGTGAGGGGTTGCACCATCATCTTGGAGGAAGAGATATTTAGGGATAGGATCAGCCTATCATTTGAGAGATCTGTTGGAGGAGGTTCATTTCAGATTGCACATCATCTTCATCCATCTCAAGTTATTCAGAGTTGCAGTTGCTACCCAGCAACTCCGGCATTTCTGCAGATTTTCCATTTGTACATGTATTGCAGCCAATCCTTCTAAGGATTGTGTATTATTGTTGTATTAGTGTTTTCAGGGGTTGAGAGCTTGCTCCTCCATCTTTCTTGAGCTGATATTTCTATATCCTTGTATTTTATATTATTATGTTGCAGTGTCTCCATATGAACTGCGCAACCATAGCTAGGGCATATTTATGCAGCAGAGTTTTTCTCTATTTGATGTACATGTCTTATTGAGGCTTTCATTGCCAAGCTTGAGTGAGTGATTCCTCAAAGCATTATACTCTCTTGATGCTATATTATACATTGATCAGCTATTTACATTTTCATGTGTCATCATGGCTCATTAAAATAACGTTGTGTATTCAATTCTTGTTCAAGTATTGTTGCAGTCCCCTCATCGGGCAATTTCTGAGGACATTTAAGTGTGGGAGATCTTTTTAACCCACTTAGAAGGATTTCTTTGGAGCCTTCTCTTGGATTTGGCACTTAGACACATTTTTCTAAGGGATCCAGGTCTTGGTTTCAATCCTTGTAGCAGCCATTACTGGAAAATACATTTTCTAGTCATGCCTTGCTAGCTGTTCTAGAATTGGAATATTACAGTCAATGCTAAGTACAAGAAATGACATGATCAACATCAGGTGCCACACAACTTCTAGGATGGCGACAAAGTGTGGCTACATTTGCAGAAGGAGTGCCTCGCTAGACCCCACCGCAAGCTTCACCTTCTTAGATATGGGCCATACACCATCACCAAGGCTGTAGGGATAATGCCTTCAAGCTCCATATTCCACCATTCCTTGGTCTACATCTAGTGTTTAATGTGGATTGCCTTCAGCCCTACTTTATATCTCTACTTGACACATCTGACATGGAAAAACAACTCACACCAACAGATTTAAACCCAGACTACATGGAAGAAGCCACAAATCATCGGATCCTGAACACACAAATCAAGAACACCCTCCATCATAGGATCCATCTATACCGAGTTTGTCAAATTAGGCCAACTCCTTCACCAAGGAAAGTGGTTCACCAGGGACCAAGTTCAACATAAATTTCCCCACCTCATGGAGGTTTTGCACACAATGGGCACCATTTCTTCCTAAGGGGGGAGGAATGATCCAAGTGTATATTGGTGGCCACCCGCCTATTCCACCTAATCAGTTTCATCATTTTTCATATTTACTATTTTTAGCAGTTTTTCGGGTCCTGAACTTCCAGAGCCATTTTGAGACCTTAATCGGCGTATTTTAGGCATGATTTCTCTAGATATTTGGAAAAAATCGCATCACTAGCTACATTCCTCCAAGATATATTTCTAATGAGGTATCATACGTGCCAAACAGAGATAATATGACCAAGTTACGACCCCGGGAAGTTGATTGCCCAAATAACCCCAACGAGACCCATAAACTCTTGGTGTTACATCTCATCAGGTTATGGTTTTGGTTGTTTAATATTGTTGAATAATAAAAAGGCCCTTGAACCTCATTTTAACACAATTCAGAGGCATGTATCCACCACATCTCTTCTCAGAGATAAGCTACCATCGCACGAGCTAGTTTATTTTCCATTCCTTCTATAAGCATTTTTCAGTATTTGATATTAATGAATTGAAATATTATTCATGATGCATCTCTGCGTTTATGTTTATTTCAGTATTTTATTTCATTCCTGCATAAGTTTGGATCACCATCCCATGGAAACAAGTCATCTGACTGGAGAGAGGCCAATTGTTAATACCATTACAAATTATTAGGTCTTGGGAACTACAAAGCTTAAGGAGCTCGATGCCAAATAAGTTTCTGATGATGTCTTCAGAGTTTCTCATGAATCTATGAGCTAAGTTACTGTCTTCATCAAACCACAGGGGTTTGGGGTTCAAGTTGTTATTTAACAGAACAACTTGGTGAGTAATAGTTCTAGCATTAAATTCCCCAAGCAAAAGGATATTTTCTTCATTCCTTAGGTTTTAGATGTCTTTTTCTAGGGTATTGAAAGGACAGTTCTTATCCAAGTTGTTTTACTTATAAGACGTAGAGTTGATAAGAGCGAAATAGCAGATTGCAAGAAATATCCTAATGGTGGTAGAATCAGAGATATCGATCCAAATGTACTAATTGAAGGGGTCGATTTTATGAAGTCAAATGTGAGAGTAAACAATGTCATGTTCCCAAGTTTCAACTAATAGAATAAGATCAATATCACTCAGCATCCAACTTAACATGGAACCTTTACACCATGGAAAACCATGACAATTCCAGAAGAGGATCTAGAGTGATGCAAGTCCCTATTTATCACTTGTGTTTGGGACTTAGCTTTCCTATTTCTAATGAATGCCCATTTCCCTTTTTTTCTTGCCTCTTTGACCTTTTGGACTTCTTTCCTAAGTTCAACTTGGTCTTGTGGAATGAAATCTTCATTTATAAAGATTTTTGTTCCTTTTAGGCTTGGGGATTTCCTGAGTATATCCAATTTATGGTCATTACAGTTGACCTTGATACGGATTAGTCTGTGTTTATGTTCAAGTATCTTTCCTACCCTTATGGCTTCAGTAAGATAAGTTGTTTGAATTTGAGATTTTGTTTTTAATTTTTCTTTAACTATTTCTAATGTGTCTTCATTGTTTTGTTCTTCTATACTAGCAATTATAAGGTGTAAGGCTCTTTTGTGGCGCTCATGGTTGAGTACAATTAGTTTAATAATCTCCTCTTTTATGGGTTCAATATCTAATTTATTCTCTATGTTATTTAGGATTGAGTTATTATGTAGTTGTTCTTTTAGATTTTTTATCTCGCTTTTCAAGGTTTCATTTTTTTTGTTATGTTATATTTCTTGAATTCTACCTTTCATTCCTTAGAGCTCAATCTTGAGTGTGATTATTTTATTTTATAACGATTTGTGGTGGTTGTGGAGCATTGTAGTTAATTCAAGTTTAAAATGGTTTTCTCTTTCATCTGTCTCTCTAAAGATTCAATGTACTCATAAAGATTTTCTAAGGTAATTTTACTTGGTCTTTCTTTGCTAGAGAGGGACTTAGAAATATGAAACAAAATACTCATAATATAAATAAAACAAAATTTAACAAGAGAAGAGTAAGTGGGAAGAGTATGCACCTGTAAGCGTTGTATTGATTGTAGTAGAACCAATGTGAGATTGTACCGTAGGGGTATTGTATCAAATTACAGCACCACAGATAAAATCACTGCAGATGTTTTAAAGAATGCCGTGCTGCTGAAGAGAGATATCACCGTGGGTTTTCTACAGAACTCGTCGATTTGTTTAGCGTTTGAAGGTAGCAAGCGAGAGTTAAAGCCCTAGCCATAGAAGATGCATATTCCACAGAGAGTTTTTATAAGCGAGCCTCGGATATCACTGAGATTCCCCACAGCGTTTCCTCAAATATCACCGAGAGAGAACTGCAGAGTTTATAAACGAGCCTAAGATATCATCGTGTTATCACCACAGAGATATCACCGTAGATTTTAAATCATTGAGGTATTTTAGGTGATAAGTTTGAGTATTTTCTCTCCCAACCAACTAAGGTTGAACCATTTTCCATCTAACTATAAGCTTAGATGCATTATTCCTCTCAACAATTCTCTACCCATTACTAGGACATGATACCACAAGGGAAAATC
Organism: Pinus albicaulis; assembly: GCA_034641835.2. NCBI lineage: Eukaryota > Viridiplantae > Streptophyta > Pinopsida > Pinales > Pinaceae > Pinus > Pinus albicaulis. The sequence continues at coordinate 1,848,838,818 of CM076575.1, read as the reverse complement.
TAGGTGACTCAACAAAAATAGAAGTTTAACAACTACTCACAAATATACTTACTACCAAAATTCTTTTCCTCATAGATTACAAGGATCCCATAATTTCTAAGAGCCCTTTGTTAGCTTGCATAAAACCTGAGTGAGCCCCTTCACTAGTACATAGTTCCCTCAATGTGGACCTCTTCCTTGTGCCTATTGTGCACAACCAACAAGGCTTCATATCATGGTCCATTCTCATTGAAATTTAAGGATGCTTTCCCATGTGATTTAGGACCAAAATTAAGAGATTTTTTATTGGATCATTTTTTGAAATGACTTTACCAATGCCCTAGTCTTCTTCCCTACACTCATGATCATACTTTATCACACCTACTCATGCACTTTTCTTATATAGGCTTTCTCACCTCTTCCCCATCTTAGCTACATGTGTGGGTCTTTCATTGGATAAAATCCCTCTCCCCCCACCCATGCACTCACCCTTCAATTTCATTAGCGCAATTCATTGTGACATATTCTTCCAGGGTAACATATTTCTAGAGGGATGATTTGACTCACTCAATCCTCCTTAAGGTACTCATCCCATTCTCTCACAATTGTGGGAGGTGATCCTTCCACCTATTGTATTCTATGATTCGTTATCAAGTCAACAAAGAAAGTGGAGGGTAATTCAACTCATTTTATTTAGGTTACAAAGTAATTGTCAAAAGAGTTTAGATGTTGTGAGACACACTTAACCCCTCATCTTTACTATTCACTATTTAAAAAATAATATTCCTTATGAGTATTTGTGTCTCAATTAATTACTAATATTTTATTATTAAATAAAAAATACAATGTCTACAATATCATATGTTTATATCCCCCCAATCAGGGTTCTTAGTGTTAGGAGCTACAGGGAAAGTGGAGGGCAACGGATATGAGCAGGTAGGAGGTTCTAGCATGCGAACTTTGGCCAGCATTAATTCGCCAGTCTGAGGATGTACGCGACATTCAATCTCATGATGATTGACATGGAAAGACAGCTAGCAATGTCAGGAGGGCACTGGAAAGCACAGAAGAAGGAGAGCCTAAATAGGAAAATTCTGAAACAGAAGCAACCAAATCATTCTGGCAGAAGTAGAGGCTTGGGGCGAGTGGCTGAAGAATACGCCCTGAATGGAAACGTTGGAGACATCGTTTGGGTACAATGGTATGTCATTATTCTTCACTCCAACCTTATGCTTTTAAACATAAATCTCTTTACAGGTCAGGGTAGAGGTGGTATGGGTATGAATTGTAGCTGCTTTGTTCTTAACATTGTTCCTGGAATAGTTTTTTCTAGTATCTACAATATGGTCAAGAATTTTAATTTGCTTATCCCGCAGGAGGCTATTCAACCTCGTTTTCGCAATCCCTGTAGAAATTTCAAATGTCCTTACATAAATAGGATTTTCACTTCCTTAATGCATGGTTTGGAGTTCACTTATGCTGGGAAATTGCAAATATTCGAAAAATGTTGTAAGCGTTGTGAGAACAAGTCGAATGGCCTCTGTTCGGTCTTCTCCAATGGTTTGGGGTAGCTTCTGTTTTTGTTATATCTGCCTCGTCTGGTCTCGGCAGGGGAAAATATTTCAAAACCTCTGTAGTCATAGCGAAGGCAATCCGAAAGGCCTCTGTTATGGTTTTTCAAGTTATCTTTGTCATACTTGGGTTAAACTTCTTTTGAATTTTGCCTATTTAGTATGGTCTTTAGCTGGTATGATAAAAATTCTGTCAACCTGCTTTGGTCTATATCACTGTCAATGTCAAGGGACCTGTATCTACAACTCTGCGAATTATCTCTATCAAGGGACTTGTCTTTATAAATCTGTGAATCATCTGACAGAGGCGGAAATATTTCTCAAAATGAAAGGGTTAACCTTTATACCTCTATCCTCCCATTATACAGGCTCACAGATAATTTATATAGGTTTAACACAACATCACCGTCATATCAGAAATGTGGTTAAAAGGAAATCTTCGAATTGAATGGCCAAATCAAGAGATAAAGGAAAGAAACAGATTTCAAAAAATATAGTTGAGCCTAGCAAGCGAGGTAGAAATACAAAGAAAGAGATAATACAAAATATCTCGGAAGTTTACTCTATTGGTAATCCTCCACAAATTAGAAATGTGATTTAGGGATGGGAATGAGAAAGTCACAGTAATGAGGAAGACATTGAGGCAGAGGAGGAAACTATGGATTTTGTTAATGATCTAGGAAAACTAGACGCTGCCTCTCATTATTTCATCAAACTATTCATACATACTAGGTAATGAAATGTGTCCTAGCCAAAGCAATGTAAAGTCTTCATCCAATTCAAGAGAGTCCAACAATATTTGCACTACTTCAGGATATCAACAATCAACTCCAAGATATCAAGGTGTCACAGTATCAAGCGACAACCCGCATTGGTAGAATTGAAAGGCAGATTCAACAGATGCAGCAAGTGGACATGCCCGGTTCCACTGCAAAGGATCTAGCACCGATTGACTCTTTCAATGGTTAGCAGACCAGATTAAGTTTTAATGAATTTTGTGGATAGTGTTTTTGTTTTAAGCAGTCACTTAATTAATGTCTTAAACAGTAAAATGGCCATTGCGGCTAGTAAAAGAAAGAAACAATATCAATTTTGGATGGCTTTTAATGCTTTAAGGTGGCCAACAGACCTGGTTTCTTTTGGGCAGGTTGAGGCCACTAACTTTGTATATGATGCAACCTCCCTTTTTATGATAAATAGAAAATAGTAAGGATCTACCAAATTTACAAAAAAAAATATATATCATATGTTTATATCAATTTTAACATATATATATATAAATATATTAAAAATAATTCAATTAAATTTTTAATAAGAAGGTCAAATAGATATGTGACATCTATCAGATTTCTTTACATTTTTGTGTTGTTTATGATTTGAATGCTGATATTTAAATTTCCATTCATTTAATATTCATCCATTATTACCAACATTAAAAATAAATATTAATTAGCGGGTCATAGGAAAAGCTTTGACCTTGGAGATAACAAGATATCAAATTTTTGTTCCAGGTGAGAAGTTGGAGCATTTTTTGGTTCATAATGAGGATGTCATTGGTAAAACTCCTAAGCAATTCGAAACCGACCCCGCTAGAGAATTAACAACATGCTAATTCAAAAATAGGGTTTGTTGCCAATGAGCAGTCATATTCTTCACTCGCAACAGTTGTCTTCAACTGGTAGAGGTCTGCGTAATGAGGGAGTGTTCGGCCTCTTAGATCTGTTAAGATTTAATATATATATATATATATATATATATATATATATATATATATATATATATATATATATATATATATATATATATATATATATATATATATATATATATATATATATATATATATATATTGAGTAGACATTTGTATTAGAGTTTATTTTTTTCACTAGATTATAGTTGGGAAATTTGAATTTTGAATTTCTCAATTTTCACACATTTCATGTTATTTTGATCACCAATTAAGTTGCCCTAAAACATTCATATCTTATTCATTAAAGGAGATGATATTAATATCTTTTTCAGAGAAGAAAAAAATACTGTGTTTTTATTTATACGTAACAAAATAGTACATGATTCAGCAATATTCGCCAATGTTTCTCATGAGCCAGCTTGTCAAAAGCATAGGCAAAAACCCAACATAGTAGTGGCAGGGAAAGAAAGTGTAACCAATTTCGACCGTCGTTTCCTTATGACCATCTACAAAATGCAACATGAAATATGCATAAGCAATAAAAACTATGGGAACCATGAAACAAACATTGGTACAAATACACCTACATTTTTTGGTTTCTAAGCTCTTGTAGTTGTCAGTTATTGAAGAGCTTCCCTGATTATCCACAGTATTTAGGAACATTTGTCGACGTTTCAAATCCCAACGGGGATCCATCTTCAGGACACTTGAATGAAGGATTGAAAGAAGGGTTTTAGGCCATTAATAGTGAAAAAGAATATATCCCAATGAGGATCCATCTTCAGGATATTTGAATGAAGGATTGAAAGAAGGGTTTTAGGCCATTAATAGCGAAAAAAAATATAAAAAGAGCTGACCAAAGTTTTTTATTTTTATTTTTATTTTATATATACTTTATTTTTATTGCATGGAGATTTAGTCATAGATAAGATAAGATAAGATAATTATATTTATGTCCAACTAATAACCAATGACCAAAAAGTATGTCAAAAAAGACGGTTGAGTACAATGATGTCCATACAATGCGGGAGAACTAAACAGTCTCCTATAAAGATACAATGCATGAATATAAAAGGTACAATGTAGGATCATAAAAACACAATGTATGGAATGTTAGAAATATGAAGAGGGGGGTGAATCAATATTTTTTCTCAATTGTTAATTATTGCTAGTTAGATTCTTCACAATTAAAGACAAAGAGATATATATAATAATGATATTAAGAATTAAAGAGAACTGTTGGTCGGCTTAATTGTCAGATTAAACCTCTCAATATTAGTTATCAATCTAGGAGTCGTAAACATGAGTTATACTGCGTATTGGCTCAGCTTAATGGTCAGAGTATAAATATTTTCCTTTGTAATGATAAACTAAGTGCTGAAATGAAACACACATTTGCTAGCAAACAAGAAATCTTGAAAAGGAAACTTACTGAACCAATTTCATTTACTGCAAAATCCACACTATAATTAAACTACAAATTAATCCTCAATCATGTAACATTCTTGCACTCGCATTCTACTTTTAAAATCTCCTATGATAATTTAAAAACCTTAATCTATTAACTCCTCTCACTAACTTGACATTAACACTTGAAACTAAGACTTGAGATAACTAAAAGAACACACACATTACCCTAATAATAACTTCAAACCTTAAACTAACTAAAGTTACTCTTGATAACAAATTCAAGATTTAAATTAACAAATTACAATTCTATCTATTGCTAAAAGAAACCATTTCACTCTATAAAATAAAACTTAAGAATCCCATTAAAAACTATTTAAAGATTTTAATCTAAATGAAAATGAACTATTAAAAAGAAAGCCTACTTCAAATCGAATCATCACACTGTATTTAAACTTGATATCTCTACCTAATCAAATCCACACTCAAACTTGCTCACATAAGGAAATGATTACACTATTAAAACAATAAAGAATCTAATTAAAAAGAGATCTAAAACAAAACAAATTCTAATTAAAAAAGATCTGAGTGAAATCATGAATCAAACTCAAGACTTGGAAAACAAAATAATGATCTAAGTACAAAATTAAGAAACATTAGATACTATTAAAAACAATTTAAAATATAATGTTGCAAGTTTCACAATTCCTAAATCTATGAAGAATGAGGACTCGACTCTAGGTTGCGGTGGATCCTTGCCACTCCCTGGAGCAAGTCTGAAACTAACCCAACGTTAAAAACAAAAATTACAATGCTTACATAAAAACAAATAAATGCAAAGCCAAAATTTATTAAATCAAATCAAAACATTGCTTCAAATATTAATCAACAAATACATCATCTGCTCGGCAATTGATGCCGGATCTACATCTGAGCAAATTGACTTCACTTGAGAAATCTATTTTGCATATGAGAAATTCTGCTCTCCAAGATGACAGACTCACACTCTGCGCCCCCTCCTCTCATCTGTGCTCTATCTAATTTAGCCGTTACTCCTCCTCTAATGGACAACTACCCATTTTAATGCACAACTCCACATTCTGGTGTGAAACTACTTCAATTCCAATGGATCGACTCCTTTTATCTAATGCGCAGCTCCGTTGTCGACTACTCCTATCTATCACTCTCCCTATCGACTCCATCTATTGTGTAACGCTCCTTATTCTAATTCCCAGCTCTCCTATCTGCGCACAACTACCACCTATCTCCCTAATCGATTACAACAACTTATATATATATATATACATTGTTGATTACAAACTTGGGCTTTTAATTTAGCCAATTTAAAATATAGAAGATTATTTTGCTGGAATGAGAATTGGTTTGAAACAGAATTCCGAATTCAGGAAATCGTTCCTCTTAAATAGCAGCAACGGAACTGATATCGAAATCTCCAAACTGATATCATAGAGGCTCTTCCCCTTTCACGGAAATATTGTTCACACACTTATATGCTTTTATAATGGGAACCAAATAGATTTGAACAAGCCAGTTTGGACCAAGTTGTCGACCACACGAAACCGCAACAGTGAATACGTGTTGCACCACCACACGGTCTCAATTGTTGGTTTATTCACTCCCTCCATGTTTTGTGCATAGAATTTGACCCCAACTATGTAACTTGATCTCAGAACAACCAATCGATTTCCGCATTTTTATTAGATATCAGAGTGGCCCAGTCGTGCTTGGGCGCACATTCATGAGACCAGCCAAACTTATGGAATTCGTGGAGATTCCATGCATACATCATTTCACATTTTGTTGTGGCTTGGGTGAACTAGTATGATCAAAAGCATCCTCCTCTGATGTGGCATTACGTAAGTTAACATTTAGTAACACACCCAAAACCTGCATCATGCGTTGATCATTAAGATAGATATTAATTTTGTTATGATTTTTCTTGAATCATCTTAACAAAATCAGGTTGTTGCAAATACAATCTTGTTTTTGGATCAGCTGTTAATTTTTCCCACAATTATGGCCCTTGGAATATATTTCCAAATGGAGACGATGCAGCCTGAGATCTACTTGTTGCCTATGCATCAGCAAGGCCTAATTTTAATGCTTCATTCGAAGGATCAAACTCCAGGCCTTTTTGTAAGAAGAAATTGCATCATCGTATTTTCCAAGCCCAACATATGCTGCCCCAAGCCTGCTGTAACCCTTGGACCAATCTGCCTTGATTTCCGTTGTCTTCTTAGCATCCTAAAGAGCTTCATTATACTTATGTAATGAAGCATATGCTACAGAACGATATGAATATAAAACATGATTGGTTGGAGCAAGAGCTATAGCTTCAGAGAAATGTTTTATAGCTTCCTCATAGTTTCCAGAAGAAAATGCAGAATTTCCTTTGGATTTTTCTTCATCATCCATTTCTTTCTTCAAACTTAACTATTCAAATGTATTTCAAGAGGCATTCCAACACTGTTGGTGCTCAAATTATTCTCCTGCCATCATGAAAACCTATCATTAATGATATGATTACACAAAAATGCTTATTCAATTTAATTAATAAAAAGAATTGATAATTAATAACTATTGTATCTAAATGCCTCTACTCACCAACTTAATAATATAAAACAAACTAAAACACTAGGTAAAATCATCTACTTATGCGATAAATATCGTGAAAATTTGGGCAAAAGTGTGGCTCAACATCCCCCCACGCTTAACTTCTTGCACGTCCTCATGCAAGGAAAACCTTTAAGGCAGTGTAATAAGGTAGGATAAAAAATGTCAGCAAAGATTTTAGCAAATAAGGATGGAGATGGCTGATAATGAAATTCCTTCATTAGCCTGCAACATAACTATTACAATGCTAGCCAAAACCGCGTTACAGTTCTAATGAAAGTATCGATTGCGTAGATGTAACAGGATTAGGTATAACAAGTAGACGTTGTGTATAAAAAAGAGTATGGCACATGCCTGTCACCTTATCCCAAATGAATTCCCTATTTTGTTTTTTCCCAAAGTCTTATGATGAAAATGAAATTTTGTTGAAAAAGTGCAGTTTCAGAAGGGATAACACAAGATTCCTGCACCTACTAAAACAATCTCGTACCTAGGTCATGTAGCACATATTTAGAGGAAACTACAATCAATACGCATTGTTGGCAACAAATACCTTGTGAGTAGTCATCATTGAGCATTTCACCACTTCAAATACCATGAAATTAAAATGAGTTATGATACCAATCAACAACCTCTTTATTTGAACACTCTAAATTACGTTTTCATCTAGATTCAAAAATAAATTTCCTCTTAATCGAGTACAAAGAATAAACTTTACTAAGGGCACCACATCATTAAAAACTATTCAATTTTTGAAATATAGAACTCAAAGCATCATGTTTAAATCGTCTTAAAACCATTGTCGGAGAAAAATGATGAGTCTTAGGGAAAGAGAAGGATAACCAAGAAAATAATAGTATGCAGTTAACTTTAATACCACAAACATGGCCCTGCTGCCCGCAGGTGTCCATAACCTCGACAGGGATGTCTTTTAACCTAGCAAAATGTCAGTATCCCACTTACTAGATAAATATTCAGAGTTAGCTTATTTGCCTCTTTAGATGAGGGCCATTGTCCTGGCTTGGTAACCAGATGATGGCAGTGCCACTCACAAGAAGTAACATGGATGAACAGGTCGGCTTGTGATGAGACCTCCTGTCTTCCAGCTTTTGAGATGAAAGCCATTACTCTGGCTTGGTGACTAGGAGCATTAATGTCATGCATGCTAGGTCTCATGATCATGGTAGGTCGACTCATCACGAGACCTCCTATCCTTCCCTAAAGCTTGTAAGCTCTGATTATGATTAACCTTAAAGGTTACTTAATAAGTGGGGAGACAGATCTATTCCTTAAGAGTAAAGGATGGCGTGAAAAGTTTTTAATGAATAATCATTGCTGGCTAATTCCTCTACCCTAAACACTTGTTAAAGATATCCCACACAATGACTGAAATATTCTTTGAGTTAAGAATGCTAGCATTCTCCTGAATAGCTCATTATGATCTTAACAAGAGTGGTCCACCATAGGGGTTTTCCAATAGTACCTTCTAAGGGAAACTAAAAATATATATCCGAGACGACAACTTATTAGAGTGATTAATCATGGTTACTTTTGAAAAATCATAAGGTATTATAGTGAATTGTACTCAACAATATTTGTCACAAATGTGTGTGTTAACAACTAATGTGAATCAAAGTAGTTTTAATAGCCATGATTTAAAATTCAAAACCCTCATAGCATTGTAACTTCTTTATTCATTTATTCTCCTACCCTACTTTACCCTAAGAGGCGAAAGACTCATTTTCAAGTATATGAGTACTTCCAATGAAGCCATGTGCGTAAAACAATGTTGATTATACTCACGCTTAGTTTTAAAGAATAGACTTCAAGACATACGAAAGCATGAGAAACCAGTTGCTTTAATTGATATGGTACCAAGATTTTCTAAATGTTGAGGAAATAAGATGGCTTGATGACTACTTGAAACCATGATTCAATGGAATCCACATATTTATGATTTTCCAACTGATGAAAATCTTCCACAGTTTGATAGTCACTCTCTTGGAGGCAAAAAGAATCTGGTGAAAGAGAAAAGATAAAATCTTCAAGTTCAGGTTCAAATATCTGCTTTTCGAATTGAGAAGAATGGTTGAGAGAGATTCTAGGGTTTTGAGTTTCAACAACATTTTTGGAATAAGTTCCAATGAAAGATTTCTCCTCTGGTGGTCTCTGAATTACATATTCCCAAGGTGAATATTCTACAGTAATGGGGGAAGTTTCCGGATTCATTCATTTTCCCAACATGGAAGATGTAGCATTTTGTTCAACATGGGAATCAACGGAAAGAATAGGTGGTTCAAACTGTTGTGCAACATGACGGTTTAGATTAGGGTTTAGGATGTGGTTTGGGTTAGGGTTTTGGTTAAGGCTTGGCCTATGATTTGGATTTGGATTGGGATTAGGTCTAGGGTTAGGATAAGGGCTAGGATATGGATTAAGGCTAGGTCTAGGGTATGGACTAGGGTATGAACTTGGGTATGTACTAAGGCTAGGGCAAGGTTGCACATGTGGCTGGGACCATGGAAGAGGATAACTTAATGGTGCATTGGAAAGAAATTGTGGTTGTTGATGGTGCTCATATGATTGAATTTGCATGGGAGATTGCCTTAGAGATAAGGATCTGAACTATTCTTAAGGCCATGGAGGTATCTAGCTAGAGGGTGACAGCCAAGGAGAGGGCCACTGTGGCCATGAAGTTGGATATTCAATTGGAGGAGGATCAGAAGTTTGCCACGAAGTTCAAGGATTATAAACATGTTGAGGAACCTGCTCAGGAAAATAAGCATTACTAAAAGTATCACATAGTGTTGGATTTTGAGTTATACCTGGCAGTTGATTCGATTCCTTGCTTGATTCCGTGAGTACCTTCCGTAATCATGGCAGTGATGGGTAATGTTCGGTTGCATGACCATCCTCGCAAATTTTGAAAACTTTTAAACCGCTAAGTGGACACTTTCCAAGGCAGTGTTTCTTTCGACAGTTGGCGCAAAGTATCAGCAGTGGTTCTTCATTCTTTTCTTGCTCCTGCAAATCATCCAATTCTGAAATCAAAGATTTAATAATATTGAATTTATGTTCAAACAAGGTGTTAAATTATGCACTTGTGAATTCTTGATCAGATGACTTGTCTGTCTCTATAGCAACATGAAAACTCCTCATTGAATGATTCCTCAAAATACCATCTTCTTTTCTTCAACGAACAAACTGGTACATTCTGTCATTGCATAGATTAGTACGCAAGGGTTCCTAAAGTACCCCAAAAATGATATAACGTTGAAGACTGGATTCTGAAGATAAATGAATTTTAAAAGCTTTTCACTGAAATAAATCTCACCACACTTGCATGAAAGGAAAATTCCGAATCAAAGTGTTATTTAATCTATTAAAAACAAGGTAATTTGGAAATTGAATGTCTCAAGCCTGCTTCTACTTCTACACATAAGCAAGATAAGGAAATAAAAGTTCAAGAGATAAGCAATATTGCTAGAATTTGGAGCAACCCCACAAAAATGGATGTGTGGCTCTTCACTCACGTCTTACCTTACACTCTCCGCCCTCTGACATCCTGCAATACCCTTGAATCTCTGGAAGAGAAATTTTACCTGAGCCAAAATACAACTCCCCCAGCAACGGCGCCAAAATGTTGGTCGGCTTAATTGTTGGATTAAACCTCTCAATATTAATTATCAATCCGGGAGTCGTAAATGCGAGTTGTACTGCATATTGGCTCAGCTTAATGGTCAAAGTATAAATATGTTCCTTTGTAATGATAAACTAGGTGCTGAAATGAAACACACATTTGCTGGCAAACAAACAATCTTGGAAAGGAAACTTACTGAACCAATTTCATTTACTGCAAACTCCACACTATAATTAAACTACAAATTAATCCTCAATCATGTAACATTCTCACACTCGCATTCTACCTTTAAAATCTCCTATGATAACTTAAAAACCTTAATCTATTAACTCCTCTCACTAACTTGACATTAACACTTGAAACTAAGACTTGAGATAACTAAAAGAGCACACACATTACCCTAATAATAACTTCAAACCTTAAACTAACTAAATTTACTCTTGATAACAAATTCAAGATTTAAATTTACAATTTACAAATCTATCTATTGCTAAAAGAAACCATTTCACTCTATAAAATAACACTTAAGAATCCCATTAAAAACTATTTAAATATTTTAATCTAAATGAAAATGAACTATTAAAAAGCAAGCCTACTTCAAATCAAATCATCACACTGTATTTAAACTTGATATCTCTACCTAATCAAATCCACACTCAAACTTGCTCACATAAGGAAATGATTACACTATGAAAACAATAAAGAATCTAATTAAAAAGAGATCTAAAAAAAAACAAATTCTAATTAAAAGAGATCTAAGAGTGAAATCATGGATCAAACTCAAGACTTGGAAAACAAAATAATGATCTAAGTGAAAAATTAAGAAATATTAGATACTATTAAAAACAATTTAAAATATAATGCTGCAAATTTCACAATTCCTAAATCTATGAGAATGAGGACTCGACTCCAGGTTGCGGTGGATCCTTACCACTCCCTGAAGCAAGTTCGAAACTAACACAACGTTAAAAACAAAAATTACAATGCTTAGATAAAAAAAAAAATGCAGAGCCAAAATTTATTAAATCAAATCAAAACATTGCTTCAAATATTAATCAACAAATACATCATCTGATGGGAAATTGACGCCAGATCTACATCTGAGCAAATCGACTTCACATGAGAAATATATTTTGCAGATGAGAAATTCTGCTCTCCAAGATGATGGACTCACACTCTGTGCCCCCTCCTCTCATCTGCGCTCTATCTAATTGAGCAGCTACTCCTCCTCTAATGGATAGCTACCCATTTTAATGTGCAGCTCGTCATTCTAGTGTGCAGCTACTTCAATTCCAATGGATCGACTCCTTTTGTCTAATGCACAGCTCCGTTGTCGACTAATCCTATCTATCACTCTCCCTATCGACTCCATCTAATGCGCAGTGCTCCTCATTCTAATGTGCAGCTCTCCTATCTACGCACAGCTACCACCTATCTCCCCAATCAATTACAGTAACTTATATATATATATATATATATATATATATATATATATATATATATATATATATATATATCCATTGTTAATTATAAACTTGGGCTTTTAATTTAGCCAATTTAAAATATAGAAGATTATTTTTCCGGAATGAGAATTGGTTTGAAACAGAATGTCGAATTCAGGATATCGTTCCTCTTGAATAGCAGCAATGGAACTGATATCAAAATCTCCATACTGATATCGTAGAGGCTCTGCCCCTTTCACGACAATATTGTTCACACACTCATATGCTTCTATAATGGGAACCGAATAGATTTGAATGAGCTAGTTTGGACCAGGTTGTTGACCACACGAAACCACAACAGAGAATACGTGTTGCACCACCACATGGTCTCAATCATTGGTTTATTCACTCCCTCCATGTTTTGTGCATATAATTCGACCCCAACTACATAACTTGATCTCAGAACAACCAATCGATCTCCGCATTTTTATTACATATCGGAGTGGCCCAGTCATGCTTGTAGAAATTATATAACTTATGTGTTATATATCCAAGATTCTCCTGATCACACACTATCTTAACTTCATGCACAATACATAATCTATTCCACCATTTATCATCACATGTGGAAATTAAATCAATTGCAATGCACACATGAAACCATAAAAATTCACACACATTAACACATTTTTTTTACAGGGAAGCCTGAAGCTAAAAACCCCAACTATCTATATATAATATATGTCATAGAGATCATGTAACAATCCTCATACAAATATGAACATGTCAAGCTCTCAGCACAATACAATCGCTACACACTATTCAGGCCCGATCTAGAAAATCCATGCACCGATATTTGCCACCTGCTAGCCTGCCTCTACTACGCAGTCCCTGCTAAAGAATGGCTCTGAATGAACTCCAATATAGCTAGCCTTGCTCACGCAATCCTCATTGGCATCTCCAATCAATGTGTGGTGCAAACAATGCAACACTATAGCCACAACTGATAGTCACACTTGCTCTTTCACCTACCTCTCCACTGGTCTCCACTGAACTGTCCATGCACTATAGTTAACTAATGTATTCTTTAGTTGATTAATGAGTTAATATTTAGTGAATTAATTATTAATTAATTCACACCACTCTCACTAGTGTATCAATCAGTTAAACTAGATACAACTAGCTCAACTGTGTCTAACTAAGTTAAACTGAACACAACTCCACCAAATACTTCCACAACTCCACCAAACTCTGTCACATGAGTTTTAACTGAAGTCCTCCATGCAATAGCTCCAGTAAACCCTCAGGAATAGCGTAATTCCTTTTGTCAGCTTCTGTGCCACATCTGTGCACTTAACTGAAGTGCTCCAAGAGAATAAGATAATGTTTAGAGTCCAAATATTATTAAGAGCTAATAATATTCGACATATCTATTTTTAGACTGGCAATCTAAAAATAGATTCCACCCAATATGTCTAAAAATAGACTTTGCGCCAAAAATAGCCTGCGGGCCCACTTAGTGAAGGCGACTCTTTTCACTAAGCTCATCATCTTGTTGAATCTCAACACTCCCTCTCAACAAGATACGGATTATCTGCCACCCCGATCTTGTCTCTATGGTATTTGAATTTGCTCCTGGTGAGCGCCTTCGTCAGAATATCTACATCCTGATCCTCTGTAGGAATGTAAGAAAGCAAGATGATCTTCCGCTGCACAGAATCTTTGATATGATGGTACCAGTCCATGAAGCCATGCAGCCTCAACTCATCCTCCTATCTGTACCAAGATCCATATCCCGATGTGCCTCTGAGATATCTCAATACATGCTTGCCTGCCTCCCAAAAGAGCTTGGTAGGCTTAACCACAACTTGTGAAAGCTGGTTAACATCATATCATATGTTCGGTCATGTATTGACTAGATACATGAGCGAACCAACCAACTGTCGATAAACAGTGGCATCCACTACCTCTGCCAATGTAGCATCCTCTTTCCTCCAACCACCAGGAAGAGGAGTGTCGATAGGCTTGCAGCCTTGCATGTTGAACTTCTCCAGTATCTCCTAGGCACACTTGCCTTGAGACACAAATAGTCCATCATTCAGCTGCCAAATCTCCAATCCTAGGAAATAATGAAGGAGGCCGAAGTCCTTCATCTCAAACTCCTTTGCAAGATCTGCCTTGCATGAGTGTATCAATAGTTCATCACCTGTCATTATCAAATCATCTACATAAAGTACAATGATCAGCAACTTACCCTCCACCACAATCTGGTATAGGTTCGGATCCGCCTCACTCTTGGTGAATCCAAGTCTGGTGAAATAACTATCTATCCGTGTGTACCAAGCATGAGGTGTTTGTTTCATCCCATACAGTGCTCTTTTGAGCCTGCACACATGCAACTCGCTAATGAATATTTCGAATCCTTTAGGATGCTTTATGTACACCTCCTCCTCAATGACTCTGTTGAGGAACACAGTCTTCACATACATATGATGAATGTGCCAACCCATTTGCACTGAGAGAGCAAGGATGGTACGTATGGAAGAATACCTTGCGACAGGTGCAAAGGTTTCTTCATAGTCGATCCCCTCGATCTGTGAGAAGCCCTGGGAAACAAATCTTGCCTTGTACTTCTCGATGCTCCCGTCAGCAGCTTGCTTCACTTTGTAGATTCATCTCGAACCTACCACTGATTTCCATTCCAGCCTTGGGAAAATCTCCCATGCACTGTTTCTGACAATCGAATCATACTCTTCCACCATGGCATCTACCCATGCAGGGTCCTCCACAGCTTCCTCGAAATAGGATGGTTCTGTCACGATACATTTGCTCAACAGAGCCATGTATCTAGTATATCGGTCAAGTGACTGTCTCTGTTTGTGCTATGATGTAGGTGCTCCTACATTTTGCACTGCATCAAGATTCAGTCGCTCATCTTCTGTAGTGCGCTTCCGCCCTCTGATGTTTAGCGTTGCATAAGTGGTTTCTTCCACTCCATCAACCTCCTCTTGTGGCTGATCCACATCCTGAGGCTCATCTTTAGGAACTAATAGCTCCTCATCTGCATGCAAGTGTAGCTCCCTCTCAAGCGACAAATTCATGGATTTCTCCTCATGAAATTTGATATCCCGTCGCACAACAGTCTTCCGACTGTCTGGAAAATACACACAATAGTTGTGGGGTGTTTCTGTGTACCCAAAAAATATCCCAACCTCTGCAGTTGGCTCCAACTTCTTCCTGGCATCCTTCATCACATGAATGTAAACAGGTGAGCCAAAAATCTTCAAATGAGAAATATCAGGCTTCTTACCAGAAAATGCCTCTTCGGGTGTACTCATGCCAAGTACTCTATGAGGACAATAGTTTTGCACATAAACCGCAGTGTTGCATGCTTCAGCCCACAAGTGTATGGGAAGGCCCTGATCATGCAACATCGCACGTGCAACACCCATGATCATTCTGTTCTTTCACTCCGCGACCCCATTCTGCTGTGGGTTATGAGGCGCTATGAGCTCTCTTTGAATTCCTTCCGCGCTACAAAAGTCTTTGAATTCGTCAGAGATGAATTCACCACCATTATCACTCCTAAGAGCTTTCACCTGCTTCCCTGAATCTTTCTCAACCAGTGCCTTAAACTCACAGAAATTTGAGAATGTCTCGCTCTTCTTCTGCATGAAGAATATCCAGCACTTACAAGAAAAGTCATCAACAAATATCACATAATACTTGTGCTTTGTTGTTGAAGCTACTGAGAAAGGTCCACACACGTCTGTGTGAATTCTCTCAAGGATCATCATGGCACGACTATCCTTCTCATGAAAAGTGGTCTTCACAAATTTCCCAAAGTACATCCCTTGCACTGATCTGAATGCGCAAGTGTACCTTTGGGAAGCTCGGTAGAAATTTGCTGCAAAATTTTCAAAGTGCCATGGTGAAGATGGCCCAATCTCCTGTGCCACAATTTTTTGTCATCCCAGCTCACCACTCCTTCTGCTTTTCCTGCCATTTCTGCGCAACCATCTACCTGCAATTGATAAAGGTTCTTAACTCGAACCCCTATCCTCTGGGTTTCACCAATTGTTTTACTACGCAGGAAATCCTTTCCTCGCCAAAAACAACATCATAGCCCTTGTCTTCCAACATCGCCACAGAGATCAGATTCTTATTAAATCCTGGAACATGCATGACATCCTTCAATATGGAAGGTTTTCCACACTCCCTCTCAAAGGAAATGGTCCCGATACCAGTCGCACTATATCTACCATCATTTCCCATCTCGATGTGCACTCCAAGATCTTTCTCATCCAGATCAGTAAACAAATATTTGTCTCTGGTCATATGGAAAGATGCACCACTTTCAAGAAACCACACTGATCCCATCACACTTGAAACCAAGCATGTGATCAGTGAAAAATCTAGCTCAAACTACGAGGCTGTAATGTTCCCAATTTTAGCCTCAAGCTAAAATGGAACATTATAGTTGCACATTTTATTTTTGTTTAATAAAATGGGCAAGGAGACACCTTAGCCCCTTTTGATGAAGAAATAACACTCCTAATGTGAAAGGGAGGAGAATAAAGTAGCTGAAATAAACACCTAAGGGTGTGAATGGAACCCAGCTCACTTGGATTAGTCATCTTTGACTAAAGTCAACAGCATTTCCGAAGGAGAAGAGGCTTCATAGAGAAGTTGAGTAGTTTTGCAGGGAAGACACTCTTATGAGGGTGGAAACCCTAATTTGTGGGACCATGGTGGAGAAGAGGCTCCTTTCTTTATATGGAGGAGATGGCAGCCCATTTTCATTATGTTATGGTTTTAGAGTTTCAGACTTGGGTCTACAAGCTTGCATCCCCGGGCTGTTTAGCAGGGTGATGGTGCCCTCGGGCACTAGGGTGTTCCCGGTCAGGAATCCCTACCTCTTCCTCAAGGAAGGATGAGGATTGAGCTACATTTCTTCAATCTGGCATTGGCCATAGCTACTACCATCAACTACAACGTTATTTCTGCAGCAGAGAGGACGTTGTGTTGCTGGGGGCAGCAAAGGAGGAACTCATGGAGTCATCTTAGCTATTTTTCTTCAGTGGAGGAGTGATCTATTCATTGGAGGAGCTACAAGGAGGATTCCCGGGCTGTATTTCAGATCTGTTGGCATGGGCCAACATTCCATCATCTCCCACTTTGCAGTCCATGGAGGAAACTGCGTTATTTTGGAGGAGGCAGTGAGAGAGGGGTTTCTGGAGCTTCAGAGGAGGATGTTTTTGAGAAAAGGGGATCAGCCCATTATATTGAAGACATTATCAGAGGAGGGCAATCAGATTTCAAATCAACCATAGCCTCATTCATTTTTTGGTTCAGTTGCAGTGACAACTCAATTGTCACATTTTGGGTTTCTCCGGCATTTCTAGCAAACTTCCTAGATTGGCTAGAAATATTGTATTTCAGCCCATTTCTTTGTTATTGGGCTATTTCTTGTATTCCTTAAGCCATATATATATATTATTCATATTCAGAAACTTATACCCTCATGTACACAACGCAATTGCAGCTACTCCGACATTTTTTGGAGTTGCAGCTACTCTTGTATTTCAATGCTTATTCATTGGAGGTTGGATCTTAGAGCTTAAGTGGCTTGTCCCTTAGCTATTTCTTGTATTTATTTGCTGATATATCATAATATCATGATGGCTGTAGCATTTTCCCTCTTACGGTGTATTTCAAATTTGCAGAGTTAACATTATGTTCACATATTGTTGTAAGCTCTCTCGTTGAGCATTGTTTTAGATACCTAGATTGGGGAGATCTGAATAACCCATCTAGAGTTATTTCTTTGGGCTCATATTCTGCATAGGTTTGTCTTATTTTTGTAGTAGCTTCCTTATACAGCGTCCTCAAGGACCATGTAGTAGAAATTCCCGAGGTGGAATATTGCATATCCATAGACAGAGTGTGTGAAGGGCCAGCTAGCCTCAGGATTTTTACCTTCTTTGGAAGGAGTCATATCCTGTAAATTCCCCAACATTAAATCTCTGGAATGGACTTGTGATAGCTCACTGAAGAAGGAATTGGAATATCTTAATATATTCCCGATGGAGCAGAAATTCCCAGATATGGAATATTACAGTGGTATTAAAGCATGATCTTGGCTCAGCCTGTGCCCAAGATCTATTGCCATCAGTAAGAGGAGCTTCTCTCCAAGGACAGGAGATTGACAGAGGAAATAAGGAAAGAGGAATGAAGGAAGAGGAGGTTTCCCTTCTTCTTTTCCAGACCATTGAGGAGATTATTGAAGATCTTGATGAAAGGGAAAATTTGGAGAAATTTTCTGAAAGGGTTTGTGATTGATCAAGCCCTAGCTATTCTCATGAAGGGTATGAGCATTCAGCCACACATGCAGATCTACAACGTAGTACATTTCCCATAGCTACTACAAGAAGGATGGAGGGGAAGAGTCGAGGCCTTTGGAGGAGCAGCGCTGCAACTCAAAGGTATAATTCATGATGATTGATTTCAGAGTTCTATTTCATGTTTTCATGCAAATGAGAGATCATATGTGGAAGTCACAAAGAGTTTTGCAAAGGAGATTGTTGAGAACCAATGTGAAACATGGAGTGAAAAAACTTCAAACACTTTTTATGCATGGTGGGGAACCATGAAACAAAGATCATTCCATCTTTCTAAAGGGGGGGGAATTAAAAGAATGGCTTGCTAGAGGCAATACCCCCATTGTATGAAGGTCACTCTTCCATTTGTGAGGGTGTGGAGACATTTCTTTGAAGGGAAGGCCAAGACTCAAGGCCTCTCACTCAGGAGGAAACACACTCACATGTTGGTAGAGAGGAGGTGCACAGAAGAACCTACAGCACTACACCATTAGAAGAATAAGAAGAGCAGAAGGATCAGCATGAAGGGATGATGGACATTCACCCTTATCTATTTTTAGAAATTCTCTTCACATAGGAGAAGGACTGCACTGCGCAATAGAGAGAGAGAGAGGACCTTTCATTCCTCTCATATATACAGTCCACTTCCTATCTTGATGTCTCACTTTTGAAGGCTTTTCACTTGGGAGGCCACTTGATCTAGAGGTGATGAGAGGCATCATGCTTTTTGGTTCACCACTCTTGGATTCCGGAGGGGTGGAGACATTAGAGGGATCCAACACAGCGCAGAGAGTTAGGGGATCAACACAAGGAGGAGGGATGTACTCTCTCATTTTCAGTACCACCCATTCTCATCAGTTTTACTGCGCAGATAGAGTTGCTGTATGGATGGTGGATAACATATTCATGATGCTGGATGATTGCTCCATGGATTTGGTGAAAGAGATATTACTTCCTTTGGGGAAGAACTCTTTCATGCTTTGGAGTAGATGTAGGCCACTCATGCTTACATTGCCCAGGATCGGGAGATTCTTTGGAGGTGATAGTCTCTCATGGGAGGCTTATTTTCAGGGATCATAATTTCTTTTGAGCATGAGCAGCTTCATGATGGGCATGGAAGCAACTTGGAGGATGACTTTGGCATGAGGGGATGTCAAGGTAGCAGGAAACATCGTGATGGAGCACCATATTGTAAAACACCAGCGCTGTCTATATGGAGGATTGATCCAGGATGGAGGGCTCAACTTTGGGTGAGTATTCCCCAGGATCTTGGTGCATGCATGATTCTTGGATAGCCTTGATGGAGATGGCAGATACTGAGTGGATGATATGATCACCATGGCAGACTCTTCTTGACTAGGACTTCTAGTCTCAAGGAGACACTATTGCATGCAGCATATGAGGACTTCGTAGCTATGCATTTGGATGCATACTTTGCCTTGCTAGAGGAGTTCACTTTGGAGGGCATTCATCATGATCTTCATTAGCATATGGACAGATGCATAGCCCGGATGACTTTGGAGAGGTTGGCATAACCATTCCCTTACTCATTGGAGGAGAGGGAGAGCATTCAGTTGAGCCATTTCAGCTCAAGAGCTCTAGTGCATGATGGAGGAGGTATAATTTCATATTTGGTATTGTACTTATTTTAATTTATTGAGGAGCATGATGTATCAAGGAGGCTTGTTCCTTCTTGCATTTTTCATGAGGATGTACTTGCAGCTACTTGTAGCCTTGATTTTGGCTATTTTTATGATGGTTTGTGGGGGAAGCCACATGCTTCTTGGTGTGCACCATTGGCACCAATCTGTATTTTGATGATTCCATCTTGTGAGGAGTTTGTGGCAGCAAACAAGTGGCTAGTTCAGCCCTTGTTACTTTGATTTTGGAGGCAGGCCTAGGAGGCACTAAGCAGGTTCCATGAGTGAAACTTTGAACAACTCTCCAGTTGTCATTTGGCAACTTGCTTTTATTGTATATTGCTCCATTGTATTTATGATGTTGTACACTCATGAGGAGAATTATTTGGAGAGTATTGTATGAACAGCCCATTGGGAGCATGATTCTCCCCATTGTATATGTTTTATCTTGCAGGAGATACCATGGGCAAACCATGATTGCCACATTGCTACTTGTCTCTTCTGGTGGGAGGAACCACTGGGAGAATAGGAGGAGGCATTTCATGGCTGATTTTCTCGATGGGGTAGCTTGGCCATTCTTATAGGCCATACATTTCAGCCCAAGGATAGAGGCAGCCCCAAGCACACTTCAAATGGAGAGGGGGACATCATGAGAAGCACTAGCACAACTCTCCATTCAGCCCCAACACATTGCAGAAATTGGGGGTTGAGATTTCTATTTGGATGATTGCATGGATGAGAGGATCATCATTGAGAGACAAATTTTCCCATGAATATCATTAATCCTACCTTAAGGAGGCCTTAGCACAATAGGAGGGATTCCACTACACCTTCTATCTTTCCATGAGGAGCATTGTTGTCTGCTTGCATACTTGGGAGAGAGCACTGAAGGACAGATTTATTGCAGCATAATTGAGCAGTGGTGGGACCATTGATGAAGTGGCCATAAGAGAAGAAGGGGGAGAAGATTTTGTTCTCTCTATGCAGTTACTTGAAGGCAAGCAACATGTGGGAGGGTAAGACTGTAATGTTCCCAATTTTAGCCTCAAGCTAAAATGGAACATTATAGTTGCAAATTTTATTTTTGTTTAATAAAATGGGCAAGGAGACACCTTAGCCCCTTTTGATGAAGAAATAACACTCCTAATGTGAAAGGAAGGAGAATAAAGTAGCTGAAATAAACACCTAAGGGTGTGAATGGAACCCAGCTCACTTGGATTAGTCATCTTTGACTAAAGTCAACAACATTGCCCAAGGAGGAGAGGCTTCCTAGAGAAGCTGCGTAGTTTTAGAGGGAAGACACTCTTGTGAGGGTGGAAACCCTAATTGGTGGGACCATGGTGGAGAAGAGGTTCCTTTCTTTATATGGACGAGATGGCAACCCATTTTCATTATGTTATGGTTTTACAGTTTCAGACTTGGGTCTGCAAGATTGCATCCCCAGGCTGTTTAGCAGGGTGATGGTGCCCTCGGGCACTAGGGTATTCCCGGTCGAGAATCCCTACCTATTATTCAAGGAAGGACAAGGATTTAGCTACATTTCCTCAATCCAACATTGGCCACAGCTACTACCATCAGCTACAGCATTATTTTTGTAGCAGAGAGGACGTTGTGTTGCCGGGGGCAACAAAGGAGGAACTCATGGAGTCATATTAGCTAGTTTTCTTCAGTGGAGGAGTGATCTATTCATTGGAGGAGCTGCAAGGAGGATTCCTGGGCTGTATTTCAGATCTGTTGGCATGGGACAACATCCATAATCTCCCACTGCACAGTCCATGGAGGAAACTGCGCTATTTTGGAGGAGGCAGTGAGAGAGGGGTTTCTGGAGCTTCAGAGGAGGATATTTTTGAGACAAGGGGATCAGCCCTTTGTATTGAAGACATTATCAGAGGAGGGAAATCAAATTTTAGTTCAACCACAGCCTCATTCATGTTTTGGTTCAGTTGCAGTGACAACTCAGTTGTCACATTTTGGGTTTCTCCGACATTTCTAGCAATCTTCCTAGATTGGCTAGAAATCTTGTATTTCAACCCATTTCTTTGTTATTGGATTATTTATTGTATTCCTTCAGCCATATATGTATTTTATTCATATTCAGCAGCTTATACCTTCATGTACACAGCGCAGTTGCAGCTACTCCGGCATTTTGTGGAGTTGCAGCTACTCTTGTATTTCAATGCTTATTCATTGGAGGTTGGATCTTAGAGCTTGAGTGGCTTGCCCCTCAGCTATTTCTTGTATTTATTTGCTGATATATCATAATATCATGATGGCTGTAGCATTTTCCCTCTTATGGTGTATTTCATATTTGCAAATTTAACATTATGTTCACATATTGCTGTAAGCTCTCTCATTAAGCATTGTTTTAGAGACCTAGATTGGGGAGATCTGAATAACCCATCTAGAGTTATTTCTTTGGGCTCATATTCTGCATAGGAGTTGTATGAGATATGTTCGAAGGCATCCCAGTAGTGGTTTGTCTTATTTTTGCAGCAGCTTCCTTATACAACGTCCTCAAGGACCATGTAGCAGAAATTCCCAAGGTGGAATATTGCATATCCATAGATAGAGTCTATGAAGGGCCAGCTAGCCTCAGGATTTCTCCCTTCTTTGAAAGGAGTCATATCCTGTAAATTCCCCAACAGTCAATCTATGGAATGGACTTGTGATAGCTCACTGAAGAAGGAATTGGAATATCTTAAGATATTCTCGATGGAGCAGAAATTCCCAGATTTGGAATATTACAGAGGCTAAGGCCTCTCCAGCTATAGATCCAGCAGCATGCTTATTTTTCTTCTTTTGTGGACAATTAGTGGCGTAATGTCCATGTTGGTGACAGTGAAAGCACTTCACCTTGGACATGTCCTGCTTCTTTCCTTTCGCACCGGATTGAGAAGGATTTTTCTTTCCCTTCCCTTTCCTTGCTTTGGCAGCCAAAGCGCAATTTTCTTCATCTTCATTCTTCGATGAAGATCCATCCCTACTACCCCTCCTTATTTCCTCCTGCACAAGATCTGACCAAAGTCGCTCCAATCCTGGCAGTTTCTCTCAACCATTGACAGAGTCTTCGTAACTATGCCAACTCTTCAAAAGCCCAAGGAGAGCCAAGCTCACCAAGTCCTCTTCATCTACAGTAACCCCCACACTTCCCAACTCATCCCTGCACTGGACAAACTTCGTGAGGTACTTGGGTATACTGTCGCCTTTGTCCATTTTTATTTTCCTGAGTTTGTCTTTAAGTGCCAACTTCCTCTAGTCGCTTTTGCTTTAGAACAAGTCTGTCAATGCTTTCCACATCAAGGATGGACTAGCTTTACCATGAAGGCTGGACACTATGTGATCCTTCACACCTTCCAATAGAATTCTTTGACACTTTGTTGTCTTCTTTTGCCATGCGTTAAGTGCGGCTGCATCGCTAGAAGCAGGTTTTGGAATTTCTGCATCTATGAACTCCTTCAACCCATTATCATCCAGCACCACCTCCATCCTGTGCTTCCATGCAATATAATTCGAGCTGCCCTCAAGGGCATACTGCAATCGCAATCCGTTGAAAGACATTTCAATGAATGCTCAACTTCAACACCAAGAAAACACTGCAGCAAATTCGAATTCCAACAGCACAAAACTCAATTGTTTCAATAATTGCAATCTGCTCCAATGATCAATATCGCTCTGATACCATGTAGAAATTATATAACTTATGTGTTATATATCCAAGATTCTCCTGATCACACACTATTTTAACTTCATGCACAATACAGAATCTATTCCACAATTTATCATCACATGCGGAAATTAAATCAATTGCAATGCACACATGAAACCATAAAAAATCACACACATTAACACAGTTGTTTTACGGGAAAGCCTGAAGCTAAAAACCTCAACTATCTGTATATAATATATTTCATAGAGATCATGTAACAATCCTCATACAAAGCTGAACATGTTAGGCTCTCAGTACAATACAATCACTACACACTAATCAGGCCCGATCTAGCAAATCCATGCACAGATCTTTGCCACCTACTAGCCTGCCTCTACTACGCAATCCCTGCTAAAGAATGGCTCTGAATGAACTCCAATCCAGCCATCCTTGCTCACACAATCCTCATTGGCATCTCCAATCAATGTGTGGTGCAAACAATGCAACACAATAGTCACAACTGATAGTCACACTTGCTCTTTCACCTACCTCTCCACTGGTCTCCACTGAACTGTCCATGCACTGTAGTTAATTGATGTATTCTTAAGTTGATTAATGAGTTAATATTTAGTGAATTAATTATTAATTAATTCACACCACTCTCACTAGTGTATCAATCAGTTAGACTAGATACAACTAGCTTAACTCTGTCTAACTGAGTTAAACTGAACACAACTCCACCAACTACTTCTACAACTCCACCAAACTTTGTCACATGAGTTCTAACTGAAGTCCTCCATGTAATAGCTCCAGTAAACCCTCAGGAATAGTGTAATTCCTTCTGTCAGCTCCTGTGCCACATCTGTGCACTTAACTGAAGTGCTCCAAGAGAATAAGATAATGTTTAGAGTCCAAATATTATTAAGAGCTAATATTATTCGACATATCTATTTTTAGACTAGCAATCTAAAAATAGATTCCACCCAATATGTCTAAAAATATAAGTCCATCTATTTATCCAACTTGACCAACCATCCACAAATAGCATCTTGCAACTCATAGAATATGATCAACATGTCTAAAAATAGACTTTGCGCCAAAAATAGCCTGCGGGCCCACTTAGTGAAGGTGACTCTTTTCACTAAGCTCATCATCTTGTTGAATCTCAACAATGCTTGGGCGCACATTCATGAGACCAGCCAAACTTATGGAATTCGTGGAGATGCCATGCATACATCATTTCACATTTTGTTGTGGCTTGGGTGAACTAGTATGCTCAAAAGCATCCTCCTCTGATGTGGCATTATGTAAGTTAACATTTAGTAACACACCCAAAACCTGCATCATGCGTTGATCATTAAGATAGATATTAATGTTGTTAGGATTTTTCTTGAATCATCTCAACAAAATCAGGTTGCTACAAATACAATCTTGTTTTTGGATTAGCTGTTAATTTTGCCCACAGTTCTGGCCCTTGGAATATATTTCCAAATGGAGAGGATGCGGCCCGAGATCTACTTGATGTCTGTGCATCAACAAGGCCTGATTTTAATGCTTCATTCGAAGGATCAAACTCCAGGCCTTTTTGTAAGAAGAAATTGCATCATCGTATTTTCCAAGCCCAACATATGCTGCCCCAAGCCTATTGTAACCCTTGGACCAATCTGCCTTGATTTTCGTTGTCTTCTTAGCATCCTAAAGAGCTTCATTATACTTATGTAATGAATCATATGCTGCAGAACGATATGAATATAAAACATGATTGGTCGGAGCAAGAGCTATACCTTCAGAGAAATGCTTTATAGCTTCCTCATAGTTTCCAGAAGAAAATGCAGCATTTCCTTTGGATTTTGCTTCATCAACCATTTCTTTCTTCAAACTTAACTATTCAAATGTATTTCAAGAGGCATTCCAACACTATTGGTGCTCAACTTATTCTCCTGCCATCATGAAAACCTATCATTAATGATATTATTATGCAAAAACGCTTATTCAATTTAATTAATAACAAGAATTGGTAATTAATAACTATTGTATCTAAATGCCTCTACTCACCAACTTAATAATATAAAATAGATGAAAACACTAGGTACAATCATCTACTTATGTGATAAATATAGTGAAAATTTGGGCAAAAGTGCGGCTCAACAAGAACTTCAATCCCTTTTTTTTTAATAATAGTATACAATAGATGAGAGAAGGGCACCAACCCTTTAATGAAACAGGCACCAACCTATTTGCCAAGCACCAACTTGGACTTTGATGAGGCTCCGACCTATAGGGCTTCGACCCTATCTTCTCAAGGCACCAACCTTGACTTTTAGAGGCTCCAACCTCTAGGACACCAATCCTTTAGCCTTAATAAAATGTGTAATGTACTTACTTGGTTACTTAAATATCTTCACAAGGTTCTGCACTGTTCAACGCTTCACATGTCCTATAGCTTCATAACACTTAATGCCTCATTGATTGTTACTATTCAGAGTTATTCCATCGATTTCATCACTATCCCAACATCCAAATCTTTTTATACATCACACAGGTCTAAGGTTGCAACAGGTAGAGTCCTAAAGGTGTAAACACTCCACAGATCAAAAGCTTCACTGAGACTGCTATACCGAGTTTTAAGACTGTAATTTTGCATCAAACTTAACTCCAATCAAGCCACTGTACCAAGTCCGAGGGTATATTAATAATATGTGGTTTTGTGATGCCTATGGTGATAACTGTAGCTTGAACTGAAGGTGTCTACAGAAATAGCCGAAATCTTGAGTTGTCTGTTGGTCCGAGGCACAGAGATACTTAACCTATCTAGATAGAATATACTATAGTTATGTTGTAGGTGACTGAGTTCCCAATTGTGACACAATTCTGAGGTGTTAAAGGTGTCTAAGTTCTGTGATTAAGTGTGGGATATTCCAAGTTGTAGCTACCTATCACAAGGATCTCTTTTGAAGGCTGCAAGACCTTATATCCTTGTGTTGGTCTGAAGGTTTTGTGGTACTGAATCAAGGTGTTGTGATAGAAGTCCAAAAATCAATATTATTCCCAAATCAACGTTTCCAGAACCACTTGTAACCCTTTTTCCTTACCTCCTTCTCTTCTGTGTCTTTAAGTTCACGAGTTGTGAACTGTGATCTTCTGTGCTGTGGATTTTCACCGAATTTCCTTGAAAAGAAATGAGATCTGAGGTCTTATTTATATGCATTATGATGTGAAATGAGGGGACGTGGCCCTTGGAGGAAGGCCGACATTAGGGATAGGGTATAGGTCGGCTATATGTCAAAAATAAGATAGATAATATTCAAAAAAAATAATTTCTCCTAGAATACTTGGAGTTTCGGGCCAAGTAATAACTCGTTGGAAAGGGAAAATTATGTTGTAGATGATGGTGAAGGTTTCATAGAGAAAATTTTCCTTCAAGGTAGTGAAAAATAGTTTTCAATGTGACTGGTCATGTATTGGTGTAGAAATGGGGGTAGGGCAGATTGTCTTGGGCTTCTTTGATTCTTCATCATAACTTCCTTCATCATAAGGTTACCGTGCCATAGTGATATATGTCTTCATGTAGTCTTCGATCATAATCTAGCATCCTATTGCCATATTTACATCAATGAAAACCTAGATTAACAATCTCCCCCCTTTGTCATTGATGGAAATATTCCACCTTTTTCTCCCCCTTTGACATCAATGGCAAATGGGGTGCCAATGTACTCCCCCTCTCATGTTGCTCCCCCTATTACGCTGCTCCTTTGCTTGGTTTCTTTAATGTGAGGCAATAGTAATGACCCCCATATTTTGACGAATATATTAAAATGCTTCTCGAGGAATGGGTTTTGTAAAGATATCCATAATTTTCTATTTTGTATTGACGTATTCCAACCTGATATTGTGTTCAGCAACTTGTTCACGGAAAAAGTGGTATTTGATTGGAATATGTTTGGTTCTTGAGTGCATCACCGAATTCTTTGAAAGACTGATGGCGCTAGTATTGTCACAAAAAATAGTAATTGGTTGCTTAGTTTCTATGTTGACATCCTTCAAGGCTTCCTTCATCCATAGAATTTGTGTACAACAATCAGCAGCGACTATATATTCGGCTTCAGTTGTAGAAAGGGATATAGATGATTGCTTTTTTTTGAGCCAAGATACAAGACAATCTCCCATAAAGAATGCATTTCCACTGGTACTTTTTCAATCATCCACACTTCCAGCCCAATCAACATCAGAATAAACTGTCACAATAAGAGTTGAACTCTTAGGATACCAAAGACCGAAATTAGTTGTTCCTTTCAGATATCTGAGAATTATTTTCACAGCTTCTAGATGGAGTTGTTTAGGACTTGACTGAAATCTCGCTACCATTCCTACTGCTTGCATAATATCTGGTCTTGTAGCAGTTAAGTATAGAAGAGCTCCAATTATTGACCTGTAAAGAGTTGCATCTATTTGGGGGGTATCATCATCTTTGCTTAATCTACAATCTGTGGTCATTGGTGTGCTCATAGGTGCACGATCTTTCATCCCATATCTTTTAAGCATGACTTTAAGATATTTTTCTTGAGATAAAAACATGCCTACAGAGGTTTGAGATATTTGTAGCCCAAGAAAGTAAGACAACTCACCAATCATTGACATCTTGAATTTTTTGGACATATTTAGAGCAAATTCATGGCTCATTTCTTCATCATTGCTAGCAAAGATTAGATCATCGACATAAACAAGAGTGATCAGAAGTTTTTCCTTGTCCATCTTCATGTAGAGATTGCTACCTGCCACTCCCTTTTTGAAACCTTCTTGTTGCAGATAGTGATCCAAATTTTCATACCATGATCTAGGGGCTTGTTTTAATCCATAGAAGGCATTTTTTAGTTTGCATACAAGGTGTTTTCCTTCAGCAAGATCGAATCCTTCTGGTTGCTCCATGTAAACTTCCTCCTTGAGATCTCCATTCAGGAATGCTGATTTTACATCCATTTGATAAACCTTGAATCCTTTTGAGCAAGTAAATGCTAGAAACATTCTTATGGTTCCATTCGAGCAATTGGTGCAAGTATCCTTTGCAGACAAGTCTGGCTTTATTTTTGATGATTTGTCCATCTTCATTCATCTTGTTTTTTAATACCCATTTTATTCCAATTATATTTTTATCTTTTGGGCGAGGTACTAGTTCCCAAGTCTCATTTTTTTTATTTGAGACATTTCTTCTTCCATGGCCTTTATCCAATGAGGATATTTTCTTGCTTGAGAAAAAATTTCAGGTTCTATTAAAGATAATAGAGCCGCATCATCTTTTCTAGGGGTGCTTATCATCCTTCTTCGAGTTTGGATTCCTTCATCTATATTTCCAATCACCTATTCTTCTGGATGGTACCTTTGAACAAACTTGATCTTGGAGGGAGTTTGTGAAGATTCATTTTGAGGTTCTTCATTCTCCTCTTCTTTTTCATGTTCTTCTTCTTCACTTTGTTCAAAGAAAGGCTCAACTTCATGATCTTTAATTCCTTTTTTTGGAAGGCCTTCATCAATATTTACATCAATGCTTTCCATTATTCTTTGTAGACGATAGTTGTAACATTTGTAAGCTTTTCTCCTAGTGGAGTATCCAAGAAATATTCCTTCGTCAACTCTTGAATCAAATTTACCTGGTGAGTCATCATTTATTTTTATGAAACATTTGCTTCCAAAAACCCTGAAATATTTTATTGAAGTAGGTCTTCCTTTCCATAATTCATAAGGAGACTTTTCATTATTTGGTCTTAGTGAAGTTCGATTTAAGGTGTAAACTGCGGTGCCAACTGCTTCTCTCCAAAATTTTGGTTGCAAATCGGCTACTAGTAGCATTGTCCTTGTCATTTCTTGAATGGTTCGATTCCTTCTTTCAACTACTCCATTTTGCTGGGGTGTCCTAGCAGTAGAGAGTTCTCTTTCGATTCCATGCTCTTTACAGAATTTATCGAACTCTTTTGAGGTGAATTCTCCTCCTCTATCCGTTCTACGACATTTAATCTTAGAATCTTTCTCATTCTCAATGAGAGCCTTAAGATTTTTAAAACATTCAAATGCTTCGGATTTATATTTTATGAAATATATCCACATCATTCTAGTATAGTCATCAACAAATAGAGCAAGGTACCTTTCACCTTGAAGAGCTGGATTTTTAGTTGGCCCACACAAATCTACATGAATAATTTCCAAAGGTTTTGTTGTTGAGAACTCCTTAGTTTTGTGGCTAGTTCTGGTTTGCTTTCCATGTTGGCATGGGCCACAAACAACTTGATTTTGTTTGCACATTTTTGGAATATCCCTTACTGCATTAATTTTGTTGATGTTGACTAGGTTATCAAAACTTGTATGCCCCAATCGCTTGTGCCATAACCAACTTTCATCTGTTTGACTTAAGTAACATTTATCTTCTTGGATTCTACTAAGAATGTAAAAATTATCTGGTGTTCTTACTCCTTTCACCACAAGCTCTCCTGAGGACGAGTCTCTTATTTCACAATTTTTTGTACTAAAGACAACATTATGTCCTTGGTCACAAATCTGGCTGACACTTAAGAGATTGTGTTTGAGCCCTTCTACCAGCAAGGTATTTTCAGCCTTTCCTAGTCCATTGACAAAGGTAGCAGTCCCTTTCCCAGTGATTTTAGTAGATCCACTTCCAAAGGATACATTTCCATTTTTCTTGATCAATGAGATAAACTTCTTTTGGTCACCTGTCATATGTCTCGAGCATCCGCTATCCACGAACCAATGATTTTCTTCACTATGAGCACATAGAGCTAGGCCACATTTATTAGTTTTGAGATTTACATTTTTAGCTTTTACCCTTTTGAGAGGGAAATTTTGTTCATTATGATCATAATCATCACATAATGAGCAAGACAGATCAAACTTAGCCAAAGGATCAAAGGAATTGTAAGTTTTGATTTTTTCTTGCTCTTTAGGCCCACGCAGTTGATTTGGTCGATTATTCAATCTTGGTGTTTCATTCTTATGAGCCTTGCAATGCTTAGCTTGATGCCCAAAGTTTTTACAATTGTAACAATGCCCAAGAAAAATAGTTTGATACCTATTGTAGTATCCATAGCTTGAATCAACATTTTTCCTTGGAGTTTCTCTTTCAAATCTTGGTTTTGAGATGTGACCTTTTTCCTGAGATGATTTTTCTTCTTTTGGATGGCAAGAGAGTACATCAGCATAACTTCTGGCATTATTCTTCGTACTTGATGATTCTCCTTTGAAACCAATTCTAGACTTTTCATGTTGAGGTCTTTGAGTGCTAAGAATGTTGTCAAGAGCTAGGGAGCTTTGCCAACTCCTTTTGATTTGCTCCAATTCCTTTCTTAGGGACACTATTTCAGCTTCACGTTTTTCACAGCTATCATCCTTCTCTTTTAACTTGATGTTCAAGAAGTCTTCCCTTCTTTTTGCTTCCTCTCTTTCTATTTTGAGAGAAATTATCTTCTTTTGTAGATTCTCATTTTCTTCAATGGCACTCATTAGCAAACTATCCATGTTTCTTTCATCTTCTATTTCTAAGTCATCATCATTTGTAAATTCCATGAAAAGCATTTCTTTGCTTCCAACATAATTACTTTCCTCATCTGATTCATCATTGCTTTCTTTGTACTGATGCACATTTCTAGTTGATTTCCTCTTTATGACTACGAATTCATCTTCATTCGACTCATCTTGTTTAGAGAAGATGTTCTTATTATTAAACACTTTCTTATTGTACATCATTCTTTTAGAGTCCTTTTCATCATCACTATCATTTTTATGAGGACATTTTGCAGTGTAATGACATATTCTTCCACAATTGAAACAAATAAGAGGGTACTTACCTTTTAGCTTAGATCCCCTTTTTAGTCTTCGTACAAATTGAGCTAAATCATTTTCAGTATCTGATTCATCGCTATTGTAATTCCATCCTTTTCCTTCTTTTGTAGATTTTGAGGCTTTGAAAGTTGCTTCTTTGAAATTTGGGATCGCTTTCCTCATCTCATAGGCAATAAGAATTCCATGAAGTTCATCCATCTTGAGAGTATCTAGGTCCTTAATTTCTTCTATGGCACTTACTTTGGAGTCGAATATGTCAATAAGTGATCTCAGGATTTTTTGAACTATGGTGTTTTCTTCAATATTTTCCCCTAGTCATTTAAGAGAGCTAACCACTTCAGCTACTCTGAGGAAGTATGATGCAATATCTTCTTCATCATCCATTTTCAGACTCTCGAATTTTCTTCTATAGGTTTGAAGCTTTGCCTTCTTAACTTTGGAGTCCCCATCATATAGTGAAACCAATTTATCCCATACTTCTTTGGCTGAGTCACAGTTCATGACTTTCGTAAATTTGGAATCGGTGATTCCACTGGTGATGGAATTTAAAGCATTGGAATTAGCAATGTAGGCTTTTCTTTCATCTGGATCAGTTGGAAGACCGACATGAGCTTTGTATCCATCCAAAACAGAGTGCCATACTTTAGGTCCAAGAGACATTAGATAGTAGGACATCCTCTTCTTCGAGAAACTAAAATTTTTCCATCAAAGATAGGGAGTTTCCTTGTTGCTTCCATGTTCTTCATTGTGCCTAAGAATCTTTCTTCCAGTTGTTAGGCTGATAATGAAGAAGCTGGCTCTAATACCAATTGTTGGAAATACTGAGAGGAGGGTGAATCAGTATTTCTTTTCAATTGTTAATTATTTCCAGTTAGATTCTTCACAATTAAAGACAAAGAGATATATATAATAATGATATTAAGAATTAAAGAGAACTTCAATCCCTTCTTTTTTAATAATAGTATACAATAAATGAGAGAAGGGCACCAAACCTTTTAATGAAACAGGCACCAACCTGTTTGCCAAGCACCAACCTTGACTTTTAGAGGCTCTAACCTCTAGGACACCAATCCTTTAGCCTTGATAAAATGAGTAATGTACTTACTTGGTTACTTAAATATCTTCACAAGGTTCTGCATTGTTTAACGCTTCACATGTCCTATAGCTTCATAACACTTAATGCCTCATTGATTGTTACTGTTCAGAGTTATGCCATCGAGTTCATCATTGTCCCAACATCTAAATATTTTTATACATCACACAGGTCTGAGGCTGCAACAGGTAGAGTCCTAAAGGTGTAAACACTCCACAGATCAAAAGCTTCACCGAAACTACTATACCGAGTTTTAAGACTGTAATTTTGCATCAAACTTAACTCCCATCAAGCCATTGTACCAGGTCCGAGGGTATATTAATAATCTGTGGTTTTGTGATGCCTGTGGTGATAACTGTAGCTTGAACTGAAGGTGTCTACAAAAATGGCCGAAATCTTGAGCTGTCTGTTGCTCTGAGGCACAGAGATACTGAACCTGTCCACAGATAATATACTATAG
Organism: Pinus albicaulis; assembly: GCA_034641835.2. Lineage (NCBI taxonomy): Eukaryota > Viridiplantae > Streptophyta > Pinopsida > Pinales > Pinaceae > Pinus > Pinus albicaulis. The sequence continues at coordinate 1,848,805,391 of CM076575.1, read as the reverse complement.
ATCTGTTGTAGGTGACTGAGTTCCCAATTGTGACACAATTCTGAGGTGCTAAAGGTGTCTGAGTTCTGTGATTAAGTGTGGGATAGTCCAAGTTGTAGTTGCATATCACAAGGATATCTTTTGAAGGCTGCAAGACCTTATATCCTTGTGCTGGTCTGAAGGTTTTGTGGTACTGAATCAACGTGTTGTGATAGAAGTCCGAAAATCAAGATTATTCCCAAATCAACATTTCCAGAACCACCCGTAACACTTTTTCCTTGGCTCCTTCTCTTTTGTGTCTTTATGTTCACGAGTTGTGAACTGTGATCTTCTGTGCTATGGATTTTCACCAAATTGCCTTAAAAAGAAATGAGATCTGAGGTCTTATTTATATGCATTATGATGTGAAATGAGGGGACGTGGCCCTTGGAGGAAGGCCGACATTAGGGATAGCATATAGGTCGGCTATATGTCAAAAATAGGATATATAATATTCAAAAATTAATTTCTCCCAGAATACTTGGAGTTTCGGGCCAAGTAATAGCTCATTGGAAAGGGAAAATTATGCTGTAGATGATGGTGAAGGTTTCATAGAGAAAATTTTCCTTCAAGGTAGTGAAAAATAATTTTCAATGTGACTGGTCATGTATTGGTGCATAAATGGGGGTAGGGCAGAGTGTCTTGGGCTTTTTTGATTCTTCATCATAACTTCCTTCATCATAAGGTTACTGTGCTATAGTGATATATGTCTTCATGTAGTCTTCAATCATCATCTAGCATCCTATTGCCATATTTACATCAATGACAACCTAGATTAACATGGAATGCCCTGGCGGACGAGATCAAGGAGCTAAAGGCTCTGAGGATCAAGCCCATATCTCCTAACATCCGAGGCTGAATGAACACTAAAGAAACTCCACAAAGTTTGTTGGCCTGATGAAAGGCTGGTGGAAAGTGCAGACTGCCCACTAGATCGTTCCCTGGGGGAGTTCACACACTGCTGAAGTTTGGAGGACTTAGTTTGTCTCCCATGAACGGATATGAGACAGATTTGTCGCTGAAGTCTCGTGTGGCGGGGTGAGGTTCCACAGATCCTCACTGATCTAGAACATGGATATGAACTGGTATCCAAAAGGTCTCTTGGTGCCCCTGTTTGAAGGTAGTACCTTGAAAAATGTCATGATCCTTTGTGTGGGGTTTGGTCTGATGGGAGGCTGAAGAATATGTGCTCAAAACCTAAGAGGCTCCTGCATATATAGGGCCAAACATCTCTGATCAGGATACCTGAAAAAGTCAGCGAGGGTCTGAAAATTTCTGAACAAGCAATGGACCCTTGCTCTGATCTCGTAGTAGACAAGGCATACCGGAAGCTAAAATGTGAAAGGAGAGAAACCAAAAAGACTTGACCCCTGTTGTAGTATGTTCAGAGAAGTTGTATAGAGTTGACATCCAACATCTGCCCATCCTTGTAGTGTTGTACCTGAATATACCCGAAGCGTTCATTTAAACCTTTCTTTGAGAGGGAGTCTCCTCTTGTATTGACTTCCCTGAAGACATGTTGGATTTGAGGAACCTGAATTCGGAGAAAAAGGTAGCTGATGCAGTTAATCCAACCATGTAGTGTTTGAAATTGGATAGGCTGTATCACAAATTTTGCGTTCCTAAAAATTTGTAAAGTCTTGATTTGCAGATTATATGCAATCCAGAACAAACTCCATAATGCCAAGATTTCAGCGTGCCCATACCTCATTCTAGAAAATTTGATATTGCTCATTGTTGACCAATTTGATCCAAGTCCCGTAGCCACAAATACCTATTTATTCAACCCTATCAAAATAACTTGCAAACAAAGTGACAGGAAGGAAAAATCCTGAGAAGAAGGAAGAACAACAGAGTTACAGTCAAAGAGGCCAAGACATGATTGCACAGTAAATGCGAGAGGAGACAATCTCCATGTCCTCAAATATGTGGCGGTTATTTGCCAACCAAAAAAACATCAAAATTTTAGATTGGCCCTCTCTCAGGATATAACACTGTTAACGATCAATAAATTGCTGTAGTCGGACAAAAACAATACACGATGTTTATGTGCCACGGTAGTTATCAGATAGCACCAAGTATCACAGTGTGCCTGCTCTGTTTCGACAAATCATGTTATCCATGTTTTCATTTTTTAAGGATTGAGATAAGCCTGAACACAACTTCGCTTTTGACACTGTTCGGCCTTATTGCAAGGTTTCGAAATGGTCGCATTGAATGGTTTGTCTCATTAAAATTAAAATTTATTAATACTATCCACCTATAGATTAATTGCTTTCATAGCTCAGTTGGTTAGAGCACCCGTTTAGTAAGCGGGAGGTCATGAGTTCAACTCTCATTGAAACGGTTATTTTATTTGTCGATTTTGTCGAACAGTTGGCGTGCAACTTCTGTGTTCCAACCCTTACTGTACATACTCAATAGGGAATTCCCCACAAAGACATCTGTTTCAAACCCAGCCCTGATTATATGACCATGAATCTCCATACCCTCTTGCAGCATCTATAGGCTGGCACATGCCTTGAGAAGTTGAGAACCAGAGGAAAAGTGAATTTATCTGCCTGGATATTGGGATTGCATCTGGCAATATAGTTGAAGAACCTCCACACACCGTCCCTTCTGAGCATGTTCTCTTATCATCACATTCCATAAGAAAACATTTGGTTTTTTACTGTGTCAAAAAAGTAATTGTGCCTCCTCCATATTTCCTCTCAGGGTATATATGCTCACAAGTTTACTATGGAGAGACATGTCAGGCTCATATCCAGTTATGAGAATGTGGGCTAAACCTGCATCATTGCTTTCATGTTTAGTAGACGCCTGCCGCAGGAGAGAACCATAAATATTGTGCAGCTCACACTTCTCCAATGTGTTTCGTTTCTAATGAGCATTGTTCTGCATGGAACAGATTTGGATTTCTATTAAGGTGGTGCCATAAGCATGAGCATCTCTGGAAAAATGGAAACGTTCAATCGTTGGAGTTATTTTGAATTGAGAAACTATCATAACAATGAGGATGTCAATGAATTTCAGTGTACAAAGCAATATGGAGAAGGTTTAGGCGATCAGTATCATGTGAATGGATAGATGAATCCATAAGAGAATAAAACTTCTGGAGATTCTCGAGTGATTATTTATTGCATGAAGAGCCTCTACCCAGATCAAAACTATTCCTTTCAGCCACTTTTTCCAAAGCATTAAACTATTATTGCTTCTTTCACATAGATTTCCTTTGAACATGTTTACAAAGATTAAAATGACAAAGCAGACACTCACCAAAGCTGGATTGGCATTAGACAAGATATGCTAGGAAATTAAGGAAGATAATCAAATATTTTTCATACATTCTGGCTCCAGTTACATTGAGGCCTATCTTATTATGTTCTATGCAACGACTTCATGATCTTTTCTGAGACTTTTATGGTACACTATATCACTTTACTTAGGATTTTGAGATAATTTTTATTCCTAATTAGCTCCATGAAATCACCTTCAGATTTTGAGATAATTTTTATTCTTAATTAGCTCTATGAAATCACCTTCAAATTTTGAGATAATTTTTATTCCTAATTAGCTTCATGAATTAAATCTAATTTTTGAGGCAAGAGCATTGATGGTTAAGCCAAAACCCTAAGAGAATGAGAATGAGGAGGATGATGATGGTGATGTGGGAGGAGTAGAAGGATAATGATGGTGATGCGGGAGGAATAACAAGAACATGTATTCAAAGTTGTGATGGAGGACTAGTTGATGAACTATGTACCCGAAGGAGTTTCTTAGAGAATCGAAAAACATATTGGTTGGTTACCCATATATTTCTGTGGATGGCTACTCTTTTATATGGACTTCAACTTATGTTTATGTTTGCACGTGCAAGATGGAAAGTGGGGAAGATCAAGAATAAAAAGGACCCAAGATCATGGAAAACTGAAATGAAGATAAAGGATGATGAAGACACTGTTGAGCTTTGGTATTGCAATAAGAATGTTGCAACTCCCAAGGCTACCGAATTTAATTTATCAACTCGGGTTCATATAAACTTAAGAGGTGACAACATTGTATGCACACTAAGCTAAACTCTACTCAAATTGCTCTGAGGTAGTGAACCAAACCAATGTGTACAAAGACCATTCTACAGATTAAATCTAGAGTTTGCAAGAATGAAATAATATGTAGAAAATGATTTCTAATCTACCTGCATAAATGGAAATGTTGCATAAAATTAAATGTTAATCTACTTGCAAGAATATAAATGCTAATCTACTTGCCAGAATGTAAATGTTGCATCAAAGGAAAGTCTAGTATATTTGCAAAAAAATGGCAATGCTTGGAATGGAAAACCTAGCTTAAGAAACATAAGACAAAGAAGGCAAACCTAATCTAGCTCACATAAAATAAAGAGCATGAAATCAAATCTCAACCACCGTATTCAAAATAGATCATATCCTAGTAACAAAGTTCATTAAGTGCTTCAAAAAGTAATCATGTAAACCATTATTCTACCATTCAATTCATAAACTTGTTTACTAACCCTAATTGCATAAATGAATTGCAGTGGTGAAGAGACAAGTCCTAAGTGGTCTCTAGTCTTCCTCAAACTTGGTTTCAAGGCCTATGGGCATTATGAAGGGTTATGAGGCAAAAATCAAGATTTAAGGACAATTCTCGTCAAGTTTGGAGACTAGCTTTTACACGATGCTACATGAATGCCTTGTTTTGCTACAAGATCAAATCCAAGAGCATTTTGAGGGCTTAAGAGGTGATATGAAGGTGAAGAAGGGTAGTGGAAGGTGGAAGAAGGTTGTATGAGGTCCTTTCCAAGCTTAGTACCCCTTAGGGGCCCATCTTGCACAAGCAGAAATGCACATAGTGACCTTGAGCGAAGCTGAAATGAACTCTCGATGAAGAATGTTTTTGAATAAGTTGTTGAGGGAGGAAGGAGGATGTTGATAGTATGATGACAATTGAAAATGATAGTGCTATTCCCTGCAATCCAATAATATGACCTGTACACAACAAAGATCACTCAATATTGCAAAACATCTAAAGCATGTTAATTGTGTCAACTGCGGAAATTAAACTAGAAAATAAAGGATGACTTGAATTTTATTCCAGATCTTCCTACTTCATGAAAAATGAAACTTATCTTTTTATGCTTGCCGGTACAAGTCTTTCAACCACACTTTCCAAGAGAGGTGATTGATGACTCTGCAAAGGAAACTTTTTATATAAACAAAACTTGCAAGAAAGGAAATACCGCTAACATAAGTACAAAAAAGAAAAATGCATAATAAAATGTACAAATGAGAAATGCTAGAGCCCTTAGGTTGGGCCCTAACCCAAGGGGACTTATCCCTCTTAAAAAAACTCAGATTTAAGATGATAGGATGATTTTCATTGATATAAAACAATGCTCAAGTACATGATATGAAAAATGAAAATGAAAAATACAAGCTCTTAGACCTAGAATTCACTATTCTTCTCTAAAAGTTTGAATCCTTCTGAGCCATTAGGCTTCCTTATTTATACAAAAGTGGTTGAGGGGGCAGTGTCCTTGGAAGGAGGGTTTTTTCCCTCCAAAATCCCTAGAAAGGTGGATCTAGCTCTCTATGATCCTCACAATCCTTAAGTGCATCAGTTGTTCAATAGGATTGTAGATGAGTAAATACATGGAGCAAGTCAAGTTGTAGGTGAGTAAATACAGGGGACAAGCGTCCTACATATCCTCCAGCTACCTCCAATGTATCTTTGCATAATAAATGCACCCTTTTCCTGCACATTAATCATGTTAGGGCACAAGGTATGGTAAACATCCCTTTAATCTTCCTAATTTAAACACATTATAGTAAAAAAGGTGTTATCGAATGCAAGGAGAGAGGTAAATATATGTTGAAGGATGGCCAAATGAGCCTTATTATATACCTATTAATGAGGCCCATCATCACCCCACCACTAACGGTGTTTTTCACCCTCTTAACAACTCATCCACTTAATTCCATTACATTCATAGCCCTGGTGGTATCCTTGACATCCCAAGGTATCTATGATGGAGTGCCCTCATGAGGATGGAACCTTGCATTTTTCTCTATCTCTGCTCATTCCTGTTTCTCTTCTTTCTTCCATTTTCTTTCTTGTAGCCCTAACAACAAAGGAGGGTTGAACTTGAGCCCAATCCAGTTGACCTTCAGTCTTTGAATTATTCTCTTATACAAGGGTGTCTTCTCCAAGGAATTTTTCAATCTCTCTGGAGAGTGATACTCTCCGATTTTCAAGCTATGGGGTAAGGAATTCCATCTCTTCTAACATGCCTGCAAACTCTCGGTTCCTAGCAACCTAAAAGTGTCCTCAAAGTGCAGGATGGCTTGCTCCTATTTTTCTATGTAAAGTGGTGCCAATTTTTGGTCTTAAGAAATGATTCTATGGTTTCTTATGACAAGGTGAGGGGATCTCAATTATGTGTTTATCCATAAGTTTTCATTAGTTTCCTTAGCCATGAAATTTTTTGTCTCTCCAGTCCTTGTTTCCTCATCAGTCATCCAAGAGGCCATTGCCATCGATTATACATCTCCCATCCTGGAATTTGGATCCTAGAAGTTCATGTTAGTCAATATGAGATTGTGCATATAGAATGATGTCATCTTAGCTCTATCCTCCACACTAGATCTATGAAAAAATTCAATGAAATTTTTGTAGTTTTGGAAATAAAGCTATGTTAACGGATTCGTCAAGCAAGGAGGGTGAATCGGTGGATCCCCGAATTAGATCCAGATTCGGATCCAGATACGCCTAGATCCGTCTAAGATCTGCTCCAAAAACACATTTTCTATAAATTAAGCTTATCGAACAACTAATGTTCTCCTGTACAACCATTCACCCAATGAGGGCCCCCCCTTCGACTATGCAATCGCTCGACCATGCCATTCACGAAGTTGACAGTGCATTGTTTTCCAAATGGGGAAGACGACATGAACGGAGTGAAAAGAGGACACAAAGGTGAAAAAATTCCACAGATCACCATGTGGTCGGGAGTTTATTGACCTGTGATTTAATTTATTAATTTATAGTTGTGGTCGGGTGTTTGTTGACCTGTGATTTAGTTTATTAATTTATAGCTTATTTTAATTTATTAACTTTATGTCATAACATAATTTAGATACTATTTTTCGATGTATAAACTTTATTGACTAACTTTATATTTGTTTTAATATATGTATTTTTAAATACTATAAGTTTATAATTTAAATTATAAAAAAATTAATGGATTAGATTAATTAGAGCACCGGCTATTGGGAGTTTGTTGAAAGCGATATAATTTTTCAGATTGTAAACTTCTATGATCCATAATTGTTTAACCAATTCTTCCGGAAAAATCACAATATCATTTAGTGGGCTGACGCGTTTCGAACTACCCAATGTAGTTCATCGTCGGGACTACTACACTGGGTAGTTCGAAACACATCGGCCCTCCAAATGATATTGTGATTTTTCCGGAAGAATTAGTTAAGCGATTTAATTTATTAAATTATAGTTTTACGATTGAGAGTTTGTTGAAAGCGATTTAATTTATTAAATTATAGTTTTATGTTGGGAGTTCGTTGAAAGCTATTTAATTTATTAAATTATAGTTTTATGTTGTCAATTTTAATTAATTTATTTTAATTTATTAAGTTATTAATTTTATGTCATATCAACAACAACTTTAGGTTATTAAAGTAGTCAAAGTAATCTTTAGTTTATGTGTATTAATCTTTAATGTATATACTTTATCGACTAATTTATTTATGTTTTAAACCTTTAATATATAGTTCTTTTTATCTATGTCAACTTCAATTTATTTATTTTAATTTATTAAGTTATTAACTTCATGTCATATCAACAAGAACTTTAGGTTATTAAAGTAGTCAAAATAATCTTTAGCTTGTGTATTAATCTTTAATGTATATACTTTATCGACTAATTTATTTATGTTTTAATATACAATTTTTTATATATTATATATTTATATTTTAAATTATATAAAATAATTAATGGATTAAGTTAATAATGACATAAAAATGTTATATATTATTTATTTTATATAAATATTATATACTACAAATTTATATAAAAGCTATAAATTCCTAATTTTTCATATATTTTAATTTTTATATAAATTTTATTTTTTTAAATTATAAAAAATATATGTGTACTTGATGTATATATTATTTATTTTATATAAATATTATATATTACAAATTTATATAAAAGCTATAAATTCCTAAATTTTCATATATTCTAATTTTTATATAAATTTTATTTTTTTTAATTATAAAAAATATATATATATATTTGTACTTGATGTATCATTGTCGTATCCGGATCTCGGATTTAAAAAATCTAGCGGATTCGTATCCGAATCCGTATTTGTATTTGAATCCTGGTAACTCAGAAATAAAGTGTTCCATATTATGCGAGAGTCTTGATTTGGAACTGAAGCCACTACTCTTTGAGGAACGTTGCATAATATTTTGAGAAGTTCCTGCATAGGATGGACTCCATAACCAAGCTTTCCATATCAGCAAGATGCCCTTCTTTTTCTTGTAGTTGTTCCTTCAATCTCTTGTTTTCTATTTGTAGTCATTCTCTCATGTTTACCATTTTGAATCTTAGTTCAGTCATCTCTTCACCCATTTTCTTCATCTTTTCTTCCATCAAGCCTACATCCTCAACTCCTTTAGACTTGGAAATTTGCATCCAACAGTGGGTTTTGCCTCTTTCTTTGTCTAACACAAGGAGGATTGGAATTACAAATTTGTGGGGTATTATCTACCCTTTTTCAAAAAAAATTTAACAAGACCCAAGATATGGTTGTGGATCAGACTCTTACAGCTCTTATGGCCCCCTTCCTTCTTCTTGTATTTGTTCATCACTTTCCTGAAGCATTTCTCTATTTTCCTATAACAGTTATGTGCTTTCCTGTAGCTCTTTTTTGCCTTCCTATAGCATGGAAGATTCTTCTTGCACCTATCTCATATTGGCTCCCCTAGTGTTTGGCTTCATTTGTGAGGCTTGAGGTTGTTTTCCTATGGCTTTGAGGGAGGTGACTTCTTCAATTTGTTTCTTATCCTTCTCCAACTCTCCCTCCTGGTGACTGGATGACCCCTCAATGGTGATTGGGATTGTTGAGGGAGGATGAGGCTTCCCTTGCTTGAGTCGACTACTTATCCTCTTTTTGAAATATAGAGGACCTTGATTTGGCTAACTCACCTTGACCTTGACTTTTTTACTTAATGTTGCCACTTCCTGTTCAGTTTTCCCTTCTGAAAGGCTTGCTTCTTGTTCTTGTGTCCTTCTCTTCTGAGGTCTAGAAGGCTCCCCATGGGTTTGTATTTCTTTCTCTGTTTTTCCTCTTTCTCCTATACTTTTTCTATTTTTTCAACCGCTTCTTTTCCTTTCCACCCTCTTCTTCTTTTGCAGAGCCATCTTTGATGGTCTCTTTAAGTTCCAATAATACTTTTCCTTGTGTTTCCAAAAAATCTACGTTATCCATATCCACAAAATTTTTCCATGACATAGGATTTTTTATGTGCTCCAGAGCATCCATTGAAATGATACTTATGATCCCATGATGATAAAAGTACTGATGTTTCCCTTCTCTCACCCTTTGACTCATTTCCATTATGGACTGAAGAAGGAAATGGGGAACACTTAGTATGCTTGGAATAGGAAATTCCATATTGAATCTTAACTCACGAAGTATTCTAAACTAGTATACATAAATAACACTAAGCCTCCCCTCATAGGATATGTATTTTAAGATGTGATAGGCTACTTCATCCCATGGGTAGGGTAGACTCTCTCTTCTAACCACATTTTTATCTTCAATTAGTTTCTTTTCAGGGAGGAAGAAGTTCCTTTTAGCTATGAAGGAATTTTTCCTTTCCTTCTTGCTCTATCTTACTCGTAGGGGAAATGTGGTCACCTACTAATGGTTTCTTCATTTAAATGAATAACAATCCCCCTCACAATCGTGGTGTCACTATCTTACCCTTGATTTTGGATGCCTATTGCAAACTCCTGAGTAATTTCATCATCGAACACCTTGAATTTCCCAAAGAACTCCATAAACTAGTGGTTTGCAAAAATGTATCTGACATGAGGGTGTTGGTGGATCTTAGATGATTCTGTGGGTTATTTTCTATTTAAAATCACCCCCCATGGTCCCTACTATAGTTTTTCGAATTGTTCACAAGAGAATTAGGTTATCAATTATCAATTTTCAAAGCAACTTTGGGTTTCAGAGTAGAGATAAGAGGAATAATTCTTTGTTGTTCATTAGAGGAGGAAAAGTTGCATGCCCAACACAAAAAAAGTTCATTCTCCTACTATCATACTTATCTTGCAAGAAAAAATTCAGACCTTGAATTTCTTTTCACTTTTAAGAGTTGGCTATAGGATGCTTTTATGCTTTTATGGACAAAATCTAAAAAAATCCACAGGATATTTCTACATAGGAGCTAAGGAAAATTAGTTACTTACCCCTACCTTGGAGGCTCCGTCATGGCTCTAAGGTTTTATGAGAAAAATTGTGCAAGTTTGAGCTCTTTTTCAGCTCTTGAGACAATCCCATAGTAGACGGGGTCAATCGTGTCGCACACACTCGAAATCTTGTAACACCTGCTTCGTATCCTATAGCACTCAACCTAAATCCTGTAGTAGCTATTTATTGGTCTTGTAGCTTCTTGGTGGTAGCCAATGAGACCCTTGGTGTAGCTAGCTTGCCACGATGGCAATGGGCCTCCTTACCGTTTTTTGAATGAAACTTTTGGTACAAATAAGGCTCGGGCCCACTTTTTATTTCCTTTGTGATTTGGTCGTGGGCTTAGCATGTTGTGTTAGCTGGCCCCCACCTACCACCTTTGCAACTCCTCCGTATACCCGTTGGCCCACTCATCATAATCATCAGATCCTCTTTTCTTATGTCGTTTTCTCCACGTGTGATGAGTGATAAAGATAACCCCAAATTAATTGTTTGAGGGTGGCCGAGATTGCTGAGCCACCTTCGACCTACAAAACCTTGCCCCTCATGCATTCAAAGTATTTTTAGATTATTATGCACTTAAAGGAATAATTTAGGAGTCCTTCATACCTATACCTACCTCGTAGTCCTTGTTGGTGTGTTGATCACTGGATATTTGAATGTTATTGTTGCTTGCATCTTGAGGTGTCATCCTCTCATTTTCGTTGCTCCCTGCATTTGCCTGAATTTTCTTTCATTGAAGTTTTTTTTTTTTTTGAAACATGCCTAAATGATGGAATCTTGACAATACGAGTTCTTCAGGAGGTGGATCAAAGGTTTTTTCTTATAGCTGAACAATGATCCTGTAGCTGATCAAGATCAAAGTAATGACCCTCCAATGCCTTCATGTTATTTGTATTTTCAATCTGGTGCTTCAATTGTGACCTTGTAGGGTTTGAGTAGGTTGTTAGAGGATTGCATGTCTTCCTGTAGTAGTCACACATACCCTCCTAGGATCACAATTTCCTTCAGGTGTTGCTCCAAAAATATTGATAATTCATGATTATCCTATGGACAAGGGTCTGAGGATTTTTTTGCAGATCAAGAGATTGAAAAAGGGGTGAAAATGAGTGTTTTTAATGGAGAAAAGCAGATATTTGGGTGGAGGAGAGTCCAAGTGGTGTGGAAAATGGATGATGAGGTCATGGTGGACACCTCCCCTTATTCCTAGGTGAAAAACAAAAGATCAATACCCTCTTTTTGTACCAATCACAATCTTGTAGCACATTTGGACCGATCCTGTAGCAACATGGGACAATTATTTATCACTTTAGGACTGAGGAATAATTGAGTGAGGAAGGTCATCTGGTGATGGAGGAACATGGGGAAATCAATGAAGTGATGGAGGACATGTAGAGATTTATCTTGGAGAATGTGAAGATGGAGTTTTGAATTTATCTCCTTGTTTTTTGTCCTCCTTTGACTATGACTAGAACCCTTCAACAAAAACATGTTAACAAATTGATGTAAGGGATCCCTTTCTTTTTTCTCTTTTTTTTCTTTTTTCCTCTTTTTGTATTTTTTTTCTGAGACCTGTAGGCTACCTCAATGGAGGTTTTCAATCCTATAGGACTACCCAAGGTGCCTCCAAGGAGGTTTTCACTCGAGGATATTTTATTTTCCTTTTCCTTTTTTTTAGACTCTTTGACTACTTCATGGAGGTTTTCAATCCTAGAACTTGCCTAAAGTTCTTCATTGAGGTTTTCACCCAGGATTTGTATCCCTTCTCTCTCTCTCTCTCTCTCTCTCTCTCTCTCTCTCTCTCTCTCTCTCTCTTTCTTGCTGATCATAGGTTGGTGGAATGAGATCTTTGAGACCCTCAATCACATTCAACTTCTTACTTATTTAACTGGTAAATTCATCCTTTGACATAGGTTTCTTGTAGAGCTTCAATCTGTGGCCATTGATTAAAAGTGGAATTCCTTCTTCATCAGTTTTTTTGATTTGGGTAAAGCCATTCTCATGACACTTTTCCACTAGATAATAACCTAACCATATTTTCATTAACTTCCCATGTTAATCCTTGAATTTGGAATCATATGGAAGGGCACAATCACCCTCCTGGAAGCTCCTTTTTTTATGTTTTTATCATGCCAAATCTTCCTCTGCAATTGGACCACCTCATTGCATGAGAGCTTGCAATAAGAATTCATCAAGAGCATTGAGTTATTGCAACCTATCCTATTGAGTTTTGGTGAGGTCTAGTTCTAATTATGTTTCCACTCTTAGGGTGCTGTATTCAAATTCAATGGACAACAATGCCTTTTTTCCATAAACCAACTCAAAGGAAGTGAACCCAATGATAGTTTTCTTTGTGGTGCTATAGGCCCAAGTGGCTTCCACAATTCTAGTTTCCAAATCCTTTTTAATGTTTTTGACAAGTTTAGTTAAGATTTTCTCTAAATCTCTATTTGTCACTTCTACCTTCCCATTTTCTTGAGGATGATAATAGGTGGATTTTTTGTGATTTATTTGATGTTGCTCCATGATTCCCTCAATCAGATTTGAGGTGAATTGGGACCCTTGATCAATGACCAACTCCCTTGGGAATACAAACTTATAACAAATGTTTTCTCTTAGAAACTCTTCCACATTCTTCTATGTTCCTACTTTTACTGTCCTTACTTTAGCCCACTTTGTCAAATAATCAATGCATGCCATGATGTATCTCTTTTGTTCGAATGGGGGATCAATTGGCCCAATGAAATTTGTGCCCCACTTTTCAAAAGGATCAAGAGTCACTTGAGGTTGTAGGGGAATTTCATCCTTTGGTGTATGTTTTCCCATCCTTTGGCATTCATCACATCTAGTAGTGTATCTTCTAGCATCTTGGTGTAGACTAGGTCAATAATAGCCTGCTTCGAGAATTTTGAAGGTTGTTCTCTTGCTAGAAAAATGGGCCCCGCAAGGTACATTATGGAAATATGAGAGGATTTCAAATACCTCTTCTTCCCAGCTTAAACACCACCTCAAAATCTAACCTAGTCCCAATCTAAAAATATTTCCCCAATCCAAGTGAAAGGGACACTTTTTTTGACAATTCTGCTCTTCTCCTTGGAGGAGAGATTAGGAAAGAATCTCCCAACAACCAAGTAATTTCTATATCAAGAAACCAACGAGGCAACAAATAAATAACAAGGAGGTGCTCATCCGGAAGTTGATCATCTATCATCTCCTCATTTCCTGCAGGCAATGTTAGTCTAGACAAAAAATCCGCAACCACATTTTCCTTTCCTGGCTTGTCAATAATTGTTAAATCAAAATGTTGCAATAATAATAGCCATCTAACGATTCTCAAATTTACATTAATTTTTTTCATTAAATACTTAATTACTTCAAGATAAATATGTACAAAAACTTGGTATCCTATAATATAATTCCTAAACTTGTTCAAAGAGTGCACAACAACTAGGAGCTCTTTTTTAGTAACAATGTAGTACTTGAGTTCAAATTTGGATATATTATTACTAATAAAATATCTGGCATAGGGAAAATTATCTTCCACTTGTCCCAAGGCTACTCCTACAACCTTGTTAGATGCATTTGTGTGGATGTGGAAGGGCAAGGCCCAATTGGGACCCCTAAGAATTGGTGTAGTGGTCAATTTCTCCTTCAGATCTTCAAATGCCTATTGACACTTATCTGTCCAATAAAATTCTGAATATTTAGTTAAAAATCCAAACAAAGGTGAAGCCAAATTACTAAAATACTTAATAAATCTCCTTTAATATCCGACAAGTCCACAGAAACTCCTAACACCCCTTTGGTTCTGAGGGACAGGGACCCTTTTGATAATGAGAACCTTGTTAGGGTCAACTTGGATCCCTTCCTTGGAGAGGAAGTGACCTAGGAGAATCCACACATTCATAAAATATTTTCACTTTTATTACATAGTGAGAGATTCATTTCAATGCATTTATTAAAACTTGGCATAGGTTGGAGAGAGCTTCTTGGAAATCATTCCCATAGGGAGTGAAGTCATCCATATAAATTTCAACTGTGTCATGAACAAGATCAACAAAAATACTCAACACTTCCATTTAAAAGGTAGTAGGAGCATTGCACAAGCCAAATGGAAGGACTCTATAGAAAAAGGTCTCCCATAGACATGTGAAGGTGTTCTTATCATGATCCTTAGGGTTGATCTGAATTTGATTATACCCACTAAAACCATCCAAGAATGAAAATAACTTCTTCCTTGCAAGACCATCCAAAACCTGATCAATGAAAGGCAGGGGAAAATGATATTTCTTTGTAGCCTTGTTGAGATGAAAATTATCCACTTCCCATTCTTATTGGGTACTATAATAAGAGGAGACACCCATTCAATATCTAAAATAGGATAAATGAATCTTGCATCCAATAACTTATGTATTTCTTCTTTCACAATGTCTTTAAGGGCAAGGTTCATTTTCCTCTGAGGTTGGAACACATGTTTACATCCTTCTTTAATGTAGATGTGATGTGTAAAAACTGAGGGATGCACCCCTTTCATCTCTTTATATTCACAAGAAAAAGAATTAAGATGTTTCCTTAAGTGAGCAGTTGTTCTTCTTGCTCTGTTGAGAGGGAAGGATTGATTTTCAAGGTTTTGGATGGATTGATTTCCATAGTCTTAGCATGATCTTGATCAGAACCAACAGTGAATAGTTCAGCCCATGGGTTTTTCTCAAGTTTCCCTAAGGATTCCTCTACTAGCTCATCAATTTGCATGGCATTAGGAGGTTGGTTTTGCAGAAGGTTATCAATAAGGTCATCCTCATTTAACTGCATGCTTCCTACAAGGTTTATAATGTACAAATTGGGTAGGGGGATGACTGATAAAAAATTTGCTCTTCTTATTCCTCTACCCCCATAGGTAAATCATGCTCAACAAGGGGTTGAGAAGGGGAGCATAATACAAGTTTCTTTGTAAGGTGTCCATTTTTTATTATCATGTTTCCAACCCTGCAATTGATGTAATCATCAGCAGTAGCTAACCAAGGTCTCCCCAAAATGAGAGGATATCCATTAAAATTGGTTTTGGGTTGAAGTACAAGGAAAGTTTTGGGCTACTCCTAGGAATCAATGAAGACTATCACATCCTCAATAACCCCCTCAGGTGCTACTGCGGAATTGTCTACAAGCTGCAACACTATGGTGGTTTTTCTCAAGGCTCCTCGGAGGTTGAGCTTCAACATTGTTTCCCTGGTCATGACATTGATTGCAACCCTAAGGTCAATTAGTGTGTTGGGGACTACAATACTGTTAATTTTTACATCATATATCGAGCTACTAGGATCCAAATACTTTGGCGAGACGACCTTCCCAAGCATTAGATCATAAAACTTCCCAAAAATATTGATAGTGGGGGAATATCTTTTTCTTCTTCCAGGCCTATTGAAACACTCTTCCCTAATAAACTTGCTATAGTTGGGGGCATCTTTGATGGCTTGAATAAGGGGTATTTTAACACAAATATTTTTCAATTCTCACAAAATTTTAGCCTCTTTTAGGGTTTATTGTTTAGGTTGGACCAACCTTTCAGGATAGGGAGGTATATTGGCTTGAGGGGCATTGTATTCCTTATATTATTCAATATCTTCATATGAGAAAGGTGGGTGAGCATTTGGAAGTACCTCCCCAGACCTAAGTTTTATTTCATGGATCTCCACAACATAGGAAGGATAAGATGTTTCCCCACTATAGACCTATTGGGCTTGCTTGTTGTTCTTATTCATATTGGGTTAGGCAGGTATACGAGGTTGCTTTGGTGGATTATTGTGGGGTTTTTATGGTTGAGGTGGAGAAGGAGGAATTAAGGAAGGTGGTTAGGTTGTGAAGGGTTGCCCCATTGAGTAGGTTGAGTTTTATATGGCTGGAAGGGTGGATTAATAGGTTGATGAGGATATTGAGGCAGATAGGACCAAGGAGAATTCATATGCCAAGTTTAGTGGGTTGGAGGATACCAAGGTTGAAAGGATGCACTCTGGTTTGGATTGAAAGAAGGATAGTGTGCACCTTGCATGCCTTGTTGATATGCCTGAGGGCCTTGTGGCCTCCTTTGTTTGATGAAACAAACCTGCTCCAAGCCACCTTCTACCCCTTAGTATATAACCTTCAGGCCTAGTAGAGAGGGGAATTTTTCAATTGCATGGTTCTCCTAACATACAGATCAAACTTCTATGACATTCAGTGGGCACTCATTTTTTTTGTGCTTCTTGGTGCATCTAGGGAAAAATATAGTTAGTTCTATTTCTGCCTCATCTTGCTTCTTCTTAATCTACATAGTATCCATTTGTGAGGAAAAGGTGTGAAACATCTCATTATTAAAGTCTTCCAGCATACTCCCTATTTCATGTTTGATAGTTGAGGTAGAGGGAGAAGAGTTGAACATGCCTTGCCTAGACTTACCTCTCTTCCTTGTAGCCCTAGAATTATTCTTAAATATTGTCTTGATGTCTTCATAAGTCAGTTGGTAAATGTATCCACTAGCAAACATATGAAGGGTATCCATCAAATCCTCCCTAATCCCTAGGAGAAGTACAAGCTTCATGGATTCTAGATCAAGAGTGAATTTATCACTTCTATAATTAAGTCAAAACCTTTCTTCATAATCCTATAAGGATTCATCTAACCCTAGGGTCATTCTAAATATCTCCTCTTTTATTTCCCTTGATCTACAATAGTCCCTGTATTTCTGATTAAAAGCTTGTTTCATTTGAGCCGAAGCGGTGATGCCACCTCCTTCCAATCTCATGAACTAGCACAAGGTTGCATCGTTGAGTGTGGAAAGGAATAAATTTAGCATCTTCTCATCATAAGTGTAATCATAGTTTCTACAAACCATAGTAAAATCTAACATGAATATATCAAGTTCCTCAGAAGCTAGGCCATGGAAGTGTGGGAGAGAATTGGGGCTTATATTCTTAATTTTGGCTTCTCCATTAGTTTATATGATAGGAAAGAGCCCAATCTGTTTTTTTTCAACCATGTTTTGGGTAAGTGATGTAGGTTCTCCCCCCCTATGGGTTCTTTAAATATCGTTGGTTGCTCACCTAAAGGATTTTCCAACTCCTCTGAGGATAAAAGAAGGAGGTTCACAGTCACCAAATAAAAGTGATGGTTGACTACTTGAAGGAGTGGGAGTTTTTGGTAGATATTTCACTAAGTTGTCTCTAACCCTACGAGGCATGACAAAAATGTCTGTTTTTTGTGTTTTCCTATCTTTTTTTTATTTTTTCTGGACAAACAAAACTGATGAAAAGAAAAATTAAAATGGGAAAAGAAAGAAACTCTAAGCATAAACAACACCTACTTGGACACCTCCCCAAAAATGATGCCAAAAAGTGATAAGCTCTAGTATTGCAACAAGAATGTTGTAACTCCCAAGGCTACTAGATTTAATTTATCAACTCGAGGTTCATAAAAATTTAAGAGGTGACAATGTTATATGCACTATAAGCTAAGATATACTCAAGTTGCTCTGGGGAAGTGAACCAAACCAATGTGTGCGAAGACCATTCTACATAATAAATATATACTTTACAAGAATGAAAGAATGTCGCAGAAAGGGAGTTCTAATCTACTTGTAAAAATGGAAATGTTGCATAAAAGTAAATGCTAATCTACTTTCAGGAATATAAATGCTAATCTATTTGCAAGAATGTAAATGCTATTTTACTTGCAGAAATGGAAATTTTACATAAAAGTAAATTTTAATCTACTTGCGGGAATGTAAATTTTGCATCGAAGGAAAGTCTAGTCTATTTGCAAGAAGATGGCAATGCTTGGAATGTAAACCCTAGCTTAAGAAACATAAAACAAAGAGTGAAAATATAATTTATCTCACATAAAGTAAAGAGCATGAAAATAAATCTCAATCACTGCATTCAAAAGAGATCATATCCTAGCAAAAAAGTTCATTAAGTTCTTCAAAAAGTAATCATGTAAACCATTACTGTACCATTCAATTCATGAACTTGTGTACTGACCCTAATTGCAAAAAAAAAATTCAGTGGTGAAGAGACAAGTCCTATGTGGTCTCTAGTCTTCCTCAAACTTGGTTTTAAGGCCTAGGGGGAATCATGAAGAGTTATGAGGAAAAAATCAAGGTTGAAGGACAATTTGGTCATGTTTGGAGAGCTTTTACATGATGTTACATGATTGCTACATGATGCTACAGGGTTGCCTTGTTTTGCTACATGATAAAATCTAAGAGAATTATAAGGGATTAAGAGGTGATACGAAGGTGAGGAAGGGTAGTGGAAGGTGGAGGAAGGTTTTATGAGGTCCTTTCCAAGCTTAGTACCCTTCAAGGGCCCATCTTGCACAAGGAAAAATGCACATGGTGGCCTTGAGAAAAGCTGAAATGAACTCTTGGTGAACAATATTTTTGAAGAAGTTGTTGAGGGAGGAATGAGGGTGATGATAGTAGGATGACAATTGGAAATGATAATTCTATTCCTTGTAATCAAACAATATGACCTGCATACCACAAAGATCACTCAATCTTGCAAAACATCTAAAGCATGCTAACTGTGTCAATTGCAGAAAATTAAACTAGAAAGGAAAGGATGAGTTGAATTTGATTCTAGATCTTTCTACTTCATGAACAATTAAACCTATTTTTTTATGCTCTTAAATACAAGTCTTTCAACCACACTTTCGTAGAGGTGATTGATGAATATGCAAAAGAAACTTTTTATATAAACAAAACTTGCAAGAAAGGAAATATTGCTAACCTAAGTACAAAAAATAAATATGCATAATAAAATATACAAATGATAGAGACTAGAGCCTTTGGGTTGGGCCCTATCCCAAGGGGATCCAACCCTCTAAAACAAACTCAAATTTAAGATGACAAGGTGTGATTCATTTATATAAGATAGTGCTCAAGTACATGATATGAAAACTGAAAATGACAAGTACAAGCTCTTAGACCTAGCAGTTACTATTCTTCTCTAAACGTTTGAATATTTCTGAGCCCTTAAAGTTCCTTATTTATAAAAAAGTGAATTAAGGGGAAGTGTCCTTGGAAGGAGGGTTGCCTCCCTCCAAAATCCCTAGTAAGGTGGATCTAGCTCCTTATGATCCTTGGAATCCTCAAGTGCATAAACTATTCAATAGATCCTCAAACTGTAGGTGAGTAAATATAGGGAGAAAGGCGGGTTTTAGGTGATTAAATGCAAGGTACAATCCTCCTACATCTCCTCCAACTAACTCCAACATATTTCTGCATAATAAATGCACCCTTTTCCTACACATTAATCATGTTAAGCCACAAGGTATGATAAACATCCTATAATCTTCCTAATTTAAACACGTTATAGTATGAAAGGTGTTATTGAATGCATGGAGAGAGGTAAATATATGTTGAAGGATGGAAATATGGGTCTTATTATAGACCTATTAGTGAGGCCCATCAGGTATGAAACTTAGAAGAGAGAAGGGACCAAAATTTCTCATGAAAGAGGGGACATTCCTAATTGTAATGTTTAATGAAAAATGTAATGAAAACCTAATAATGTAGAAGTATAAGTAGGAATGAGAGATTGATAAACATGCATGAAAGTAGGGATGAATATTTTTTGAGAAAATCATGGAGATATTATGGAGAGAACATATGAGATAATTAGGGAGATATTATTGGAGATAATTGAGGAAATAGTTGAAACTAATATTTGATTATGAATTAGTTGTTCGGGTCACCTCAAATCACATAAAGGGACTTATTTTAAAATAATTCAATGCAACACAAAAGATGAATTAATAATAAAATATCTCTTTTTTGAGAGATTTTGGAGTCTATTCTCCTCGTGTTTTTGAAATGAATAGACATTTATTTACAACTATGTGCCATCAAGTGGTATCAAAGCCTAGCATAAGGTTTTGAGTGGAGACTATATTTTTGTTGATGTTATAAAGGAGCTATCATTGTCTAAAAGAACGAGATTTTGTAGCATGTGATAATATTAACCACAAGGCTTGGAAATTATTTGTTGTTGATTGGTAGCATATTGTTGTAGTCAGTGCACTATAGAGAAAACTATGGCATCATAAAGTCGGTTATCGATTGTCATAATGGATGAAATGGTCACATGGAAAGTGAAAGCAACAACAAAAATAACAATCGACAAGAACCAACGAAGGATACATGACAACGAAGAACAAGGATTGGAAATATAAGGCATAGTTGTAGGAAAGTCTACTGCAATATATTTATGATGAAATAATGTAAAGTGTTCGAGAAAATAATTGTGGCACTATAATTCCCTTATGGTGGTTCTTCGTATCCACCAATTATTTAAAGGTATGAGACTTGGAGTTTTCCCCACTCAAGAAATATTGGGGAGTCAAGTGATAGCACTTATGTGCTTATTTTTAGCGATGACAAATAGCCACAGGTCTGGCGGGGAAGTCCAAAATGGGGTTCAATGAGAGAAATCTTGAGGAAGTCATCGTTGTTCAAGGACTATTGGGGTTTGCATTATCCAGATTTGGATCTCATTGTTGTCAAATTTCTCAACACCAAGAAGATGAAATCCCATCCAAGACTCATGATCATTGTGCATTTTTTGCTCATTCTGGGAGTAAGATCCATTTCTCTTATTTCTCTTTAAGCTTAGATTTACATTTTTATTTGAGAAAATAATAGATACTAAAATGTGTACATGAGAATAAAAAGACAGTAGACAATGTGTACATTGTTACTCTAACTTTATTTTTTATTGTAGTCTAAATTCCATTAGAGGAGCCAACAATGGGTTTTTTCGCTATGAAGGTGGAATGATAAAATTAAAAGAAGAAACGATAGTTGTTAGGATCACAGAGCACTGAGAAATGGCAATGTCTAAAGACACCATTATTTGTTCCTAGTGGCCACTAAGATGATTTAACATGAGTTTGATCGACCTTTAAATAGGCTACATTGAAGATGAATACCATGGGAAAACTCATGCATGCCCATAAAATTGGAGTAAAAAAAAAACAGTAACTTGAAAAATTCAAGTTTACTCGAACAACCATAACAATATTGTGCTCAAACTTGACTCTGGGAGATTGACCTGGTCCCATTCATCAATCATCTCATCTAATCTTTCATATTCCACCCCTTAAGCCAGGATACTAGTACACCTGCCACCCTAGTACCTCTCCAAGTGGTCTATTCCACAAATTGATGACTCATTGCGCCACTGCACCGCATGTATGCCTAAGAAAGCTCTTAATGCCTTACAAATATGCATGCCTCGCGCAAGATGTGTGTCTAGATATTAGGTCTTACAACTTCCTAGGAAAATTCCTTGAACAGAAAATCCTTTGGGTGTTCACTCATCACACGCTGACTCCTTCAACACTCTTTACTCCCTCTACATTATTTTCATCCATACGACTAGTCTCTTAGCTTCATTATGTAACTCGATCCATACCTCTATATCTTTCCTAATCCTAACTTTTCAACATTGCAACTTTTTCCTGGCAGCTTCTTTATGAAATTCAACTAGAATTTTGGAAGTGTTCTCTTTTTTCCCTTGCAATCAATCCAAATTATGCTTCCATGATCCATTCACAATCTTTTTCTTATCAAGGATTAATTGTGCACGTATTTCCAACCATATTGTCTTAATTTTTCTTTAGTTTTTTTTTTTTGTCTACTGCTATGTATTTTTAGGCCAAAAATCACTATATGCTTTCAAAACTTCTGTATGCCGGTCATTCAAAGTCCTATTTAAATACCATCCATCAACATAATCCAAGCTTTAGACATTGATTTCATATATTTTCTTCAACCACATTATCTATTGAATTTCATGGGATTTGCACAGTCTATTACAAACCCCATCACACAGATCCATAGTTGGGATGTCAAACTCTTCATGCAAATTCTAGATCTCCAGTTTTCTCAAGAACTCCTTAAATCCATTGGCCTCCATCTGCCTATAATTTCATCTTCAATTTGATACTAGATGTTAGGTTAATAGAGCACCAAGAAATGGTGGTGTCTAAATACACCTTTATTTGTTCCCAGTGGCCACTAAGATGATTTAACATGAGTTTGATTGACCTATAAATAGGCCACATTGAAGATGAATACCATGGGGAAAATCGTGGATTCCCATAAACCTGGAGTTGAAAACCACTAGTAACTTGATCGTATCAAGTTTACTTGAAAAACCCTAACAATAGTGGAAAAGGATGTATCAAGCCAATAAATGAAATATAGCTAGAAATAGAAGAAATAAATTAATGAAAACAAATGTCCATATTGTGTCCCACATAACATTGGGATTAAAAGTAATTTTGTCATGGAAAAAGTGACTTGTTATCCTCGCTACGATTAGTTACACAAGAATGCGAAATGTTCTAAGATCATGACCAATTTCAAATGAAGCCTAATGGAAGGCAAAGAGTAATTACATTATGAAAAATAGAAGTATAGCATTCCACATGTAGCATGTGCTAGCTAAAGAAAGATAAGCACGATGATTCCAAAAAGGTATGGCATAGTCACCAAACAAAAAGAGTAAAACAAATTTTAAAATAGATATCATTGAAATGTAAAATGGAGTTTGGAAAGGTTTTGATATTCCATGGAAAGTTTTTTCAAGATCTTTGTTAGGATCATAATTACCATTGAACACTACGAGTTATGAGTGACAAGTATCTTGCTTTAAGGTAAGGGGTCCAAGTGATTTATAAAAGTGAGCTATATAAATTCAAATCATAGTTGAAAGTTGAGCTACAATAAAATTTCATGTTATAAGTTCCCATGAAAGATAAATAAAAGTTTAAAGTAAAAGGAAATTTGAGGTGGAAGTCCATCAAATTGAAGTTTTTTCGTTAAAATGAAATCCTTAAAATTGTGAAAAGTAAAAGGTTGAAAATCTGTAAGTGAAGTGTAATTATATTTTAAAAAGATACTGTTTACCTAATAAAGTGATTTAAATTTAGTTTCAAGGAAACTTGAGACAAAGTGATGAATAACTTATTAATGTATTAAAAGGGTGCATGATTATTGGTACCAAATATTTATATTCAAGTCATTGCAAAAGAGTTTGTTAATTCAAGAAGGTAAAATCATTCAAATTTTTAGAAGGAAAAGCCAAATTGATAGAGCTATAGCCAAATTTCATCATTCCAAGCTTGGGTGAAAGAAAAATAAATTTATTGTTTGCAAAAAAATGATCCCGTGTTGGAACTTGCCATTCTAATAATAGATAAGTTTTATATTTTTGTAAGCACCAAATATTATGAAGACATATAGACTCAAAATCAATGGAAAAAACAAGTTTTATTGTTGTACATTGTGAAAACCAACAACAAACATATGCATGTAATCGTCGGTGTAAAATAATATGGAAGTAGAATTGAAAAATACAATGTAGTGGAAGAAGAATGAAAGAAGACTAATACAGAGAGAAAAGGATGTAGACTTCATGAAAATTAATAAAAGAGAAAAGAGGAATTGTGGTAGAAACCCTTATAACAAACAATTTATACTGGAGAAATCAAGAAGAACAACTTTCAATTATGGTTGGATAGAAGTTGTTGAGATAGAGCCTCCATAGTTGTGATTGTGGGAAAAGTTGTCAAGAGAAGTGAGTAAGTGCAGAAGGCTACAACTATTGCAGCTAAGGAGCAGTAGATGTTCAAGAGGTTCTAGTAGAAATAACTTGTTGTGACTTATATATATATATATATATTTCAAATTTTACTAAAACATTACTTTTGTTCATTTTGAAATTACAAAATCATTGTAAATAAAGTAAAAACCTCAAAATTTCAAAATAATATGCCTTTTGTTCCTTCATTGTAATAAGGTAAATTTGGAACTTAAATAATCATTGTTCTTCTAGAAAAATATGCTATGCTAGTTTCCTTGCATGTTATCTTGTTTACTAGTTCTAAACCCAAAACATGGTTTTTTCTGCATTCTTTTGATTTTGAAAGGAAAACCTCAAATTTTGGTTCTATCAACATCTTGACACTTGAAATTTTTCCATAACCACGGTGTTCCAATGTCCTAGTATGACTTCACATCATTTAACATAGTTTCATGTGCTTGTTAACACAAAATGAAAATGTCAACATATCTGAATATTCTTATATAAAGAAACATTTTTCATTTAAATGTAAATGTTCTGATATCCCTATATAACATAATTTTTTTGTTAATTAAATAGGTTTTTCACAGTTACTAACGACAATATTGACACATCAAAATTTTTAATAACCATATATTTCATGCAATCTCTCATTATTCATACATCCTAGTATAATGAAAATGGTTATGTTAATTCACAATTTTTTTTACAATGATTAATGACAATATCAACATTAATGGATATTTTTTAAAACTATGCATTTTGTGAAATCTTTCAGTATTTTGATATACCAATATGCCATGTCACCATGCCACCTCATTCCTTGAAAACAAATCATCATTCACCATAGTGGAAGATGGTGAAGTGTCACTTAGCACATGGCACTTGTTTTCATGCTTTTTGTAGTTAAAAAATTATTTTTTTCCTGATAGGTGTCTTTTACCCAACTATGCCACATCATCATTATGTCAATGCCATGTCATTATACTATTGAAATATTTGATATATATACATCGAAATATAAGAGCATTTGTGAATTTCACAATCACCATGCTTTTAAAAATCTTGGTATGTCAATATCTCGATATCATTAAAATGGCCTAATAAAAGGATTAATAAATAGGGTTAACACTAATCCATTTTTAAATTAAAATAACTGAATTTGGTTGTACAATAGTGTTAAGCCAATTTTGTTAGTTTTCATGTTTTATTTGAAATTTGAAAAAACTTCTAGTATAACACCTATTTCCAATGATATGGAAAGTAATTATCATTTATAACATTATATGTGATTAATGTCGATGATAAGGTTTGATTTATGAGTTATTTCCATTTTGTGTGTGTTGTTTTCATTATTCTCAAGTTTTTCTACAAATTCACAGTTTGATTTCAATTTTTCAAATAATTTGCAAACTGATGTCCATATGTTCTACTAATAAAGTAAGTATGGTTCTTTCAACAAAATATAGTTATTTCTTAGAAATCATTGTCAATTTTTGTTTATTTTCAATAAATGTTATAGGATTAAGAAGATCCTCCAAAAGGAATAGGAAAGCAAATAAAATTTGACAACCCTATGGAAGATGATGACACTAATCCTAATTTAGCTCTATTCTCATATATTTCTCACAATATTGGTATAAAATGCAGGAATTGGATCAAAATTTTAGAATGAAGGGTGATTTTTTAGATGAAGACCAAGTGCTTTTTGATGTTTTCAAAGACATTTTCCTCTCATCTATTCACAATGTTGCAACCAAACCAACTCTTATCCAATACACAGACATAGTGCATTGGAATATTTCTCACATTGATGTTAATATGTACTATTGTAAATGATAAGAGACATATTCTTGTTTCCTATATGGAAAAAGACTTATAAAACATGTATAGATTACCCAAACTAGAGTTTAAGCTTGATAACTAGCTTGTCAAATATTTTATGGAAACATAGGTCCCCAAAATGCAAATAGACATGGAAAAATTTAGTAGGGAATGATGGTTTGATGATAGTATATTTAAAGCTAGAGCAAAAGGGTTATATCCTACTGAAAAATTAAAGGTTGCTCTAACAACAACTGATGTAATGTTGTGTAGACTCTATTAGGAACCAAATTCATTATAGTTCAAACTTGAATAAGTTCCTTTACTTCAGCAAGTATTACATAATGGACGAAATTTTAATTGAGTAGGAATTTTGGCAAACAAATTACAGAAACATGTTCAAAATTTTTTAGATGCCTCTCTTATATTCATTCCTCAATTTTTCATGATTGGTTATTTATTTGTTGAAATCTATACAAGGACCCGCTTCTCTTTAATGAAATGTATGTGATATCCCTTGACTTGAATATGTTATTGTGAATTTGTAAACATGGTTAAGTTTGATTGTGCTTTGATTTTAGAAGACATTATTTGAAAAAAAAATTATTAGTATGATAAACCGAAAAAGGCTGAATGTAAATCTTATATTTATAATTATGTTAATAAAATAAATATATGAAACTAATGTTGGAATTACATCTAGATGAAACTGTTATGGTTGCCACTTAAATTTTTGATGTTGATTACGACTCATAAAGTTCTAGGACCCATTTCATATAAATGATCATGGGAGTAATTGATCATTAACTTCCCTAAAAGACAAGAAGTTTTCTTGGAAAGTGGGGAAGTGGAGCTCATAAATGATCTAGTAAATGCCTTCCACCTATGGGATGAGGTGGAGGTAGTTACCAACTACAAACTAAATGGTAGGGAGGGTAATCTACTTTTGGTCACCTTGTTGAGTAGATGAATCACACAGAGCTAATCTGGTGAAAAATGAAAGAAAGGACAAAGTGAACAGTGTTGATTACTTGCTATCAAAAGTGCTCGGGGGGATATTATTAAGAAATGTATCAAAGGTTAGGAGGAGCTGATGAATTACTATATTAGTTCTAGAATTAAAAAATTTCAAGTCAACACTATGCATTGTGAAATTGAGGATTTATGTACAAGAAAGATTGTATAAAACTTAATATTAATTTCTTGTGAGCAACGAAAAAGAAAAGTAATTGAAAAGACAGGGTTTGTTCTTTTTCATAAGTACTGTAGTAAATCTGTATATGTGAGTTATATTTATTCGAATTAGAAAAATGGTTATAAATCTCGGAAACTATGTATTTTTGTCATAAGATTTAGTGAGATTATACTCATTAAATTTTTGAAAATAGAAATGGTAAATAGGAGTTTATATATGTGTAGGGAATTATTTTTGAATTGAAAAGGAAAAATATAATTTTATTATATATATATATATATATATATATATATATATATATGATGAGCTAAATTAGCAAGATGAGAGTCTAACAAATATATATAGAAAAGAACAACTACTAAGGTAAAAATGTTATATTGTGGAATAGGTCGAAAAAGACTTGTTTAATTAAAACTAAGCAAAAGAACAAAGTAAATCGCTAAGTACAAAGAAAAGAGTAGTCATACTTAGTAAATATTGATACATTTATAAATTTGAAGCATATCATTGATAACAATTTAATAGAAAATATAAAAAATCATTTATTGAACAATATAGGTCGATGTAACCTCAATAAGTTACACATGTTGAGAGTTATGGGTTGGAAAAACCCACAAAATAGGTACATATTCAAGCATGATAGCCTGTATAACCTAAACCCTTTCACAAAGGGAGATAAAACTTAATATTGTCTAAAGGAAAAAAACACAAAGACAATACACATTAAGGGATTTTAACTGGAAAGATAATCATAAAGGTGTAAATTCTAGAATTATATACATAACAAAGACTTGGTATTAAAATTAAGAGCAAAGTTGTCGGCTCTGGTTAAAACCCATAACTTGAGAATTTAAAAAGAAAACTTGACACAAACAACTAATTAACTATAACGGTTTAGAACCAAGTTAAAAATTTTTGGAGTAAATCATAGGAGTATATATAAATACACACACACAAAACTAAAACCTTGAAGAGTAATTTATTTCAGAAACTCGTAAAACACTTATAAGACACATAAAATTAACAATTGTTCACATAATAATGTATAAGTGATTGAAACTCTAGATTAACACTTGAAGTGTCAGAAGTAAAGAAACAATACAAGAATACATTCTAGTGAAAATTTGTAATCCAAAAGCCCTACTACAGCAATTTGATGCTATTTTTCCTACTTGTTAATTCTAATACATGTTATTTACTGTGTTACACTGTAAAAATCGAAATAAATGCAACTACAACATTCACAACATAAATAAATATGTGAAAACAAGTACTGAGCAAGAAAGGAACAACACACACACAATTGACACCATTGTTTTTTGACAATGTCCCCAAAAAAACCCAATGTGGGAAAATTGATGCAGCAGTTGAGGGTTTGAATATTATGCATTAGTTTCTCAATACAATCTTTAGATGCCTTACTAGCTATCCGATACAGAGAATCCGATTTGAAGAAAGTTAGTGAGAAATACCTCACACTATCACTAGAGATCTGACACTGATCCAACCTCTAAATGGCTAGCCCCAAGATGCCTTTGCACAGTCATTGCACTGCCACTGCGCTGATCTATGTCACACCCTGGCTCCTGGCACTAGATCTGATCTTCTCCTCAACAAATTTTTGGATCTCCTCATAGGCTTTGCGATGCCTCAGCGTGGCTCTACACTTCCCAGCGTGGCTCTATGTTGCCTCTCTGGATCTCTTTTGGCCTTCTTTGCAATGTGTTCCTGGATCAGGAAACTTCCAACCAGAAAAATATCCCTGCCCCTCACTGCAATAAATATCCTCGATGACTTCTCCAACAACTGCTACACTGCTCACTTGAGAAATCGATCTCTTGATCTCCACTCGATGTGTCTTCCAAATTCCATTCGAAGTCCTTATAATATTTTCATTGATCATCAGCGACCTAGATTAGATTCTAATCAATGGATTATATCATATTGACCCGATCTACGTATTTTTCTAGAAGATTCACACCTAGTTTAATTAATACACTTTAATTATTTTAATTTCCTAAGTTTATACTTAGGCATCCATTAAAAATAATTAATAAATTTAATTAAACCTCCTTTGGGTGGAATTTCTGAAAATGATTTCTGGGTATTATGGAATACATGTGTCCTAGCCTACCTACAAATTTTGAGGCTTAGAGCACATACTATGCTTCCATAAATCAATACTCCCTCTTAGCGAGGAATGTGCTATAATATTAATGCAACCTGCAAAAGCATCACCCTAATTATGTATCATCTCCCTCTGCGATGCTTATGCATGACATCAATGCCCACAAACTAATGCGCAAATGTTGCATCTGTGCTACTGTTGACCATGCATGCTGCTGCCAACTGCATCTTCTCTACCACAATGTTGTTGTTGCAACATAAAACTTCCAAAATAATGAACGAATGGTGTTCAACATGATGCATATGTTATTAGAGTTATGACTACTGTTAGTCTCTGTGCTGACCCTCTAAACCCTCTATGTTGTTGCTGACTCTACACTGTGCTAATTGAAATACTGTCAACTCTACTCTACGCTGCTCAGTCTATGGTGCTCCTAGCCATTTTAACTATCACTTGAATATTCCTCTGCACCAACTAACACTGGTCTATCCTGCTACTACTGATATGGGCTCTTGTAGCAAGGTATTGATCCAAGAGGTGGACTCCTCAAGGATCTTGCCATCCTACAACTCTCTCGAACTACAATACTAGATCACCCCAATTATCCCCTGGAGGTATGTGGGAAATAATCACAAAATCCTCCTCCTTGACCCCTACGGTTGTAGACTGTTAATCATGTTTCTCATCCTTGTCCTTATTTTTGAGAGGACACTGCGTAGCATAGTGACCAAGCTCACCACACTTGAAACATTTGATCTTTGAGACATCCTGTTTCCTCCTCTTTTGCTCTTGCTTCCCCTTTGATGAAAGGGCCACATTCTCCTCTTCCTCCTTGCGCTTCATCCCAATGATACTGTTGCCATCAAGTTTTCACTTTACTAATTCATGCCTCATCTCCTCTTATTGAAGAGAAACCCACATATCTTCTTAATTTGACAATTTTTCTCTGCCCAAGATACTCTGAACAAATACTTGAGATTCTTCTGAGACGAAATTCAGGGCCAATCTGACCATCTCCGTGGCCTAAGGCGTTGACCCTACAACTGCCAGCTTCTCTAGGACATACTGAAGCTTCAAAATAAATGGGTCTATGTGCTCCCCCTTCTGGATTCTTGTGGATCTCATCTTCTCCTCCAAGTACATCTTCCGCTTCTTGGAATAACCCTGATACAATGTAGCCAATGCATCCCACATCTCCTTGGAAGTCCCTTTGCTAGATATGTATGAAACAATGTGATCCCTCACTCCGGTGAGGATCAGTCTCTTGGATTTTTCCATATATTTCTTGTAGAATTTCAACGGATCCAGATCTGCAAGGACAACTACCACATTATCGATGAAGACCTTGAGATCGTGCTCATCTAGAAGGAAGGAGATCCTTGCCTTCTAGATCACATAGTTGGAGGCACCCTCCAATCTATCTTTATCTCTAATCTTAGTTGCTACCATCTCCCCCAAAAAATGTCGAATGTTGTCTCTAACCCTCGATACAACTGGCTCTATGCACTCCCTGCTAGAGTAATCAAAATGAATCTTGGTTACTTCTACTTTCGCATGTGAAATTTGAATTTATGGGCAAGAAATTATCTAATGTCAGAATTCCCTCAGTGTGTTCATTCTTCCTTCTTGTGAAGTTGTTTTGCACTAGTAAGCTGCTGTAGAAAATTTTTGTCCCAACTAAATATTGCTCGATGCTGAAGTTGTTGTGTAGCTCCCTCTGTTGTTGGCAAATCTCAATCTGGAAAATCTTCCTCTTCGTTGACTCACTCAAAGGGGGATTTTTCCTTGAGAATATTTCCCTCCTAGATTGGATTGTGTAGCCCCTATGGGGATTCGATCTGCTACCTACACAACTCTTCTATCTCCCTCTTCTGCTCAGCGCTGGTCTCTTCCGACCTTGCTCTCTTGTTTCACCTACGCTCAACCTATGCTCTGACACCATGTGAAAATTCGTAATCCCGAATCCCTAATGCAACAATATGATGTTATTTCTCCTACTTGTTAATTTTCATACAAGTTATTTATTGTGTTACACTGTAAAAATCGAAATAAATACAACTTCAACCTTCACAACATAAGTAAATATGAGGAAAAAAGCATTTAGAAAGAAATAAATAACACACACACACAATTGACACTGTTGTTTTTGGACAATGTCCTCGAAAAAACCCAATGTGGGAAAATTGGTGCATCAGCTGAGGGTTTGTGTATTATCCAATAGTTTCTGAATACAATAATTGGATGCCTTACTAGCTATCCGATACATAGAATCTGACTAGCAGAAAATTAGTGAGAAATACCTCACACTATCATTGGCGATCTAACACTGATCCAACCTCTGAATGGTTAGCCCCAAGCTACCTCTGCGCAATCACCGTGTTGCTTTGCACCACAAATGACAGGGACTGTGTCACTACATCTGGCGGATCGATCTACTAGCTTGATGCTCGATCCTCTGGCCCTCCGACCTCACACCCCAGATCCTTGCACTGGATCTAATCTGCTTCTCAACAAATTTTTGGATCTCCTCACTGGCTCTGCGTTGCCTCAACATGGCTCTACGTTGCCCAACGTCTCTCTACGTTGCCTCTCTGGATATCTCTTTGCCTTCTATGCAATGTATTCCTAGATCTGGAAACCTCCAACTAGAAAAATATCCCTACCCCTCACTGCAAGAAATCTCCTCGATGACTTCTCTGGCAACTGCCGTGTTGCTCACTTGAGAAATCGATCTCTTGATCTCCACTCGATGTGTCTTCCAAATGCCCTTCAAAGTCTTTCTTATAATCTTCTCGTTGATCAATCAACGGCCCATAATAGATTCTAATCAATGGCTTAGATCACATTAACTCAATCTCTGCCTTTTTCTAGAAGATTCACACCCAGTTTAATTAATACACTTCAATTATTTTAATTTCCTAAGTTTAGACTTAGGCATCCATTAAAAATAATTAATAAATTTAATTAAACCTCCTACGGGTGGAATTTCCCAAAATAATTTCTGGTTATTATGGAATACATGTGTACTAGCTATCCTACAAAATTTAAGGCTTAGAGAATATCTTATGCTACTAGAAATAAACAATAACATAGATTATGGTTTTATATTGAAAAAAAAACTGGTTAAAATAATACTCTAAAGGAAATATAAGAAAATAAATGGAAAGAAAATGAGTACTATCGAAAAAATATAGAGTATTATAAAAACCCTTGTCATAGAACATGAATTAATATGAATGAGAGATAAAATGAAATTATACATGTGGGTATACCTGGAGACTATCAAGCCGCTCGAATAATAAATGAAGGTAGAAAAAATCTGGAACTTCAATAACCCAGTCAACGAAGTTATAACTCAAATTACTATAAATAATTACCATAAAACATGGAAGTTAAAAACCTAAAAATAATATAAAAGACATAAGACATTTAAGAACTTGTCACATGACTTACCATTAGAAGAGTTACATGGTGGAAATGTTACGACATTTCTCAAAACAAGAAATTTCTCACAGTAAGACTGAAAAACTCGGTAATTTCGCTTATGGCTGACAACTTAAGTTAAATGAAATGAAAACAAAAAAAACAAAACAGAGAAATATCCTCAATTGTATATGAAAATACCAAAAATAAAGAGAGTTAAAACATTGAAAACAAAAACTAGTAAGATAAATAAAAATAATTCACAAAAAATAAAAGCTGCGACATGAAAAATAGTTACCTCTGGCATAATCCTCATAAACGCAAGCATTCACCATTTCTCTTGGAAGATTCAACAAACGGA
Source organism: Pinus albicaulis (assembly GCA_034641835.2). Classification (NCBI taxonomy): domain Eukaryota; kingdom Viridiplantae; phylum Streptophyta; class Pinopsida; order Pinales; family Pinaceae; genus Pinus; species Pinus albicaulis. Next base: position 1,848,772,301 of record CM076575.1, on the reverse strand, counting down.
CAACTGAAAACAAAGAATCCTAACTCTCTAATCACCGACGCAGAGCAGAAAAGAGTAAAAAATCTCAGTTACAAAGCAATGGAATTGTAGTAGAAAATTGTGAATGAATGAACATATAAATAATTGTCAGTGTATTCATTAAACCAAAGAAAATCCTAAACTCTCTATTCATCGTTGATATGAATATATCTCATTGTAATAGGGTAAATCATAGAATCCTTCATGTCATAGGTTGAGATTAAAATGCTTCTCGTGATAATATGCCAAGCATCGACTATGCAACTAAGGTTGGGTCCAATTGTGATTTCGTTGACTGGTCCCACTGTTAGACAACCGTTAAGACTTTATATATATATATGAATGATAAAATAATAACTATTAAAGTTTATTCTAAATGGTAAAGGTATAAGGTATGTAATATAAATTAGCAAGAGAACCAATATGTAAATCTTAGAGCAACAATGAAGTTCGAGACCTAAATAATTTTACTTTAAGATATAGAATAAAAGGGTTATGTTGAGTTGTATAGAAATAATATATTATCAAGGATGGTATTGATAGGATTATAATGGTTTAAGATTACTAATGTACCTAATTTACTTTAAAAAGTAAATTAGGGTATATTTAGGAGTTTGTTACACTGAAATTGGTAACAAGATCAACATCATCCTATTCATATTAATTGCAACAAATTTTGGGATTGACAAAAAAAGAATTATTTTATGAAATTTGCAATAATTTCATGAATCCTAGATTTACAATTGATGTTATGCAAGGAATTTCAACCATAGGAGATTGGTACATTGATGATACCTTTTCCTATTTAATAATTTATGGATGTGAGTGTCCTACTCATTCTCTTCCAAGGCGTGACCCTCACAACTTGATTCTTAGAGAAATTTATTATGAGACAGTCGAAAAGTGATTTTGTAGAGATGATTTTCCTCTCCTTAATATCCCTTGTTCACTAGATCATGTCAATAATAAAAATATTAGGTGTTTTTTAGATGAAAGATGCATAACCATGAGAAAGAATACTAAATAAAAGCTTATGATACTATTCCTACAAGAAGTTCTATAATATTATAGGAATTTGTTGTAGTTCTACATGAACTTCCATATTTGAATTTGTTTTTGTTGTGACAAACACCCTCTAATTTTTCCTACACTGGAATTTTGGAGCCTCCTTGTGATTCTATGATATGAAGTTCCTTGATTTTTATTAGTCGCTTCATGATTGGTTGATGTTTTCTAAGCACTTAAGTCTTCTTCTAAAGTTTCTAAAATTTGAATCCACATGATCACACATGATTAGATTTTGGTGCATTTACAAGCTCACTTCTTTCTAGCAAGCCTAATAGTAAATATTCACCCTAGAAATTCAACCACCACTTAATCCTTGATGATAGTCATTGCGGAGATCATAATGATAGTGACTACGTAATTCCTATGGATAGTGATTGTGCAATTCTTTGTGGATGATGACTGCACAGTTCCTTGTGGATGATGACTGTGCAGTCCTGAAAGACAATGCTTGTGCAGTCTATAGTAACAATGATTCACAATTCTTAGAGATATAGACTATGCAATCTCTAGGGACAGTCAGTGCATAATTCAAGTTGATAGTCCTCCCACTGTTACTAGCAATTGTATCATCATTCCAGTGAGTTTTCTTAATTCTCACTTTTACATGCTTTTTCTTTCATTAGAGTCATTTTCACTTTCATGACTGTCGTTTTTGCTTGCTTTCATTTTAAAAAGTACCACCTTTTCTTTTTCTTCACTCTAGCATGTGTCCCTTACACTTTCTTCAACTTTTGCAAGTGCCATTTTCACTTTTCTCATAGTCGCAAGTGTCACTTTTGATGGTTTTCACTCTTGCATGTTTCACAGTTTGGCGCACTACTAAACGTAGCCCTAGAGAACCCTTATGCATTAATTGACCCTATCTATTACAATAAGATGCACTATGCAATCTACCATAGCTTAGTTCACTTTTTGGTTGCAAATGACACTTTTGTCTTAACTCGTATTCTAAGTGTCGCAAAGCCACATTTCAACTACCGCACTTAGAAATAAGTGTCGCTTTGTTGTCGCTTCAAGGTATGCAAGTGGATTTTTGGTATTGTGAATTATTTAGCTTGTATTGATGTTATCTGAGTGTGAGATCACTATTTTAGGAATTGTATGCATGTCTTGTTCTCGCTTTTCATCAATCTCACACTTAGTCATTTTCTGAGCTTCCATTGTCCTTGCAACTTACTAACCTTTCTCCCTCATGGAAATGTGAATTGTGAAGTATTAAGTTATAGTGAATCATCCTCTGCCTCTTGGAATTGTACACTGCATAGTCCTAGAGGACAATATCCCTCAACTACAAATTTAGCAACCTTGAAGTTTGGACCATTACTCTAGGTGCTTAGCCCTGTCCACTATGTATTTTATCATTCCTTCTACCTTAGATTAAAAATTTCATAGTTGAAATGGATAATGGAACCTCCTTGTGTCACTAACTTTCCCAACTACACAGTCTTCCAAGCCTCCTCTTGAGCTATTGCGTATTGAAAAGTTATAGTGTGTAACCTTGGTTCCTTATCACACTAAATTTCCTAACTGTAAATTCCCTTCACTTGGTGAGACCCCTACTGCGCATTGTGCATTTCTAGTGAGAAAAATGTCACTTTTAGGTCATTAAGACCCTCAAATGCACAATTTATTGGGATTTTCCCTCAATTATTATGCATTGCGCAGTTACAATGACTATTATTTCCACCCCTGCTGAATGAAACTCCTCACTTTATAATCTATTTTTTTTTCTTTCCTACTACTGTGCATTTTGAAGTTTCAGTGGATAGGTAGGTCATCCCTCAACCATTGTGATGCTCAACTGTGCAATTCTCAGCCTCCTTCTCTCAAAACCATTGTATGTTGCCTCATCATAGTCAACATCTTCCAGGAGTAAAGTTGAGGTAGAATAGGTGATTTCTGGATTGATGTTGGCCTGTCATGAGTGGACTTCATCTCTAAGTGTTATCATTTCAATATGGAAAGGTGATACTCAAGGGAGATTATCAAGGAGAGGCTACAAGATAATACTTGCAAAAGAGTAGAATAAAGAACCATCATGAAGGACATGAACAAATCCTGGATCATGACAAAATGGTGGGATCTCATGTTGAATTGGAAGATTATAACACTAATTCATACCCTTTGGAGGGTGAATATGAGAAAGAAAATATCCATCGTGAATAATTCAAATTAACAGCAGTAAGGAGAAGGGCTTGGCATGGACACATCACAATGAAGTTGTGTGTCATCAATGCCAAGTCATGGCTTGTCCAAGTGTCATCACAAAGTCATATTTGTAATGTATCTTTCCACATAATTTGGGGATTTAATTATTGTATAAAAAATAAGAAAATTTAAATTGTGTGAAAGACCAAGGGTCCCACTGTAATGTGAAAAGTTACTAGAAATTTATAGATTCATTAGAATTTCAAAGGTCATATAGGAATTTGAAAAGTCATAGTAGAGGCTTAAGAGTCACGATGGAGGTCAAGTGTTACATGGGAGGTGAATATTCACCTAATTTGCTATAAATACACCCTCATAGATCAAGAGAAGTGACTTGGAACTTTGAAATTTTCACCTTGGCTTCTCTAATTTGGCATAGGAGAGAAGATCTTTCTTTAGAGGAGCAAATTGTGACTTTATGTTCCTCTGTTGGGGCTAGTGGCGTAGCATTTTAATTGTATATCTTGGGACTTTCACTTAATATATGGAGCTCTTTGAGCCGACACACTTTCATGCATATGTCATGAATTATTGTAAGACTATTCTTTCATTGTTTGTAGTGTATGTTTATGTTAACATATACTAATGAAAATGAACTATTTCGTTGGCTTTGCTATGCATATTATTGAATGTGTGTTGTTACTTTGTTTTGTTATAATTACTTTATTTTGAACTATTTTGTAGGTTAATAAACGATTCTTTCATTCTCTTGTGTGTCTATTTTAGGATAGTACCGTTAGTTTTATTCTATAGGCGTGCTCTCTCTTTTCCCTTATGTTAAAGTACCATATATGCATTGCAATTATATGCCTCACAATGTCAACCAACTTTCTTGTTTCAAACATTGTTTGCATAATATCTTGTGTTAATAATTGCAACCAAGGAAAATTCCTAAGGATAATGGAAACCAACCTTACTTCCTACTTGGGTTAACTCCAAATGATGTGATATCTAGTTGGGTCTTTATACTAGGGAGACCCCCTTGGTTGACATATTTCTAGCACCGTCAACATTTGGCACTAGAAGGAGGACCAGATGACAAGTTGATCCTATTGAGTTTGTTTTGAATCTCTTATCTTAAATGAATCATTCCCAAATCATACTCCTGGGATGTTATTTTAATTGATCCAAAAATAAACTTTCAATCCCCGTGGAATTTTTTTACAAATTGTCACAATTGAGGTTTGATGGCGAGGGTGAAATATCCATAGTTTTACATACATCTCATTTTCTCAAGTTTTTTGAATCTCATGAAATATATTGTGAATATGTTGCATGTAAAATATTCCCCCTCATTCTTGAAGGTCAAGTTAAAGTATGGTGTCATACCTTACCATATACTTCTATTCATTCATTTGAACAATTTTTCAAGGATCTTCATCAAGCTTTTGACAGGTATGATTACCAAGATGTTTATATAATAATTAATGAACTTAGAATGAATTTTTATGAATCAATAGAGTATTTTTCTAATATATTTCTTCACTTGTGTTATGAGTTTCCTGTAGAAGATATGGATTGGGATTTCTTCAAGTAAACGTTTCAGCGTTTGGTTCAAATCTCTTTGAAACAATGTGAATTTGAACCCTTAGTTGATAGTGCTCTCCCAACTTTTATTAATCATGAGACACCTCAAATATCATATGACGAACCTATTGTTCCTTTTGTCCCTTTCCCGCCTCCCCTTTAATTTCCTAACAGGCTTGTCTCTGGTGCTATTATTGAAGTTGAGAAGTCCAAAAATCAGATTGTTGATTCATTCATCCCATCCTCATTTTATCTCTTTGCACAATAAAAATTTAAATGTTCTAATAAATCCATGGAGCGTAAGGTGAATATAGATCCCTTGATTCCTTAAGATCACCGAAATATGGAATTTTATATCATTAAAAGTGTTGTTTCTTCAAGGGACACCTATCATCCTCTATCATCTACATGTCATGATCCTTCGTACTTTGATCTGCTTGATCGATCTACTCCACTAGCTAGTTCTTCATATACCTTTGATTTTCAATTTTCTGGTCCAAATTATGATCAATTACAATGTGGTCACATTCAACAAGTAGAGGAGTAGAAAGGTGAATATATTTGTGATATCTCTTCCATATTTCAAATTCCTTTATGTCAAGATGTTGTTCCTTCATTATTGGCTGACCTAAAATCTTATGAACTTGACAATCAGTGAAATGAAATCAAATATTTTTACCAGGAGACACCCTTGTACCATCATCATTTTAATGAACATGATCCCATTGATGAATGCCTAAATGTATTGTATAATCTTCTGATTTCTAAAGAAGATCTTCTTAAAGAAACTTCTTCTTCGGCATTAGAGAAAATTTGAGGTAAAAAATGGCCTTCAAAACAAAAATGTACAACAAAAATCAACTTTATAAGAACCAATAGGATTCAATATGCTGATGTCAACCATGGCAGATGATTCACCATTTTTGGAGTAAAAGGTAAAAAAAAAATTTTAAAAATCAACTTATCTCCCTATGATTTTACTCAAATTTTCAGCAGGGGCACTCTTTGGATGCAAAATTTAATTTTGCATCCAAGGAGTACCCATGTTGCATACTTTTTATAGACTCTACTACATGAAAAATGTGAAATACATGAAAAAACATGATTGCAATCACATTCTTTTTCATGTATTTCATATTTTTTGTGTATTGGGGTCCATTGAAAGTATGAAACATGGCTACTCCTTGGATTAAAAACTAAATTCCACATCCAAGGAGTGGTCCCGCTTGAAATTTGAGTAAAATCGGAGGGAGATAAGTTGAAAATACGAGTTGAAAAAGTATTTTTTTTAATGTTTTCCCTTCAAAACTTGATGAGGTAATCTAATCTTATTTTGTTATTTCCATTATTATTTTATAATATTCCTTAGGAGGCCCATTTTATACCCCAAAATTTCTCTAATCCTCACTATCCCTCGTGTCCTACTACTTGTAATGGATTAAATCACGATGAAAATAGGCCATTCTTTTAGAATTCACAATTGGATGAGTTTAATTTTGAATTGACAAGAGACATTGAGGTTAATGGAGAAGAATGTAATAAAATCATCAAGCATCCATCCCTTGCTTTGCAATTTCTAGTCTTGCATCAGGATAATTCTTTATTTTAGGTTGCTCATAAGATTTCTCTGATTTATGCATCCTTAGATACACAATGAGAAGAATCTCTTTGACTTGAGAAATTTTTTCTTGAGCTAGAAAAATCTGATCAAAACATTGATGTAGATGGCTACCATCTTGATAATAGTGATCTTATTGCAGTAACTGGTAGTAGTTGTCCACATACAATTTAAAATCTAACTCAACTCTCAAAATGTAATTTTTCAACTTTCAAAAGTTTTGGGACTTCTTAGGGAGTCGAGGCACATCAACTCTCACTAATGGTTATGCACTAGGTCCGATCTGGATTTTCTCGCAATATTATTTTCTTTGCATTGTTTCACTGGATGCAAACTTTTCCTTGAAGTATTTTTAGCATTTCCAAGTCAAGCTTCCTAGTTTTCAAGATTGGGTTTATTATCAGATAGATATTTCTATTTTATTTAATTCATATTCTTGTATACCTATAACATTGAACCTAAGATTGGAATATATTTCTTTCATAGATGCATAGAGCTATGAATTCTATCATTCTAATTATTAAGATAAATATCATCATTGGTTGAAGAATTCATATTTGTTAAGTGCTTTTGTGAACAATTGGATTTTAATCTATATTGTGAATGTTATGAAGATAATCAATTTTGTTTTGGCCTAATAAATCCTTTTGGGTAGCATTCAATGCTTGAATTATTTAGTGGATAAAAAACCCCATGTTGATATGGATACTAGATTTGATTTGACACATCCTTGTAAAAAAATTTCAGCATGTTATTCTAATTGGTTTCCCATATTTAGAAGGCAAGAAATTGTTTTTCATTCCCCAAGATTTCATATTATTGGTTTGGTATGGAACCAGATACAAAGGGAACTGATCGAGAAACAAGAATCTTGTATTTCAAGTCACCAATCTGATCATAACAATAGGTATAAAAACTATCATTCAAATTATCAATTTTCTACTAGTATATCTAATGATAGTTGGTTTACATTGATTGATCTTATTGAACCCATTGATCTTCATGATTTAGCATTTGACGGTTCAGATAATTGTCAAGAAATTAAGGCACTTTAGCCTTTACTGGTGGTTATGTCAAGTCCTCACAATCTTGACAAGGCTTTTGAACATGATCAAATTCCCCTCACAAGATTCTATTTATGATTCCAATGCACTAGTTGCTTAATCTCTCAAGAATTTTAGGGTTTTCAAAAGGATTTTTTTGGATTTCATGATCAAATCTATGATTGGATAGAGTGATCTCACTTAGCAAGCTCTACCATTAATTATAAGTTTCGATCTTTCTTAATGTTTTCTAGAGATGAAAACATGGACAAAGGTACATTCACGATAGGATTTCAAGGTTTGTATGACTACTGTTTAGATAAAAAAATGTATTCTTGTGGACTGATTAAAATTGATTGTATGGCGCATATTTCTTCCTCTAGGAATGACCTTATATTTTTTGTGCAAGGTATTCAAGTTATTATATTTATTTTTGCACATTACTTTATGTTGTTTTTAATTGCTCGTATCTTTCTACTTGCAATTCAGGCGAAGCTACAAAGGATACATTACAATTTTGATTTCACTTAGCCCTAACCTTCTAGCATGTTAGGTTAGGAGTAGGTCTGCCTGCATTTTAGTTTTTTTTTTCATTGCATCAATTGTGCATTTTCCCCCACATTTAGTTTTGCATTTAATTTGTCTCTTGCTTCCCATCTTGCATGTTGCTTTTATTTTAATTCTTATATTTGTTTTATTCTTTTTCTTTTTATTTTCTTTTTATGTCATGTATTTTATTTCACATTTTTTTTAATAATACTATGCATGAAAATTTCCCTTGTTTGGCTCAAAAGACAACATGGAAAAGGTTTGGAAGTGCAATTATGATGATGAACAACACTTGGATAGTCTTGTATCCCCTTCTTTGTTTGGGTTTACACATTTTTAAGTTCAATGATCTCTGAATGGAAAATATTATTCATTCCAATGGAAAGCTATAAGAAAAACCATGATGCTTGTATCTATTTAGAGATGGGAAAGGAGAAAATTAAGCACAAGCATATCAATTTCATAAGTATATATAACAGATTGTGAAGGAATAACCTCCCTTTCTCTCAATAAGTCGGGATCCCTCTTCCACCTTGGCGATATAAACGCTAATAAAATACCAATGAGCATATTGAAAATAAAATAAAGGGAATATATATATTCAAAATACAAATAATAAATATTGGGTCCATTCATAGTATATATATATAATGTATAACAGAGCAAAAGCACAAGTTAATATAGAAAACACAGTTGTGATAGACAAGATTTTTGCATGATATGTATATGGAAAGTGATCAAAACAACCCATATTTACATACCAGAAGTCGAACATAACAAATATTTCTGCTAGATAATTATATATTATGGAGCAATGCAACACATAAAATATGCGAAAAATACAAGCACACAAAACACATAAAACCAGAGAGACACAGATATACGTGGTTCACCCAGTTTGGGCTACGTCCACCCCGAACAGCCAGTCCTTCCTTTCTATTATCCAGCAAAAATTAAAGAGACAAAACCTACAGCAGATCTGCTGTAATATCCTCTGTTCTCTCTCACAGTCTCCCTATCTGTTTCTCTCTCTGAGAATACACACACAATACACAGCCGCAATACAATACCCTCATATATACAAGGGCTTGCCTTCTATGGAAAAAAAACCTAAACTAAACATAACTTCTACCGTCAGATCATCCGCCTATGAACAACCTAGATTGACTAGAAATTACTATACTTTTACAAGGTAATTTTACATTTGTTTTTAGCTTCGGGGGTGTTTCCCTCGAAACCCCCCGCCAGGGGGGGGCTCCGAAAAGCGTTGCCGCCCCTCCCTGGACCCCCCCACAGTAGCAATTAATTATGGGCGGCGTTGCCACCCCTTTTAAGGTACAGGGGTACAATGCTGTGATACAAAGTAAACAAGATAATCAAGCTCCACACCCAACAATCTCCCACTTGGAGACTGATTGTAGCAACTCCACCGCTACTTCATTTGCTGGACAATGACTCCTCTTTGGACTTGGCTATTCCTCATCTTCATCGTCATCCTTGAAGACCAATTGAAACTGAGCACATTCTTAGTTTCTCCCTGGTTACAACTTTTGTTAGCATATCTGCAGGATTCTGGCTAGTGTGTATCTTTTCCAGCTTCAACTCTCCATCTTCCAATACTGACCGTATGAAATTGTACTTGAGATGTATGTGTTTAGTCCTGGAATGAAATGCTGAGTTCTTTGCAAGATGAATGGCACTTTGGCTATCACTGTATAATGTGCCCATATCATGCTTCTTACCCAATTCATCCATAAACCTTTGTAACCAAATTATTTCTTTACTAGCCTTTGTAGCAGCAACATACTCTGCTTCTATTGTTGAAAGTGCAACAACAGTTTGGATTTTTGAAACCCAACTGACAGTTGTTCCACCTACAGTAAATACATATCCTGTAGTGCTCCTCCTGTTATCTCTGTCACCTGCCATATCTGCATCAACATATCCCTGTAGAGAAATGTTTGAACCACCAAAACATAATGCTTGATTTGTGGTACCTCTCAAATATCTGAGAATCCATTTTACTGCCATCCAATGTTCTTTTCCTGGATTGTTCATGTACCTGCTTACAACTCCCACTGCATGTGCAATATCGGGCCTTGTGCAGACCATTGCATACATTAAGCTTCCAACTGCTGATGCATATGGAACTTTAGACATATAATCCATGTCTTCTTGGGTCTTGGGGCACATCTCCTTACTAAGTTTGAAATGGCTAGCAAAAGGTGTACTAAATGGTTTTGCATTCTGCATATTAAATCTTTTCAACACCTTTTCTATGTACTCATTCTGAGACAGTGTTAATTTGCGATTTTTCCTGTCTCTAGCTATCCTCATACCAAGGATTTGTTTTGCAACTCCCAAATCCTTCATTTCAAATGAATTTGCCAATTTTATTTTGAGCACATTTATTTCCTGCATGTTAGACCCTGCAACAAGCATGTCATCTACATACAATAACAATATAATATAGCTGCCATCATTTTTCCTTTTCAGATAAACACAATGATCAGAGTGACATCTAGTATAACCTTGTTCGGACATAAACTTGTCAAATTTTAGATACCACTGCCTTGGAGCCTGTTTTAAGCCATACAAGCTCTTCTTTAACCTGCACACCAATTTTTCTTTCCCTTTGACCTCATATCCTTCTGGTTGCTGCATGTATATCTCATCCTCCAAATCTCCATGGAGAAATGATGTCTTTACATATAACTGTTCAAGATGTAAATCTTCCACTGCTACAAGACTTAAGATAGTTCTGATTGAAGTCATCTTAACAACAGGAGAAAATATTTCATCAAAATCAATACCTTTCTTCTGTGCAAACCCTTTCACCACAAGTCTAGCTTTGTGCCTCTGTTTTCCTCCATCTTCTTCCTTCAGCCTGTAAACCCATTTATTCTGCAATGCAGTTTTACCTGCAGGCAACCTGACTAAGTCCCAAGTCTGGTTATGCATTAAGGAGTCCATATCTTCTTCCATGTATAGCTCCCACTTCTTCCCGCTTTCAACCTGCATTGCTTCTTCATAACATTCGGGTTCACCAGAATCAGTCAACAATAAATAATATAATGAAGGAGAGTATCGTTCAGGGGGTCTAATTATCCTGGTATATTTTCTAACACCACTTTCAGGTGTTTGAGGTGCCTGTTGCTGTTGTGGTGGTTGTTTTTGCTGTGGTTGTTGATTATTATTATTTTCAGGCACCATTATTTTTTCAATTATCTCATCAAGAACTGTGTATTCATTGCTTTCTTTTTCCTGTTTCTTTTCCTGCAACTGATTCTTATACAATACCTTTTCATTGAATATTACATCTCTGCTCCTAATGATTTTGTGATTTTCATAATCATATAAGCGACATCCAAAATCATTAACACCATATCCAATAAAGGTACATTTCTTTGATTTTGCCTCAAGCTTTGTTCTATTTTCTTTATTAATATGGACAAAGGCCTCACAACCAAAAGGCTTTAAAAAGAGTAGTTTACCTTTTTACCTGTCCATGCTTCCTCTGGAATACCACCATCCAAGGAACTTGAAGGCCCTCTATTTATTAGATAAACAGCAGTATCTACAGCATCTGCCCAAAATTGTAAAGGCAATCCTACATGCAATCTCATGCACCTTGCACGCTCCATGATTGTTCTGTTCATTCTTTCTGACACACCATTTTCTTGTGGTGTTCTTGGAACTGTCTTCTCTCTGTGAATTCCATGCTTTGAACAGTACCTATCAAACTATTTGCTGCAATATTCACTTCCATTGTCTGATCTGGGACACTTCAACTTCTTTCCTATCTCAATCTCAACCAAAGCTTTCCATTTCTTGAAAGTATAAAATACATTAGATTTATTCTGAATACAATAAATCCATGTTTTTCTAGTTGCATCATCAATACAAGTAACATAATAATGAGAGGCACCGAGAGATGATACCTGAGCAGGTCCCCATACATCTGTATGCACAAGCTCCAATTTTTCGCTCTTCTTTTCTTTCCCAATTCTGAGAAATTTGACTCTCTTTTGTTTTCTATAAATGCAATTTTCACAGAAATCCAAATCAACATTCTTCAAACTTGGCAACAAATTTCTTGAGTGAAGAATCTTCATTCCCTTCTCACTCATGTGTCCGAGCCTATGATGCCATAATCCTGCATCTGCTCCTTTGGAAGTTAAAGCATTAACAGAGTTAGAAATACCATTGCATAAATACAATGTACCAACATTTTCACCTTTTGCTATTACCAACGCTCCTTTGGTGACCTTCCAAGTTTTATCTGTGAAATTTGTCACACAACCTTCACTGCCTAACTGCCCTGTTGAAATCAGATTTTTCTTCAGATCTGGAACATGCCTTACCTCCTTTAGTAGCCATTGGTTTCCATTTTGTTGTTTTACAAGAACTTTACCCATTCCAACAATTTTATAGGGTTTATCATCACCCAAACGAACTTGTCCAAAATCTCCTTGAACATATTCATGAAAATATTTCTTATCAGGTGTGGCATGGAATGAATTCCCTGAATCTAAAACCCAAGAATCAGTAACATTTTCGAAAGAAAGAATCAAATCATCTTGTAACACATCACCTGTCACATTTTCTTCATGATTGTTTTCTTGCTATGCATCTCCTTCTTTTCCCTTCCAAGATCTACAATCTTTCTTTAGGTGTCTTCTCTTTCCGCATTTCCAGCACACTATCCCCGATCTGGACTTGGATCTGCCTTTCCTTGATTTACTGCGATAACCCGAGCCCTTTCCTCTTTCCATTCTTCTTCCCCTAGACTCTGCACTCAAAGCATTACCCAATGTCTCACTAGAGCTTTTCCGTTGCATTTCCTCGCTAAGGATAGCACCAACAACATCATCAAACTTTAAAGTACTAGATCTAGAGACAGAGTTACTAATGGCCATAACTAAACCATTCCAGCTTTCTGGCAATGAGAACAGAAACAAAAGTGCCCTAACTTAATCATCAAATTTTACCCCTACAGAACTTAACTGACTTGTAACTATATTAAAATCATTTAAATGGTCTGCAACAGATACACCTTCCGACATCTTCATATTAAATAATCGTTTCATAAGAAATACCTTGTTTGAGGCAGAGGGTTTTTCATATAGTTTCGCCAACATCTGCATCAAACCCTCTGTTTTTGTTTCCTTCGAAATATTGAAGGTGACTGACGCCGCAAGGCACAACCGTACTGTTTCGAGTGCCTTTCTATCGAGAATGTTCCATTCCGTGTCTGTCATGGCCGCCGACTTCTTTGTTTTTTCGCTCAATGGTAGGTACAGATATTTCTGATATAGATAATCTTCCATCTGCATCTTCCACAACGCGAAGTTTTGGCCGTTAAATTTCTTGACCCTAAATTTACCATCTTCCACCATTGCTCCCACTTGAACCAGGAACCCTTCTTTCCTGCGAGTTTATCAGCCAAATAGACCTTTGGCTCTGATACCAGTTGCTAGATAATTATATATTATGGAGAAATGCAACACATAAAATATGCGAAAAATACAAGCACACAAAAAAATAAAACCAGAGAGACACAGATATACATGGTTCACCCAGTTTGGGCTACGTCCACCCCTAACAGCCAGTCCTTCCTTTCTATTATCCAGAAAAAATTGAAGAGAAAAAACCTATAGCAGATCCGTTGTAATATCCTCTGTTCTCTCTCACAGTCTCCCTATCTGTTTCTCGCTCTAAGAATACACACGCAATACACAGCCGCAATAAAATACCCTCATATATACAAGGGGGCTGCCTTCTAAAAAAAAAACCCTAAACTAAACATAACTTCTACCGTCAGATCATCTGCCTATGAACGGCCCAGATTGAATAGAAATTACTATACTTTTACAAGGCAATTTTACATCTGTTTTTAGCTTCGGGGGTGCTGCCCCCGAAACCCCCCGCCAAGGGGGGGCTTTGAAAAGCGCTGCCGCCCCCCCTAGACCCCCCCCCCCCCCATGGCAGCGATTAATTACGGGCGGTGTTGCCGCCCCTTTTAAGGTACAGGGGTCCAATGCTGTGATACAAAGTAAACAAGATAATCAGGCTCCACACCCAACAATTTCTTCAATCCACATAATTGATACAGAGATATCATATAATTTAAACTCACACAACAAGTGTTATGAAATATATATATTCATTAAAAAAAGTGATTTAATAAATGAAATAGTGTGTACTTACAACCTATGAAAAGCACACTATACTATGTATTCAAGGAACTCTAGTAAATGAGGAAACATGCTAGCTTGGTGGTACCTTGCTAACCAACAAAGTTTCTTTGAAAGAAACTAAACTTAGATCAATATCTAACAAAATTTGTAGAACTAGAACATCAACAAAAGTTTTATCATTAAAGAGATCCTCATATTATATTGCTACTAATATGAAGGAGCACTTCCAGTGGTCACCATGTAGGGTTGTATTAAAAACTTGAAATAGTTATAGAACCTCCCCTCTGAAACCCATAAAACTAATTTTTTTCTCATACATTTATACAAGAAAAAGCAAGGAGAAAATTAGAACTAGTCGCCCCAAAAATTGCCTTTTAAACTATGATCAGTTTCCAAAATATTGTATTTTATATATTTTTGGTTGAATATCTAATTACATGGGATTTATTTAGCATGGAATCATCAGATAGTAAATTTATTTGATTTGTTTTGCTAATTGGTTTCTTAGTTTGGGGCATAGCTGGTTAATGTTCACAACAAGAAATATATCATTGCAATGACCAAGTGTATCCCAATCTACACACCTTTTTGGAGGAAATTATAGCATGTAACCTAATTTGGGATGTTATAAACAAAACCCATCTATCGTATTTTCCATAGTCTTCTTTTTTTTCTCAAAAATCATGCCTAAATTTAGTCACTCCATTATGTTGGGGTTCCCATGTTTTGGCCAGGTTGACAGAGACCAAAAGATGAGACAACATAGAACCACTTTCAGACCTTAGGATCTAGCCCTCCTAGGTCCAGAGAGGGATCTCTCTATGATAGTCAAAGGTTTATGTCTTTGAAGCTTGGATGTTGTGATTCTAGGCTAGTTATATGCACAGGGTTTGTTTGTTTGTTGGTTTATGTTTGGTTGCTGGGAATCAGGAATGAAAGGTCCAATATAAAACAAGGGTGAGCAAAGAGGAAACTAGGCAAAGATAGATAACTCAGGGAACATCAAAGCCATTAGGCAATGGAGTCAAGAAAGGATTTACTTGTGTTCAATGTGCATGCTTTCAGTTGGGCTAGTCATCTAGAGCATTTGGATCTTAAAGAGCGTTGATGGGATGGAACATCAAGGACTGAAAATGAGTGAAGGGGAAGCAACCAATTCTGTCTATAGATCAGGTCAGAGGTCATCTAACTCTAGACCTGCTTGGACAAAACCATAGGTAAAACGAGGAATCTTAGAAAGGTTTAATGAGATGGAAAGATCCTAGTGAGGCAGAGACAGGGTCCTGGACCTCCCAGTGTTCTCAACTCATCTGACCAAATCCTAACAAGAACATCTAAACACAGATTTCATTAATTCATACATCAGAGAGCAGGAAATGGCATCCACTACACTGGTTAAATAAATTGAAATCAACATTCAGATACACACATAAGCAGAAAACATTAAGGGCTGGGAGAGCAGCAACATAAGGTACCTATCAAGGGTAAATATTATGCTAAACTTCTGATGCAAGCCTAAAGAAACATAATGAAATGAAAGCAAGTCAATCACAAATACAGAGAAAGGGAAACATCACCAGCTGCTTTAGATCAGGATCTAAGGAAACATACTTGTCATATTAAAAACAACACCAATCAGGTACATCATTTCCCACAGCTTGAACATTTAGCCTGAATACATCAAATCTCAGTCTATCTTACTATATTACACAGAGAACTTGTCTCAAAAGGAAAATGCTTGCGTTTTCCTGATATCTCATCAACAACCATTACAATACTTCTCTCTGAGCTTTATAGCAAAGAGGAGCTCAGGTGGCAGGTGCAACACTAAATGCAGTATTAAAACTTCTGAGAGGGAAGGAGGCCGAAGCCCGTCCTGCTTGAATGCTGAACATTTAGTCTCTGTCATTCCTTGGATGATAGGGTGATCTTCTTTTAGATTTCCAATTACTCTGATATGACCATGTATTCATTCTGGCTGCGGTACTGTGCTGTACTTGCGGGGAATAAACAAATGGTTAACACTGCTGAACAGTCTGTTTTCATAAATGTTTTGGATGCTCTGGATTGCTGCTAGGGTGGAAATTATTTCAGGGAAATTCTGCATAATAAGAGCTGTATGGGCGTCCTGTACATGATGGAGAAAAGCATTTTGTTGATGAAAAAACCCAGATGGTACATGTTACTGTGCTCAGGATCTTTGGATCGATCCTCGGGGTCTTCAAACTGTTGCTTTGCCTTCTAAACCTCTAATCAAAGGCTCGAGATCGTCATTAGCTCGCTTTAATCTTCCTTTCACTCTGTACTGAAACACTCTGTCGCTCCATTTTGCTTCTGACAGGGTAGCTCGGGTCTTAATGGCGTTGAAAGGTTTCCAGTGTTCGAAATCTGCCTTTTCCTTAATGCGAATCCTGCCAGCCGCTTTCTTTGACTATCCCACGGCAGTACCCGCTCTCAGATTTAATGTTGTCTGCAGAGCTTGCCATGTAGAACCATGGAGGACTTCTACCCTTAGAAACCCTGCAAAACAACAAATTGTGAAGAAAACCATGGACAGGAATGATGAAGGCGGCGAGGGCGACGAACATGGTTTTTCTGACGGTGAAATGGAGGGGAGAATTTGCAGTGGAAATGATAAAAATTGCTCTGATGGAGGAATGGTGAAACACAGAGCAAATACACGTAGTAAATGAATGGAAACCTTAAAAAGAACAAAAGAACCAGTTATATTGTGATGGAGATGGAGAATGTACGGGGTGTGCACGTGGAGGTGACGTGGCGAGGCGGGGGACAAAGGAACAGTCAACGATGGAGGGCGAATCAGGACCGTCGATCGTGGCAGAGATCGACGGTGGGAACGCGCGAGTGGGCGACGGACTGAGGACCCGCGGTACGGCGGAGACAGGTCAACGGGGGCGCAAGTCCGAGGAGCGAAGACCTTTGGATGCGCGATCGCAGATCGGATGGATGTGGATAATTTTGTCGGGCGTCTTGAGTCGAGAGTTAATGTGCGGGAATACAGTGGTTTCGGAACAGTGCACGGGACAGGTGGCAGACGATGAGTGGAATTGCTAGGAGATGGAGGAAAACCGCTCAGTGCGTGAGGGTGGTGTAGAATGAACCGGCGGTTTCAGGGATAGTGCGCTGCGGGGTCCACTGGCGGAGGAGACGTGGACCGTCGGATCGAAACGTAAATGGACGGCGAAGATCCATTGATCTAAAAAAAAATAAATTAAAACCCACAAATGCGCGTTTGCAAAGGTTTTGATGATTTTTGCGCAGAGAAAGGTTTGGAGGGGTTAAGCGCCTGGCAGATTTAGCGTCGGTCACGGCGCTGGGCCTCATGGGAGAGAAAAGTGCGGAGGTTAATGGAGAAAGGGGCTAAGGCCTGATATGGTGGATTTTATCATTTTGTTTCAATTTTAATGCACTTCCAGGCCCATGGAGGGTAACGATAGGGGGGTGAAGTGGAAATTTGAAGGAACAAAGGGTGATGGTGGGGTTTAGATAGGATTTAGGGGGAATTTAAGGGGATAATGGAGGGATTAAAGGGAAACTTTAACACAGGGAAAATAGAGGTTGTGATAGGGCATTTTGCAAGGATATAGGGGTAAAAGAGAGAGTAATAGGTCCCTTTGAGCAATGGATCAGCAGAGAGGATTTTTTCAGGGCAAAGCACTCAAAGACTTCAAGGAGAATGGGTTTTCAGGGGAAATACATTCCTTGAAGGCTCCACAACCATCCAACCCCCAGCTTTCTTGCCAAGAATTTCATAGGGGGGCTAACAGTGGCTCCACATGGGGATGGCTTCTTCTTGAAGGAGTCAAGAAACCAGAAAATAGTCTTTGGAGTAGGCCAGATGCCTGTTGCTTGGCACATCCCTTTTTCTTCAATTTTAGTTGTCACAATATGATAGAAACATCAGCAGAAATATTTCCCAACCAATATACCTACCCAAAATACAGTCCCAACAATTTCCCTTTGGGTTCATTTGAGCTAGCTGACCCTTTACATTTTATTTTTCAAAACAAAAACAAACCTATTCTAAATCTACCCTTATTGCTCCATGAGGCCAGATTAAACAGTTGGCCCCATATGCTTCTCTACCTAATCTACTACCTGTTGGGATTAAACTTTCCAACAGGTTTCTTCTCCTATATTCTAAACAGGAAATTGAGAAACAGCCAAGTCACAATTGACTGTCTGACTTGCTGGACTGAAAACTTGCAGACAACTGCAAACAAAATTGTGAAGGCAAGAAATCTGCGGCTTTGAAGTATCCTTCTCTATGTGTGACTCAGATTTTGAGCATATTAGAGTCACCCTTCCTCTGACTTCACCTCTGGTTTTGGGCATATTAGAGCTGATTCTCCTTTTCACTGCTGGTTCAGGTTTTGAGCATATTAGGACCAGCTATTCTGCTCTTCTTGGTTCATATTTTGACCATGTTTGAGCCATTCTTTTTGCATTTCGGAGGTTCATGTTTTGAGCATGTCTGAACCTCTCCTCTTTCTATTTTTTGGAGACATTTTCTCTATTTTCTTGAAAGTAAAATTGCAATGGTATGTACAATGGAAATAGAACTGGAAATGAAAAATTAGCAGAAATAGTGTTTGAGCATCCTGCCATTGACAGGACCCCCAAACAGCTCTATGCCATCAAGTTCTTGTACGAAAAATGCATTATGACCCACAGTGGCCTGGATGACAAATGGACCTTGCCACAAGCTGTCAAATTTTCCATGTTTTCCTTTCTCCTCTCTTCTCGAATCCCATCTTAGAACCTTGTCACCAATCCTGAAATCTGAAGCTTTGGTCCTTTTGTCGAACTGCCTCTTCATGTTTTGCTGAACTTTCAATGCTCTATTGTAGACCTGATCCCTTGTCTGCTGAAGATGTATTGTTTCATTTATTCTCCTTATCATGTTGTCTTCCTCCGATTGGATCTCCTAGACAAGTTTGATCACTGGAACTCCAAGACTAGTAGGAAAAACTACTTTAGTCCTATAAACCAGCTGGAAGGGTGACATGCCAATAGATTTCTTTGTAGTGAGCCTGTCAGCCCACAAAGCATGCACCAAATTTTTGTGCCATGACCTTTTGTTCTCTTCCAGCAGCTTCTTAATGATTGTAACTAGGCTTTTATTTGATGATTCAGCTAGGCCATTACCCTGGGGGTAATAGGCAGTTGAATGTCCAAGTGCTATTCCGTACCTGTGACAGAAATCAACCATTCTTTTGGATTCGAAAGAAGCAGCATTGTCAGTGATTATTTTCCTTGGACATCCAAACCGAGATAGGATGAAGTCTTCTAGGAACCTAATAATGATAGAATCGGTGGAATTCCTAGTGGGTATGGCTTCTATCCATTTAGTGAAGTAATCTGTGGCAGTCAGGATCCATTTGTGTTGCCCAGAAGAAGAAGGGTGAATTTCCCCAATAAAGTCTAGGCCCCATTGCAGGAAGGGACCTTCAACGGTGATGGGTTGTAGGGGAAGGGGGAGGAGCTTTCTTTTTCCTTCAAAGATCTGACATTTGTGGCAAGTGGTTATCATTTTATGAACATCGTTGAACAATGTAGGCCAATAATAACCAGCCCTGAGTATTTTATTTTCAGTGGCTTTCCAACTCAGGTGGCCTCCACATTCCCCGGCATGAAGCTCCTGTTTAACATTTTCAGCTTCAGTTTCAGACAAACATTTCAGCAATAGGCCATTTGGGTTTTTCCAGTATAGATTCTCATTTAAAATGCAGTAATTTCTAGCTTTGAGTTTTATGAACCTGGCCTTGGTCTTAGATAGTTCTGGAGGGGCATTGAGGTGAGTGAGCACGTAAAGGATATCGGTATACCAAGGAGAGTTTTGAAACTGCTCCTCGACAGTCGGATGGGGTGATCCCTCCTGCTCATCCAAGGCATTTATCATATTAATGTCAAGGGCCTGTAAGTTTTATTCAGCCATTAGCTGGGCCAGGCCTTGACCTTTAATCAGCTTGGTGGGTTTTATTTCAAGGTCGTATTCTAAGATTGTAGCAATCCATCTGCCCCTTTTCCCATCAGGGTCCTGGGACAAGATATCTTTGACCACTATATTTGGTACATAAGCAATGGTGTGAGAATGAAGAATTTACACCCTAAAGTATTTTAAGGCCTTAATCAGGGCGTAGGCCTGCTTCTCCATGATGTTGTACTTTAAGGGTGCATCTCTTAAGGCTTTACTGAAGAAAGCTATAGTCTGTTCATTACCTTCTGAATTTCTCTGCAGCAAAACTACAGCTATTGTGTGTTGGGAAGCGAACGAAAAGATCAAAAAATATTTTGAGAAGTCAAGGCTGATAAGGACAGGGGCCTGAGTGAGTGCAAGTTTTACTGACTCAAAAGATTTCTTGGCTTCAACAGTCCACTTAATTCCTGCACCTTTCTTTAGCATTTCAGTCATTTTTCTAAGGTGCTCAGCAAGGTTGGGAATGAACCTCCTAAGGAAGTTAATCTTCCCAATGAAAGACTGTAACTCCTTGATGTTTCTTGGGTGTGTGATTTGGAGTATTCCCTCAACTCTCTGTGGTTCTATCCTGATACCTTTCTCAGAAATGATATGGCCTAGAAGTTTACCTTCTTGCAGCCCAAACACAGTTTTCTTAGGATTTAAAGACAGACCATACCTTCTACATTTTTCAAAAACTTTCCTCAGATGTTTGAGATGTTCTTCTTCGGTTTTGGAAAAGACAGTCAAGTCATCTAAATAGATAACTATGAAGTGCCCTATTTCCTCTAAGAAAGCTATGTACATCGCTCTCTGGAAGGTGGCGCCAGCATTCATCAGTCCAAAGGGCATTTTCACATACATGAAGGTGCCCCATGGAGTGGTAAATGTTGTTTTGAGCTGATCTTCTGGGAGTACCAATACTTGGTTATATCCTGAAAAACCATCAAGCAAGGAGATTCTCTTAGAGCCCACCACCTTTTATAAAATGTGTTCCATTCTAGGCAAGGGGTAGTTGTCCTTCAGGGAGGCTCTGTTGAGGTTTCTAAAGTCTATGCATAATCTGATCTCCCCTGTTTTCTTCCTTACAACCACTAGATTTGACACCCAATTAGAAAACCTCACAGGAACAATTATGCCTGCATCATACATCTTCTTAATCTCTTTTTCGACTGCGGGCAATTGTTTCGGATTGATCCTATAGAGTTTCTGTCTGAAAGGCTTCTGATTTTCCTTCAAGGGTATCTTGTGTTGAATGATGTTGGTGTCATATGCCTTTAAGTCTTCATAGCTCCATGCAAACACGTCTATGAATTCCTTGAACAGGTTAATGTATTTTTTCTTCATGTTACCAGGTATAGACTTAGCTAGTTTGATCCTTTTGGGTTTGGCTTCAGTGCCTATGTTGCATTCTTCTACATCTGTATCTGCATGCTCTATTGTGGGCTTTTTTGCTATTTCATCAAAGTCAAAAAGGTCCTCTAAGGGTGCCAGGCCTCTGGGCATATTCTTATTTTTGGCCTGCAGCACCTCCATTTCCTCACTATCTGCGTTTTCGCAATTTTCAGTTAGATTTCCAGTTTGCTAAGAAAAATAATTTATTTCTATGTTACAGGGTGTTTATTGTTTATTTGGGGGATCCTCACTTTGGCAGCCGTCATAAAAAATAGAGTCTAAATCAGAAAATTCAAACTCATTCCTGCCCACCAAGAAATCTTCGATCTGTTTGTCTCCCTCAAAGACCTGCCAATATTTTTCATTGTCTGGCACTGCAGGCCTGAATTTGGTATGAATAATGATCTGTTGGTCAAATGGGGTCTTAGGATATGAGCTAGCTAGACAAGCTAATCCATTTGCAATTGCATTTTGACCCCTAGGAACGAACGCTAATTCATATTCAACAAACGTTTTCAGCAAATCCAGAGTGTCATTCCTGTATGCCCTAAGCCTGGGGTGTTTTGCTGAATAGTCACCATTCACCTGTTTGATAACTAACTCAGAGTCTCCTCTCACAACTATCCTATGGGCTCCTAATTTCTTCAACAGATTTAGGCCAAGGATGAGAGCCTCATATTCTGCAATGTTATTTGTGCATTTGAAGTGCAGATTCACAGCATGGCTCTCTTCCTGATCGTTTTCTGTGTTTCGTAGCCACACCCCTGCTCCAGCATTGTTTCTGGTACAGGACCCATCGAAATTCATTTCCCATAGGGGTTCGCCATTATGTTGCGCTAGAGGGTCTGTACTAGGTTGCGGGATATCTTGTTCTTGACGTGATATGTTAGTTTGAGGGACGTGACTAATGGGCTGACTGCATTGCGTTCTTAGCTCATTCTGAGTTAGGCCCCCACCGCATATTCTATAGGTTTCACTACTGTTCTCTTCTTCCATTTCTTCCAAGGTAGCCATTATGTTCAGGTCTGTGCTACCGGCCTCTACGTTTGTACCCATGTTTCCAGATTCTGACTCCCCCACGGATTGGTCGTTATAAAGGATAAAAGAATCTAGGTCAGTGTGCACAGAGTACAATGGTGAATTCTCAGGCTTCTCGGGGCTATTGACTAAGAATTTCATCTGAGACTCTCTATACAGTCTTCTAAGTTGGCCAAATATAGGGATAGTGGCATATGAGCCATCCATCTACATTGTTCCTTGCAGTTTGGCTCCCCATGATCTAGACAATAACATGCCATACTTAGGTGGCACATCTGCCACCACTACATCCATGACCATACATTTGGCAGGAATCTGGGTCAAACTCACACATAAGTCTTTGATTAGGCCTAGGCATTTTACTCTGCTAGAGTCAAATGAGTATAAGTCTTTGTAGGGTCTGGTGATTTCTAGGCCTAGCCTTTCCATCACTACCTTAGGCATTAGATTGTGGGATGCACCAGAGTCATGCATGGCATTATGAAGGATCTTGTCATGAATGTTGAGACTGACATAGAAAGGTGGAACTACCCCTTCCTGAAACTTTCCCTCAATTTTTGGACCAAAGAGTAGGGCTGGTTGATCATCATTCAGGTTCATAGAATCATTTATTTCTCCCAGATTCAATGCTTTCAAAATTTGGCCTTTATATACATCCTGAGTGGCCAGCTCAGATAATGGTACAGAGATTTTGATTTTTGCAAGTTCACTCTCTAAATTGAAAGTGGACTGGACCTTTGTAATACTCAATTCTGTTTTATTTGCTACTGCTTTAGTAGCTGAATCAGTTTGTGATTTCTCACTATGTACAGGGTTAGGAATCATTTTATCAGGAGCATTGGCTGCAGTGTTAGTGCTGCTAGCTAGTAGGCTTGGTTTTTCGGTGTCTTGGTTGTCTTTTTCTTTGTGTTTACCAGAACTTTCAGCTGTTGTTTTGTTATCTGCAGTAGATGCTTTAGAGGATTTATCAGGTCTTTTCTTGATGGTTACCTCAAGATTTTTGGCTTTGGGAGTATCTTGGCTTTTCTTGATCCTAAGTTCATATTGTTCCCTGACCTGTAACATGGCATTTTCAAATCCTAATCTGTAATCCTCAGTTTCCAACCATTCCTCATCCCAATAAGAGGGTGAGGGCTGGTCTTCCCCTGAATCACAGTTAAGGACCAAGTCTTCTGTTTCAAACATGTTAATTGCATCCCCTCCAGACTCTTCTATAATTCCCTCATCTTCATCTAAAAAGTTTTGAAATGGGGGAATGACTTGCTGATATGATTCCTTTTGTCTGTTGGGAGCATTTTTGTTCCTTCTAAATTTTTGGTTCTGATTCTGGTTCTGGTTTCTGTTCTGATTGCTAACTGTGACAACCATTTTTTCCATCATCTGTTGTAGTCTCTCCAAGTTTTTAGACAATTTGTCATAGTTTGGATCGGATGTGGAAGCTACATTGTCATCCCTATAGGTTACCCTCCTCTCAGACCTCAGTCTTGCTCTTTTCTCAATCAAATTGGCTTCTATGTTTACAGCCCCTTTCTGCATGTCTTCCAATGTGGTGTATTCTTTGTCCCTAAGCTCATAGGCCATGTCAACGTCAAACCCATCAGGGTATTTTGCTAAGGCCATACCTTGCGGAGGTTTCATATGTGGAGGGAGGGCATTGTAAATGATGTTAAATCTTGTTGTGTAATCATGGACACTCTCTCCTACATTTATTTTAAGGGTCAGGTATTCCGCTAGGAGTTGACGAGGGTTTTCCCTAGTCTCCCATTTGTTTATGAAGGTCTGATATAATTTAGGAAGATCTGGGATACTGCCAGGAGGTAAGCCCTTAAACCATTTCTTTACATCACCACCTAAACTTTGGGCAAAGATTCTCATTTTGATTGATTCATCATCAATCTCCATGTAATCAAAGGAATCATCCATTTTATCTACACGTTGCTGAGCTGTTATGGACACTTTTGCAGTGAAGTGTGGGATTTTTTACTGATAATCATTTGGTAAGGGTAACATAGGCTGCGGTAAAACCAGAGGTGCATATCAAGCTGCCATGATGATATTCTGGTGAGGCAAAGGGTTAGCTTGAGCAGCTGGTATTTGGATGACAGGGATATTCGGACCAGTAGAAGTCTGTTGAGCAGATCTAGGGTGAGAGAGCCCCAAGTTTTGAAGGAAGTGAAAATCAGGTGGTGTAGATGGAGGGGTTTCTTTGTTCCTAGTGTTTTTACCACTGTTAGATGGTGTGCTATGAGGCTCAAGGTCTTGCTGGTCTAGGTGATTGATTGACCTGGTTCTTGATAAACTGTTAGGTAGGTCTAGGTCAGGGAGAAAAGGTGCTAGAGCTGTTAGGTTTTCTGGTGCAGAATTAGCTCTAAGAATGCGTCTGGAAATAGTTAGTCTGTTGAGTGTAGGAGCTCCTTTGAGGATACTCTCCAGATTGTCAACTATTTCAGGTGGGTCAGGGTTGGGATAAGCTCTCGTGTGAATGGTTCTAAAAGCCAGAATGTTATACTTCTACCTAAGCAGCTTAACCCCACTTGTTACTTCGGTTGTGGTTAACGTTGTTTTGAAGGTTGGTCTCCCAGTGGAATCTATTGTGAAACCAAGACAATCAACAGTCCTACTGATCACCAGTGGAGTCTTTTCGTTTAGGAGCAATGGAGTCGCTAGGTGGAGGGTTTCAAGGTATGTCTAAGGGATTAAACTGTCCACCATAGTGCTCAGGCACTATCACCTTTCAGGAAACTCCTCATGACAGTAAACTCCAACCAGAGATTGACTGGGAGGGCATTTACCAGATATGTCACCTCCTAAAGAGGATGAGATCCGGAGGCTACCTGGCCCTTTCCAGGCTCTGTCTAAGAGTATGGTGGTTATTCAATAATGGAGGTCGATTCAAGAAAGGAGTGACTAACTGTCAACCTAACCAAAGTTCTAAGTTTCTGAGCCTCTAAGACTGTTTAAGGTGAAATGCACTCAGGTCCCCAGCGGAGTCGCCATTATGTTGGTGTTCCCATGTTTTGGCCAGGTTGACAGAGACCAAAAGATGAGACAACATAGAACCACTTTCAGACCTTAGGATCTAGCCCTCCTAGGTCCAGAGAGGGATCTCTCTATGATAGTCAAAGGTTTATGTCTTTGAAGCTCGGATGTTGTGATTCTAGGCTAGTTATATGCACAGGGTTTGTTTGTTTGTTGGGCTATGTTTGGTTGCTGGGAATCAGGAATGAAAGGTCCAATATAAAACAAGGGTGAGCAAAGAGGAAACTAGGCAAAGATAGATAAATCAGGGAACATCAAAGCCATTGGGCAATGGAGTCAAGAAAGGATTTACTTGTGTTCAATGTGCACGCTTTCAGTTGGGCTAGTCATCTAGAGCATTTGGATCTTAAAGAGGGTTGATGGGATGGAACATCAAGGACTGAAAATGAGTGAAGGGGAAGCAACCAATTCTGTCTATAGATCAAGTCAGAGGTCATCTAACTCCAGACCTGCTTGGAAAAAACCGTAGGTAAAACGAGGAATCTTAGAAAGGTTTAATGAGATGGAAAGATCCTAGTGAGGCAGAGACAGGGTCCTGGACCTCCCAGTGTTCTCAACTCATTTGACCAAATCCTAACAATAACATCTAAAAACAGATTTCATTAATTCATACATCAGAGAGCAGGCAATGGCATCCCCTACACTGGTTAAATAAATTGAAATCAACATTCAGATGCAAA
The DNA here is from genome assembly GCA_034641835.2 of Pinus albicaulis. NCBI lineage: Eukaryota > Viridiplantae > Streptophyta > Pinopsida > Pinales > Pinaceae > Pinus > Pinus albicaulis. The sequence goes on along the minus strand of CM076575.1, from coordinate 1,848,745,938 downwards.
CATAAGCAGAAAACATTAAGGGATGGGAGAGAAGAAACATAAGGTACCTATCAAGGGTAAATCTTATGCTAAACTTCTGATGCAAGCCTAAAGAAACATAATGAAATGAAAGAAAGTCAATCACAAATACATAGAAAGGGAAACATCACCAGCTGCTTTATATCAGGATCCAAGGAAACATGCTTGTCATATTAAAAACAACACCAATCAGGTAGATCATTGCCCACAACTTGAACATTCAGCCTGAATACATCAAATCTCAATCTATCTTACTATATTACACAGAGAACTTGTCTCAAGAGGAAAATGCTTGCGTTTTCCTGATATCTCATCAACAACCATTACAATACTTCTATCTGAGCTTTATAGCAAAGAAGAGCTTAGGTGGCAGGTGCAACACTAAATGCAGTATTAAAACTTCTGAGAGGGAAGGAGGCCGAAGCCCATCCTGCTTGAATGCTGAACATTTAGTCTCTGTCATTCCTTGGATGATAGGGTGATCTTCTTTTAGATTTCCAATTACTCTGATATGACCCTGTATTCATTCTGGCTGTGGTACTGTGCTGTACTTGCGGGAATAAACAAATGGTTAACACTGCTGAACAGTCTGCTTTCATAAATGTTTTGGATGCTCTGGATTGCTGCTAGGGTGGAAATTCTTTCAGGGAAATTCTGCATAATAAGAGCTGTATGGGCGCCCTGTACTTGATGGAGAAAAGCATTCTGCTGATGAAAAAACCCAGATGGTACATGTTACTGTGCTCAGGATCTTTGGATCGATCCTCGGGGTCTTCAAACTGTTGCTTTGCCTTCTAAACCTCTGATTAAAGGCTCAAGATCGTCATTAGCTCGCTTTAATCTTCCTTTCGCTCTGTACTGAAACACTCTACCGCTCCATTTTGCTTCTGACAGGGTAGCTCGGGTCTTAATGGCGTTGAAAGGTTTCCAGTGTTCGAAATCTGCCTTTTCCTTAATGCGAATCCTGCCAGCCGCTTTCTTTGACTATCCCACGACAGTACCAGCTCTCAGATTTAATATTGTCTGCACAGCTTGCCATGTATAACCATGGCGGTCTTCTACCCTTAGAAACCCTGCAAAACAACAAACTGTGAAGAAAACCATGGATAGGAATGATGAAGGTGGCGAGGACGACGAACATGGTTCTGCTGACGATGAAATGGAGGGGAGAATTTGCAGTGGAAATGATAAAAATTGCTCTGATGGAGGAATGGTGAAACACAGAGCAAATACACATAGTAAACAAATGGAAACCTTAAAAAGCACGAAAGAACCAGTTATATTGTGACGGAAATGGAGAATGTACGGGGTGTGCACGTGGAGGTGATGTGGCGAGGCCGGGAACAAAGGAACAGTCAACGATGGAGGGTGAATCAGGACCATCGATCATGGCGGAGATCGACGGTAGGAACGCGCGGGCGGGCGACGAACTGAGGACCCGTGGTACGGCGGAGACAGGTTAACGGGGTCGCAACTCCGAGGAGCGAAGACCGTTGGATGCGCGATCGTAGATCGGACGGATGTGGATAATTTCGTCGGGCGTCTTGATTCGAGAGTTAATGCGCGGGAAGACAGTGGTTTCGGAACAGTGCACGGGACAGGTGGCAGACGATGAGTGGAATCACTAGGAGATGGAGGAAAACCACTCAGCGCGCGAGGGTGGTGCGGAATGAACCGGCGGTTTCAGGGATAGTGCGCTGCGGGGTCCACTGGCGGAGGAGACGTGGACCATCGGATCGAAACGTAAATGGAAGGTGAAGATCCATTGATCTAAAAAAAAACAAATTAGAACCCACAAATGCGTGTTTGCAAAGGTTTTGATGATTTTCGCACGAAGAAAGGTTCGGAGGGGTTAAGTGCCTGGCGGATTTAGCGTCGGTCACGGCGCTGGGTCTCATGGGAGAGAAAAGTGGGGAGGTTAATGGAGAAAGGGGCTAAGGCCTGATATGGTGGATTTTATCATTTTGTTTCAATTTTAATGCACTTCCAGGCCCATGGAGGGTAACGATAGGGGGGTGAAGTGGAAATTTGAAGGAACAAAGGGTGATGGTGGGGTTTAGATAGGATTTAGGGGGAATTTAAGGGGATAATGGAGGGATTAAAGGGAAACTTTAACACAGGGAAAACAGAGGTTGTGATAGGGCATTTTGGAAGGATATAGGGGTAAAAGAGAGAGTAATAGGTTCCTTTGAGCAATGGATCAGCAGAGAGGATTTTTTCAGGGCAAAGCACTCAAAGACTTCAAGGAGAATGGGTTTTCAGGGGAAAGACATTCCTTGAAGGCTCCACAACCATCCAGCCCCCAGCTTGCTTGCCAAGAATTTCATAGGGGGGCTAACACATTATTCTTGGAAAAACTTGTCCAAACCGTTGATCCTGAAATAGAGGTCCGTGGAATCAAACTGTGTGCATTCCAAATAACATGAAACCATGTCATCATACTTATGGAAAATCCCCATATTCCATGATTTTCCTTGGATTATGTGTGGTTATGCCAATATTTAATGACAATTACCAAAAATGCATAGGAGCTACACGAACTAGGCATAAACCTCATTAGTAAAATCAAGCATAATCTTGTCCTAGGGTGCAACTCAATTGTTGATCGAAGTATTGTGAAATTTGTGAAAAATAAGAAATCCAAGGTTCAAATCTCCATGTTTGTGACCTGGTTTACGAAGAGGAGGATAGGTCGTAGACCCCCAGAGGTTTACTAGTAGTTACATGTCAGGCAAGCTACTGCGTTCCTCTGGGTCTGATTCATATGAGATCTTAATCAAATTGTGCTTGAGGGTTTGCAAATTACAAGTGTTTAAAGTGAGTTTTTGAGAGATTTTATGTTAATATTTAAACACATAAAGCATGTAAATAAACTTTGAAATATACAGAAAAAATAGACAAATGCACCATAATAATAACCACAAGACAAAAGATGATGAAGGAGTTCACCCCTCCTCGGCTACGTCACCTTGGTCCAACTTATAATGGCTTGGCCCTCTTTCATTATTCTCAAAATGGTGATTACATACATTTACAATGCACAAATTCCTTCAAAACTTGTTCCATCAGCGTCATAATACCCAAAAATTCCCATGTAGCCTCTCTCTAATCCAAAATTGGTGAAAAACTGGAGAAGTTATGAGTCTCCCTAGTTTTCCTGTTAACCACGCCACAATTTCCCCAAAATCCAGACCGGTCCTACAAATTCGCCCTTAATTCGACTAACTGGGCAAAAATTTCTCGGAATTTCGGGTGAAATTGTTGGAGCATTAAAATGCCCCATAATGCCTATGTAAAAATTTCAACCCCACTTCGGTTTTCAGTTTCACCTAATCACTCCCATATAGTTAAATTCTCGTTCCCATAATCATACATTCAAAATTCTAGAAATGAAAAATATTTCTGAAAACAGAAATTTAGGAATTTCACAATTGTTGAAAATGTAGAAACAAAACACATGAAATTATAATAGCCACACACATAAAAAATAACACTATGATTTTTAGTCAATGTGACCCTAGAAAAACCCCCTACAACTCTTGGGAAAACCAGTTTGAGAGCTCTTATTTATTTCTAAAAAATGCTTTTACAGTGAAACAGAAATAAACAAAAAATTCCACCAACCACAAAATTTAATTATCTCGAATTCCGTGCTTAGACACCACCTCGGAAAATGTGCCAACAACAAATCATAATTTTTACAGCAAAAATTACAACATTAAATGTTGTACGGAAAACCTTGGAAACTATGTTAGAACATATGTACGGACTCCTTGAAATTCGTGCCAAAACAACTGTACAGATTACTCGAAATTCATGCCCAGAAAAGTGTTGAATGCTGCCTCAGTTTCTGTACCTCAAAACTAGATGTATGGACCTCGAAATCCGTCCCTGAACTTGTTGCAATAAATACAATTTCTCTCTCCTCGATTTTCGTGCCAAGTTTCCTTGAAAATCGTGCTCACATTCTGTTGTACGGACTGCTGAAATAAATGCCCTGGGATTCATGCCAAGGTTCTGCTCTCCTTCTTCTCCCTGCTAAGAAATTCTCCTTGCTCTCCTTGTCCTCCTCTCTCAATCTGCTCGTGAAAGAATGAATGACCTTTTCTCTTATTTTCTCCTTTAACCTAACCCTAAGTGACTTTTGGAGAATCCCTAAATCCAATGGTTGAGATAGCTTTAGATCAAGGGTTGAGATTAAATGTGCATTTAATTCTCACTTTCTAATTTTTAATTCACCCCACTTAAATAAAGACCCACTTGGCCTTTTATTTCCACAATCACTTTTTCACTTTCTAATTTTTCATTGACTTTAATAAAGTCACTTAAAAATTAGATTGTAACTTTACCACTTATAAAGTCACTTCAAAATTATATTTTACTTTACCACTTATAAAGTAACTTTAGGAGAAAAGTACAAAATACATTTGGACACTTTTCCCTAGGCCAAAGATCAAAGCCTTAGGGAGCCACTTGTCCTATGGTACCCAAATTTTAACAGCCTGTAATCAAAATTTCAAACTATATAACATTGATGCCAATTTTTTATTTTTTAATTATAAAAATCCCCAGGTAGTTTGATAACCGCCAGCGGTTAGGCTTCGGTGAGGACACATGTGGCAGTTTGAGTCAATGGTCTGGACGGGCAGCGGTTTACCCTGGCGGTCACGGTTGCCATAAGAATGTTAGTGTTATGATTGTCACATAAAAAGGTTTACACGACGGCTAGGTGGTGGTTAGGGCCTCCATGCCCCCAGTTCTAGTGAATGGTCACATAGAAAATAATATGTGGGGGGGGGGGGGGGGGGGGGGGTTGGGGGTCAGTGATAAGCCCTCGTCCCTACCCCAAACCTCCATGCACCTAAACTTTATAACATGATTTTAGCCTATATATTAATAAGTAATACATATGGTCTATGTAGAAATTTGAATAATTTGCTGAATTATTCACCGAGATTATCCTGATTACACACTATTTAAGCTTCATGCATAATACATAACCTCTTCTACAATTGATCATCAATATGCGGAAATAGAAACAGTCGCATGCACATAAACAAAATAGTCAAGCACACATATCAACACAGTATGTAATGGGGAAAGCAATAGCTGAAAACCCTCAACTATCTGTATATTATAATGATGGAGAACATGTAACAATACATAGCACAAAGCTCTCACAACTCTCAGCACTATCTCAAAGCTACACACAAAACTAGTATGGAAAGTGACTAGTCACAGGTTCAAATCTCCTCCACAAGTCTGCCTACCTCTACTGCGCAATCCAAGTTGATTAATGATGAGATCCAAGTTCAAATCCCACTAGCTCCAACTGCGCAATCCTCATTGGTAATCTCCATCAATGTGTGTGCAAATCTCATGCACAGCCAATAGTCACAACTGATAGTAGACTCACCCTTTCACCCACTTATAACACTGGTCTCCACTGAACTGTCCATGCACTGTAGTGAACTGATGTGTTCTTTAGTTGAATAATGAGTTAATAATTAGTGAATTAAATAATATTTAATTCACTCCACTCATTACTAGTTGATTAGCTAGTTAAACTAATCTCAACTAGTTCAACTAAGTTAAACCGAACACAACTCCACCAGCTGTCTCATCAACTCCACTGAAAAACTCATACATGATTCCTAGCTGATCAATCATGCTCTAGCTCAACTAACCCTTAGGAAAAGTGTATTTCCTTCTGTCGGTTTCATGTGCCACATCCAAGCATCAGGCGGAAGTGCTCTAAGAGAGATTACAAGATAAATGGCCACACAATTAAATATTATTAGGGTTAATAATATTTGGTAATTCTATTTTTAACAAATAGGTCTAAAATAAAACACCCAATGTCTAAAAATAGAGGTCCATATATTTTTACCAACTCGACCAACATCCATAAATAGCATCACGCAACTCATAGACCATGATCCATATGTCTAAAAATAGACATAGTCTAAAAATAGACATAGTCTAAAAATAGACTTTGTGCCAAAAATAACTTTTGCGGGACCACTTAGTGAAGGTGACTTCATTTCACTAAGCTCCATCATCTTGTTGCATTTTCAACAAAATCCCTCTCAGAAAGATACCAGTTATACGGCAACCCCTATCCTGCCTCTGTGGAACTCGAATTTTCTCCTGGTGAGCGCCTTCGTCAAGATATCAGCATCCTGATCCTCTGTGGGAATATATGAAAGTAACATGATCCTCCGCTGAACACAGTCTTTGATATGATGGTACCTGATGTCGATTTGTTTGGATCTATCATGAAATACTAGATTAGCCGAGAGCTTGATGCAGCTCTGGTTATCACAATAAATCACAGTAGGCTCCAAATGTGACCCGAACAAGCCGACCAGGATCTTCCTCATCCAAATAGCCTCGCATGCAGCCAAACTTGCTGCCATATACTCGGCCTCCTATGGGCAGGTACCACGGATCTGCGCTACTATGCTGCCAAGCGCATGGAAGAGCCTTACTGAAAAGTCCTCCAGAGGTGCTCTTTCTTTCTGTTGGGTTCCCTGCCCAATCTGCATCCGTGAAGCCACATAGCTTCACCTCATCCTCTGACAACTTGTACCACAAGCCAAATCTAGTGTGCCTCTAAGATGCGTGGCAGCCACTTTCTGCCTTCGAGAAGAACGGCCAGGCTTAACCATGGTCACAGCTGGTTAACGACGCAACATATGAAGCCGTGTGACCTGATCTCAGCATTGCACAAATATTGTTGAGCATCCACCTCCTGGCAGTGGCTCTCTCCTTTCTCAACCTCCGGGAAGCAGGTATCAACGTGTTTAGGCCATGCAGCTGCTTCTCTGACCTTTCAGGGTACCACACACGTGAACCAACGACCCATCTGCTGCATATAAATTTTAATCCGGAAAATACTTCTGCAGGCTGATCCCTTCATCTCAAACTCTCTTAAGATCCTCCTTGTATGATATCAACAGCTCATCACTGACAAAATCAGATCATCTACATACAGTACGATGATTAGCAGCTTCCCCTCCACCACAATCTGGTACAGGTTAGGATCTGCCTCACTCTTGGAAAATCCAAGCCCGGTGAAATAACTGTCTATCTGTGTGTACCAAGCACGAGGTGCTTGCTTCAGCCCGTACAGTGCTCTCTTGAGTCGGCACACATGCGACTCACTGCTGAATATCTCGAAACCTTCAGGCTGCTCTATGTACACCTCCTCCTCAATGACTCCGTTGAGGAACGCAGTCTTCACATCCATCTGATGGATGTGCCATCCCATCTGCGCTGAGAGAGCTAGGATCGTCCGTATGGAAGAGTACCTTGCGACAGGTGCAAAGGTATCCTCATAATCGATCCCCTCGATCTGTGAGAAGCCACGGGCAACAAATCTTGCCTTGTACTTCTCCACACTCCCGTCAGCCGCCTGCTTCACTTTGTAGATCCATCGCGAACCCACCACTGATTTCCCTTCCGGTCGCGGGACAATCTCCCATGCAATGTTTCTGACAATAGAATCATACTCTTCCACCATGGCATCTACCCATGCGGAGTCCTCCACAGCTTCCTCGAAAGAGGATGGCTCTGTCACGACACATTTGATTACAAGAGCCATGTATCCAGTGTACCGGTCTGGTGACTGTCTCTGTCTGCGCTGTGCTGTAGGTGGTCCTACAACCTTCTCTGCATCTTGAGCCAGTCGCTCAGCTTCTATAGTGCGCTTGCGCCCTCTGATGGTTGGCGGCGTTTGCATGAGTGGTCTCTTCCACTCCATGAAGTTCCTCTTGTGGTGATCCACATGCGACCATATCCACATGCGGAAGCTCATCCTTAGGAGCTATGTCTCATTCCGATCTGAAAGTGTGGCTCCCTCTCAAGCGAACACTGCATGGCTTTCTCCTCCTGAAATTTGATATCCCGTCGCACAACCGTCTTGCGACTGTCTGGAAAATACACACGATAGTTGTGGGGCGTATCAGTGTACCCCACAAATATTCCAACCTTTGTGGTTGGATCCAGCTTCTTTCTGGCATCCTTCGTCACATGCAAGTAGACAGGTGAACCAAAATTCCTCAAATGGGAAATATCAGGTCTCTTACCAGAAAACGCCTCCTCCGATGTACTCATGCCAAGTATCTTGTGAGGACAACGGTTCTGCACATATACTGCAGTATTGCATGCCTCTGCCCACAAGTGAAGGGGTAGGCCCTGATCATGCAACATCGCCCGTGCAGCACCCGCGATCATTCTGTTCTTCCGCTCAGCAACCTCGTTCTGCTGTGGGTTATGGGGTGCGATGAGCTCTCTTTGAATCCCTTCTGCGCTGCAAAAGTCCTTGAATTCAGCCGAGATGAATTCACCACCATTGTCGCTCCTAAGAGCCTTCACATACTTCCCCGATTCCTTCTCAACCAGTGCCTTGAACTCACAGAAATTTGAGTATGTCTCGCTCTTCTTCTGCATGAAGAAGATCCAGCACTTCCGAGAGAAATCATCAACAAAGATCACATAGTACTTGTGATTTGCTGTCGAAGTTACTGAGAAAGGTCCACACACGTCTGTGTGAAATCTCTCAAGGATCGTCGTGGCACGACTATCCTTCTCATGAAAGGTGGCTTTCAAAAAATTTCCTAAGGTACACCCCTTGCACTGATCTGACTGTGCAAGAGTGCCCTTAGGAAGCCCAATAGAAATCTGCTGCAGTATCTTCAAAGCTCCATGGTGAAGGTGGCCCAATCTCCGGTGCCACAGCTCGCCATCATCCCGGCTCACCACTCCTTCAGCCTTGCATGCCATTGCTGCACCGCCATCTACATGCAATTGATAAAGGTTCTTGACTCGAACCCCTATCTTCCGGGTTTCTCCAGTTGTCTTACTGCGCAGGAAAGCCTTTCCTTCGCTGAAGACAACATCGTACCCCTTGTCTTCTAACATCGCCACAGAGATCAGATTCTTCTTCAATCCTGGAACATGCATCACATCCTTCAATACAAAGGGTTTACCAGACTCCCTCTTAAAGGAAATGGTACCGATACCGGTCGCACTGTATCTACCATCATCGCCCATCTCGATGTGCACTCCAAGATCTTTCTCATCTAGATCTGAAAACAAATATCGATCTCTAGTCATGTGAAAACACGCACCACTGTCCAAGAACCATACTAATCCCATCACACTTGAGACCAAGCATGCGATCAACGAAAAATCCCTCTCAAACTATGAGGCTAAAGCCTCTCCCACTGCAGATCCAGCAGCCTGCTTATTTTTCTTCTTCTGCGGACAATTTGTGGCATAATGTCCGTGCTGGTGACAGTGAAAGCACTTCACCTTGGACATGTCATGCTTCTTGCCTTTTGCACCGGAATGAGAAGATTTCTTGCTCTTCCCCTTCTTTTCTTTGGCAGCCAAAGCGCAATTTTCTTCATCAGATGCCTTTGATGAAGATCCGTCCCTAGTATTCCGCCTTATCTCCTCTTGCACAAGATCCGACCAAAGTCGCTCCCATCCTGGCAATTTTTCCCGACCATTGACAGAATCTTGATAGGCATGCCAAATCTTCGGAAGACCAAGGAGAGCCAAGCTCACCAATTCCTCATCATCGACAGTCACCCCCACACTTCCCAACTCATCCCTACATTGGATGAACTTCGTGAGGTCCTTCGGCATACTGTCGCCTTTCTCCATCTTTATGTGTCTGAGTTTATCCTTGAGCGCCAACTTCTTCTGGTCGCTCTTGCTTTGGAATAAATCTGTCAACACTTTCCACATCAAGTATGGAGAAGCTTTTCCATGCATGTTGGATACAATGTGATCCTCCACACCCTCCAACAGAATTCTTCGACACTTTGCCATCTTCTTTTGCCAAGCCTCAACTTGAGCAGCATCAATAGGCTTTGGGATCTCAGCTTCTATGAACTCCTTTAGCCCGTTATCATCTAATACCGCCTCCATCCAGTCCTTCCATGCAACATAATTCAAACTAACCTCAAGGGCATATTCCAGTCGCAATCCGTTGAAAGACATTTCAACTCTAGCACCAAGAAAACTGCTGCAAATTTCGAATTCCAAATTCTGCTGCAAATTCGAATTCCAAGCTCAAAAATCAGCTGCTTCTGGATCTGTGAGAACAAATTATTTCTAGCACAGAGATCTACTATAAGGGCATTTACTGGATATATCACCTTTCAAAGAAAGGATGGATCCAGAGGCTACCTGGCCCGTTACAGACTCTGTCTACCGAAATAATTGTAATCACTGTAATAGATCCGATGATCAATCTTCCTCTGATACCATGTAGAAATTTAAATAATTTGTTGAATTATTCACCGAGATTATCCTGATTACACACTATTTAAGCTTCATGCATAATACATAACCTCTTCTACAATTGATCATCAATATGCGGAAATAGAAACAGTCACATGCGCACATAAACACAATAGTCAAGCACACATATCAACACAGTATGTAATGGGGAAAGAAATAGCTGAAAACCCTCAACTATATATATATTATAATGATGGAGAACATGTAACAATACATAGCACAAAGCTCTCACAGCTCTCAGCACTATCTCAAAGCTACACACAAAACTAGTATGGAAAGTGAACTAGTCACAGGTTCAAATCTCCTCCACAAGTCTACCTGCCTCTACTGCGCAATCCAAGTTGATTAATGATGAGATCCAAGTTCAAATCCCACTAGCTCCAACTGCGCAATCCCCATTGGCAATCTCCATCAATGTGTGTGCAAATCTCATGCACAACCAATAGTCACAACTGATAGTAGACTCACCCTTTCACCCACCTATAACACTGGTCTCCACTGAACTGTCCATGCATTGCAGTTAACTGATGTGTTATTTAGTTTAATTATGAGTTAATAATTAGTGAATTAATTATTAATTAATTCACACCACTCATCACTAGTGTATTTTTCAGTTAGACTAAATACAACTAGTTCAACTAAGTTAAACCGAACACAACTCCACCAACTGTCTCATCAACTCCACCAAACTCTGCCACATGAGTTCTAACTGAAGTCAACCATGCAATAGCTCAACTAAACCTTAGGAAAAGTGTATTTCCTTCTGTCAGTTGCATGTGCCACATCCAAGCATCAAACTGAAGTGCTCCAATGGGATAAGATAATGTTTATAGTCTAAATATTATTAAGGGTTAATAATATTTGATTGTTCTATTTTTAGCTCGACAGTCTAAAAATAGAAACTGCCCAATGTCTAAAAATAGAGGTCCATCTATTTTTACCAACTCGACCAATCATCCATAAATAACATCCTGCAACTCATAGACCATGATCCATATGTCTAAAAATAGACATAGTCTAAAAATAGACTTTGCGCCAAAAATAGCCTGCGGGCCCACTTAGTGAAGGCGACTTCATTTCACTAAGCTCCATCATCTTGTTGCATTTTCAACAGTCTATTGGTAATGAATGGTGTTTTTTTCGATATGGTCTTGTGTTCGATCCACGTCTGATGCATTTTGGCCTTAAAAAAAATTTGGTGGCCTCCCGTGCTGCCATGTGGTGGCCTCCGGTTGGGCCACATGGTAGCAAGTGGTTGGAAACCTTCCCAACCATTGAAACTCATCCACAACCGAACCAATTAGAAGAGGACAAGTGGCGAAGCATGAGAGGCTTAAAAAAATACCTTTTGACCAACCAAAAGGGGCCATGTGGCAACTTGCCACTGGCCCAAAATACACAGTCACTTGTCTTTTTTTTTAAATTCACCTATTTGGAAAAGCAGATAGAATGCGTTTCTAGGAGCATACGGTGTCAGTTTTCCACGAAATGAGTTGAGACAAATTTAGAATGACGAGATATATGTGATATTTTAGGTTCCACACCATTACAACAACTTAATTTTTGAGCATAATTTTGAGCATCTGATCACTCCTCCCCACTGGAAGCTTTTAGACCCCAAAATATCACTTTCATTTGTTCAACAGATGAGGGTACAATTCCCTCACCTTTCCAATCTTGATCCATTTGGAATTACTTGGATTTGTGCCTTTGAGCCCCATGCAAACGTACTCCACATTCCCTCATTTTGAAGACCTTGTTCTTCTGTCAAGAATGGTGTCTTGCTGTAATTCATCAAGGTATTTAGGAGAAAAATCATCAATGGAAGGAATTTAAACTTTTCTCCTTGATATTAAATCAAAGGCGGCTCATACAACCTTAAGTTATCAACATTAACAACAACATAAATTTGCATATATGAAGGAAAATCCAACTCGAAGGCATTATCACCAACCTTATCTAAAATTCTGAATGGACCATACTGAATTTTTTTTTCCTTCTCCTTGAAGCATTTCTTTGCTTATGTGAATCTAAACTTCATCACTGACTTGGAATTTGTGATCTACACGATGCTTATCGTGCTTTTTTTGTACTTGACTTGGCTCTTTTCTAGTTGTTCTTGGACTGCTTGATGCACCAATTGGATTTGTTCAATAAACCTTTTAGCTTTTTCTATGTCACTATGACCATCAATAGAAACATCCTTTCCAAAAATTAAATCCAAAGGATATTTAGGCAAGTATCCCAAACATGCTTCAAATGGAGATGTTTGGGTTGAAGAGTGCTTGGCTCGGTTGTAAGCATGCTAAATATAGTGCAAGTTTTCATCCCACAATTAATATGCTTGTTGCAATAACCACGAAGAAGATGTATCACCATCATGTTCACAACCTCTGTTTGAACATTTATTTGTGGATGAAATTTTGTAAACTTTTTCAATTTTGCAGCCATGAATCCCCACAAAATTGACCAAAAGTTCCCAACAAAGCGGGAATCTTGATCACTAACAATGGATGTGGGAAATCCAAAATGCACCCATACATTCTGAAAGAATAACTAAGTAGTTTCTTCAGTTGTAATTTTAATTTTACATGGCATCAAAATTCACATATTGTTTAACCTATCAACAAATACAAAAAGATAATCATGATTCCTCTTTGACATAGGAATACCTCCAATAAAATCCATAGAGACACTCTCCCATGGATGAGAAGGTACTGGAAGTGGAGTGTACAATCCTAACTTTCTATTTCTAGGCTTACTAACAACACATCATGAATAACCTCTAATAAAATGTGACACACTTTCAAGTATATGAGACCAATAACAATACCTCTATAGATGTGCCACCATCTTAATTACACCGAAATGACCATCAATAAGAGAAGTATGTGCCTCTCTTATGATGTTGACTCTTTCTCCCTATGGAATAAAAAGCTTACAAAGATGGTACAACAAGTTATCATGCATGTGATAATCCAATTCCTCTACTTGGTTCCCTTGACTTAAAGTTGCAGATAGGTCTTGAAAATCAGTATCTAAAGCATATTGTTCAACATATCTCTCATGAAAAATAAAATTATGCTTCAAAATAGTAGCATCACTAAAAATAGGCCTAGAAATAATGTTTGCAACTTTATTGTAGATACATTTCTTATACCTTATTACCAAGTGGAATTTTGAAGAAAACCTATCCATCGGAAGTTCCTTGATTGCTGCAACTTTGTTTGCGATTGCAAGTATTGTAATGGTTGATGATCAATGTGAATGATTGTTTCCTTACCCATCAACTCGTGTTTTCACATTTTCACACTTTGCATGAATGCATACAACTCCTTGTCATATGTAGGATAGTTAATCACTTCACCATTAAAAGTTTCCAAATGAAAATAGATAGGCGTACCATGTTGAATGAGGACCTCACCAATGGTGTAATCACTAGCATCAGTATGAATCTATTAGTTCCCTATATTGCTAGTGTAGTCTCTTATTGTTGTTAGTGTAACCCCCTTATTGTTATTGTTGTACCCCCGTAACCTCAATATTGTTATTATTGTGCCCTTACATTATTATTGTTAGGTCGGCTAAGATTATATTGTGACACCATGGACTCTTATATATAGAAGGAGGTTTTGTCATTTGTATCATCCAATAATTGTTCATTTATGTAATGTAAAGGAGGTTTCCCCCTCAAAGTGGCTTATTTATAAGGCGTTTATCTCTCTTTAGCTTCTATTTTTGGAGCTGGTTTCATAACATTTGGTATCAGAGCTTTGGATTCTATGGTTTCACTGCTCCAAACAGGTCATCGTGGAATTTTCGCTATAATGTTTTTTTATACAAAGGTTCAGAAGCTGAAATTTTTACAAAGCGAAATCGAAATCCCGAGGAATGTCCTGTAAATATTTCAGATCTTGGTTCGCAATATTTTCGGAGATAGGACCTGTGGAAGTTAGGGTTTTTTTAGGCTCCTGAATTTCACCTAAACAAGTCATCATGGAATTTTCGCTATAACATTTTTTATATGAAGGTTCAGAAGCTAAAATTTTTACACAGAGAAGGAAAAATATTGAGGAAAGTCGTGTACAAATTTTAGATCTTGGTTCGCAATATTTCAAAGATATGATCTATGGAAGTTATAGTTTTTTCAGGCTCCCAAATTTCATCTCAAAGAGGTGACCATGCGAAAATAATCATAACTATCTCTCTCTCTCTCTCTCTCTGAGCATCTGATTGGAATTCTGTAAAAATTGGCCATAATTACACGGACCTTGGTTTCCCGTGTATCAATTTCAGAGCTGAAGGAGAAAACAGTGACACGTGGCACACTATACAAGTTTTCTCTACTGAACCAGTCCATAATTAGGTCATTGTGGGAGATTGGGCATAAATTTTCCTTGAAGAATCCAAATCAGGTTAGACCTGTGGCATTCGAAAAAGGATTCATAGGGATACTACGGGGCCGAATTTAAGATATTGAAGATCCAAAATCATAGAGATAATTTAGTTTCAATATCGAGCTCCTCAAAAGCAAGAAAAATGTGTGTATTTTTTTTCGAATTGCATAAGTCTTGTGTGAAAAATCAGTTTGAATTGATTCCAAGGGCATATTGTAGAATAGATATCAGTATTGGGTTCTAAAATTTCCCCTAAAAAGAATTAAACACCCATTAAGCCTTCAGAAGGCTCTACTATGACTCATGAAGACGAAGAAGTGCAACATGACATATCAAAATTACAGAGCAAGTGCACCAAATTTCTCTCTCGCAAAGAGCAACAAAAAATGAAATGGAAGTTTGAAGAAAGGCGTTGAAGCTAATATGGATGCTTTGAGGAAATGAATGGAAGCTAAGATGGATGGCATGGAAGCTAGCATGGAAGCTAAGATAGATGACATGAAAGGAAACATGGAAAACATGAAGAATGATCTAAAAGAAGACATGGAAGGTTTGACAAAGTTGATACAAGAAATTTTTCCTAATGGCAAAAATATAATAGAGGAGACTCATGATGAGAAAAAAATAAATGTTAATCATGATTTCATAAACTCTAACGTTGAAGGGAAGAACCACCATATTCCAAAGATGGATATGAGTAAGTTTTATGGAAATGACCCCGTAACATGGATACTACAGAAGGAGCAATATTTTGATCTCAATAATGTGAAAAACACACAAAAGGTACGCATTGCAACTTTACATTTGAAACAAAATTCATTTGTATGGTATCGATGGCTTTACTCCCATGAAAAAATTATCACTTGGTCAATTTTTATGGAGGAAATGATAGCACATTATGAGGATACAAAGAGAAACACCTTCTTTAGCCAATTGATAAATCTCAAACAAAAGGGTTCAGTGGTAGAGCACATTGAGGACTTCCAAAAATTTAATATAAGGGTAACTGATATTCTAGAGGAACACAAGATTGATGTCTTCATAAGGACTTTAAAGGATAATATCCAACATGAAGTTCGTGTTTGGGAACCTGATTCATTGGAGAAGGCATTCAGGTTGGAAAGAAAAATTGAATGTAAAATTATGGCAAGAAGGAAGCCTACCACTCACATCTATAAATATTGAATTATGGCTAAACCTAGACTTCCACAACCTGCAAGGTTGACACCACAACAATTGGAAGAAAAAAGAGAAAAAGGGATTTGCTTTGTGATAGAAAATACACTAAAGGTCATAAGTCTGTTGAGAAGAAATTATTTTACATAGATTGTGAAGAGGAGGAAGAAAATGAACAAGAAACTTCAAAAGAAGAGGATATACACCAGGAATTAATCCTAGAAGAAGAAGAAGTGAGTCCGAACATATTGTATAATGCATTGGCATGGATTACCACTCCTTAAACTCTCAAGATATAATGAAATATCAAGAAGAAAAGGTAATAGTGTTGATTGATTTGGGTAGTACCCATAATTTTATTCATTGTAAGGTAGCCAAGGAATTGAATTGTTTCCTATACCGAGCACCAAAATGTCAAGTGATGGTTGCAAATGGAGGAACTATAAATTGCTCTGGAAAATTCCATAATATCAAGCTAACCATGGGGGAATATGTATTGAATATTCCAATGATTTCCATTCCAATGGGAGGTGCCAATGTTGTACTAGGAGTATAATGGTTACAATCTTTGGGGATGGTAGCTTTTAATTTTCAAGAAATTTTCTCGAAATTTTTTTCGGAAGGAAAGGAAATCGAATTACAGGGTATCGCAAGGAAGCTGGGAAAGATAATAAGCTCTAATTCCATGACAAAGCTTCTCAAGAAAGAACAAAGAGGTGTAATTTTTTTAGGTAAACTTGACTTGGGATAGAGTCAATGTTGACTAGGGTAAATAGTAGTGGTTTTGGAGCACAGGGTATTGTGCACCCATGGTTTTCAGCCCATGGTATTGCATGTAATGGAGCCTATAAAAGGTTGGGAAGACTTCATTGTCATGTAGGCCTGGAGGTGAGTGGTGAAGGCTCACTTGGCTGGATTGGCCAGGGTTGTGGCCAATGGTTAATGAAATTTCATTGGTTGGGTTTTCCCCGAAGTTTGGGGTTTTCTCAAATAAACATATGTGTTTATGTTTATGTGCTTTGTTTCTGGTTATGTTTATTTATTTTTCTCAGTAAATTCTTTATTTATTCCCGCGGTAAAATTCTAACAAATGGTATCGGAGCCATGGTCCAGGTTTTGGCTTCAGAGGGATGCCTTTGTGGACTCTCTAACGAGAGTGGGTTGAAAATGGTTTTTCCGTTAAATATTGTGTGATGATAAGAATTTATATTCTTTGGTTGTTTACAGATCTAATTTGAAAGTAGGAGATCCAATGAGTAAGGATTTATGTCAGATTTGTGATCGAGAATATTCTGAAAGAGAAGAGGCGGTGGCTAACAAGCACCTCGATCTGCGTGTAATCGATAATGAAAAAGCTGCTACTTGGTGAGATCCACAACCCATGTGAAGGATCAGCCAAATTCGAAGGAAGCTATAGCTATAGTGTAGGCGTGGCTAGAAAAGTAAAGGCGTGGAGCCTATGGTATAATGATGGTCGGTGTTGATCCAATGCAGTTCTCAGACTTACAACGTGAGGAAGACTTTGGAGACCTTCACTCACAGACGGAAGTTGGAGCTCTTCATTCTCAGTCACAACAGGATGGTCGACAACGTCGCCCTGCAGATCCTGGCTGCTCGAGCGGGAGTAGTGACATATGAAGCACTGTTGCAAATTATATCCATCTCTAGAGATTTCCTCAGCAACACCGAGAACCACGAGGCTAGAGGAATCACGGTTAGGCTAGAGGAACCAGACGTGCAGTTTGGTTCTATCGAGGAAAATATCGTCATGGGGAATTTGGTAACATTTGGATGCATGTTTCTCATGGCTGGCAAGGGAAAGGAGCCCTGTCCATGCTGAGCTACAGGTTTCCCATGGCATTGAAGACCATAGAGTAGCATCGGGCCCAAATAAAAATGGGCATTCCTGTCTTGTGAGGTGATTCATAAGTGGGAAGCAATCGATGATAGGCTTGGTGCCTGCGTTCTCCACTCCTGGACTTATGAGTGAGGATGGTATGGAGCAGACAATGCAGGCAGAGGCATGGGCACTTACGCATAAGGAAAATGCATGGGTGAGCTACGAAAATGCGACGGAAAAGCTCTGGTGAGACATCGGGTAATGCTTTGAGTGCAGAGTCTACAGGAAGGAGAATGGAAAGAGGAAAGAGATCAGGATATCACAGTAAATCAAGAAAAGGCAGATCCAAGTCTAGGTCGAGGATAGTGTGTTGGAAATGCGGAAAGAAAGGACACCTAAAGAAAGACTGTAGATCTCGAAAGGGAAAATAAGGAGACGCGCAACAAGAAAACAATCATGAAGCAAATGTGACAGATGATGTGTTACAAGATGCTTTGATTATTTCTTTCGAAAAATTTATTGATTCCTAGGTAGTAGATTCAGGGGCCTCATTCCATGCCACACCTGATAAGAAATATTTTCATGACTATGTTCAAGGAGATTTTGGACAAGTCCATTTGGGTGATGATAAACCCTGTAAAATTTTTGGAATGGGTAAGGTTCTTGTAAAACAGTAGAATGGAAACCAATGGCTATTAAAGGAGGTAAGGCATGTTCCAGATCTAAAGAAAAATCGGATTTCAAGAGAGCAGTTAGGCGGTGAAGGTTGTGTGACAACTTTCACAGATAAAGCTTGGAAGGTCACCAAAGGAGCCCTGGTAATAGCAAAAGGTGAAAAGGTTGGTACATTGTATTTATGCAATGGTATTTTTAACTTTGTTAATGCTTTAAATTCCAAAGGAGCAGATGCAGCATTATGGCATCATAGGCTCAGACACATGAGTGAGAAGGGGATGAAGATTCTTCACTCAAGAAATTTGTTGCCAGGTTTGAAGAATGTTGATTTGGAATTCTGTGAAAATTGCATTTATGGAAAACAAAAGAGAGTCAGATTTCTCAGAGTTGGGAAAGAAAATAAGAGCGAAAAATTGGAGCTTGTGCATACAGATGTATGGGGATCTACTCAGGTATCATCTCTCAGTGGCTCTAACTATTATTTTATGGTTATTGATGATGCAACTAGAAAAAAAATGGATTTATTGTATTCAAAATAAATCTGATGTATTTGATACTTTCAAGAAATGGAAAGCTTTGGTTGAGATTGAGACAGGAAAGAAGTTGAAGTGTCTCAGATTAGACAATGGAGGTGAATATTGCAGCAAAGAGTTTGATAGGTACTGTTCAGAGCATGGAATTCGTAGAAAGAAGACAGTTCCAAGAACACCACAATAAAATGGTGTGTCAGAAAGGATGAACAGAACAATCATGGAGCGTGCAAGGTGCATGAGGTTGCATGCAGGATTGCCTTTACAATTTTGGGCAGATGCTGTAGATACTGTTTTTTATCTAATAAACAGAGGGCCTTCAAGTTCCTTGGATGGTGGTATTCCAGAGGAAGCATGGACAGGTAAAAAGGTAAACTACTCTTTTTTAAAGCCTTTTGGTTGTGAGGCCTTGTCCATATTAATAAAGAAAACAGAACAAAGCTTGAGGCAAAATCAAAGAAATGTACCTTTATTGGATATGGTGCTAATGATTTTGGTTATCGCTTATATGATTATGAAAATCACAAAATCATTAGGAGCAGAGATGTAATATTCAATGAAAGGGTCTTTTATAAGAATCAGTTGCAGGAAAAGAAACAGGAAAAAGAAAGCAAGGAATATGCGGTTCTTGATGAAATAACTGAAAAAGTAAAGGTGCCTGAAAATGATAATAATCAACAACCACAGCAGCAGCAACCACCACAACAGCAACAGGCACCTCAAACACCTGAAAGTGGTGTTAGAAGATCTACCGGGATAAGTAGACCCCCTGAACGATACTCTCCTTCATTATATTATTTATTGTTGACTGATTCTGGTGAACCTGAATGTTATGAAGAAGCAATGCAGGTTGAAAGTAGGAAGAAGTGGGAGCTAGCCATGGAAGAAGAGATGGACTCCTTAATGCATAACCAGACTTGGGACTTAGTCAAGTTGCCTGCAGGTAAAACTACATTGTAGAATAAATGGGTTTACAGGCTGAAGGAAGAAGATGGAGGAAAACAGAGGTACAAAGCTAGACTTGTGGTGAAGGGGTTTGCACAGAAGAAAGGTATTGATTTTGATGAAATATTTTCTCCTGTTGTTAAGATGATTTCAATCAGAACTATCTTAAGTCTTGTAGCAGTGGAAGATTTACATCTTGAATAGTTAAATGTAAAGAAAACATTTCTCCAGGGAGATTTGGAGGAAGAGATATACATGCAGCAACCAGAAGGATATGAGGTCAAAGGGAAAGAAAAATTGGTGTGCAGGTTAAAGAAGAGCTTGTATGGCTTAAAACAAGCTCCAAGGTAGTGGTATCTAAAATTTGACAGTTTATGTCTAAACAAGGTTATACTAGATCTCACTCTGATCATTGTGTTTATCTGAAAAAGAAAAATGATGGCAGCTATATTATATTGTTATTGTATGTAGATGACATGCTTGTTGCAGGGTCTAACATGCAGGAAATAAATGTGCTCAAAAAAAAATTGGAAAATTCATTGGCAATGAAGGATTTGGGAGCTGCAAAACAGATCCTTGGTATGAGAATAACTAGAGATAGGAAAAATAAAAAATTAACACTGTCTCAGAATGAGTACATACAAAAGGTGTTGAAAATATTTAATATGCACAATGCAAAACTAGTTAGTACACCTTTTGCTAGCCATTTAAAACTTAGTAAGGAGATGTGCCCAAAGACCCAAGAAGACATGGATTATATGTCTAAAGTTCCATATGCATCAGCAGTTGGAAGCTTAATGTATGCAATGGTCTGCACAAGGCCTGATATTGCACATTTAGTGGGAGTTGTAAGCAGGTACATGAATAATCCAGGAAAAGAACATTGGATGGCAGTGAAATGGATTCTCATATATTTGAGAGGTACCACAAATCAAACATTATGCTTTGGTGGTTCAAACATTGCTCTACAGGGATATGTTGATGCAGATATGGTAGGTGACAGAGATAATAGGAGGAGCACTACAGGATATGTATTTACTGTAGGTGGAACAACTATCAGTTGTGTTTCAAAAATCCAAAGTGTGCTCACTAGAAGTTCCAACATCAAAATCATCTATTTTTCCAGATCTCCAAAAAGTCTTGGACAATCATTCTAAGGTGTTTGAAACTCCCAAAGGACTCCCACCTATTCATGATCATGATCATGTTATTCATTTGATTCCAGGAAGTGTTCCTCCAAACATTAGGCCTTATAGATATCCCTATGTCCAAAAGAGTGAAATTGAACGTATGATTGCAGAAATGTTAGAGGTTGGTATAATCAAACCTAGTCAAAGTTATTTCTCTGCTCCAGTAGTATTGGTGCATAAGAAGGATGGGTCATGGCGCATGTGTTCGGATTATAGGGAGCTCAATAAGCTCACTATTAAAGATAAATTTTCCATTCCTGTGATTGATGAATTATTGGATGAATTACGTGGAGAAATTTATTTTACCAAGTTGGATCTTCATTCAGGATATCATCAAATCAGAATGAATACTGAAGATATTCTGAAAACAAAATTTTAAACTCATGAGGGTCATTATGAATTTTTGGTCATGCATATTGGCCTTACCAATGCACCTTCTACATTTCAAGGGTTGATGAATTCCATTTTCAAACCCTTCCTTAGAAAATTTGTTCTAGTATTTTTTTATGATATACTAATCTACAATAGGTCTTGGAAGGATCATGTTCAACATGTTGATAGTGTGCTCAAACTATTGGAGGAGAAACAATTATATGCAAAAACATCCAAATGTTTCTTTGGATTACAAGAGGTGGAATATCTGGGTCATATTGTATCTCGCGAGGGTGTTAAGGTAGACCCTAACAAAATTAAAGCCATCAAGGAATGGAAATTCCCCACAACCATAAAGAAGTTGCGAATATTTTTCGGGTTAACAGGATATTATCACAAGTTTGTTAAGAATTATGGGAGAATAGCAGCACCTCTAACAACATTATTGAAGAAAGATGCATTTTCATGGACTCCTGAAGCAACTAAGGTCTTTGAACATCTTAAAGAGGCAATGTGCCTAGCACCGGTCTTAGCTACGCCAGACTTCACAAAAACCTTTATTGTGGAATGTGATGCCTCAGGAAATGGAATTGGTGCAGTTTTAATGCAGGAAGGAAGAACCATTTCTTTTGAAAGTCGTCCAATCAAAGGAAAGTATTTACAGAAACCTATTTATGAGAAGGAAATGTTAGCAATACTGCATGCACTAAAGAAATGGAGAACTTACCTAATGGGAAGACACTTCAAGGTAAAAACTGATCATGATAGTCTGAAACACTTTTTGGAACAAAGACTATCTTCAGAAGAGCATCAAAAATGGGTCACAAAGATGTTGGGTTATGACTTTGAAATAATCTACAAAAAAGGAAAGCTTAATGTTGTTGCAGATGCACTCTCAAGAAAGAGTGAAGAGGTGGAAGCATTGCTTTGTGCCATTTCTATTATCCAACCAGATTGGATAACCGAAGCAAGAGATGAATGGAAGAAGGACAAAGATGTATGGACACTCATTCAAAAGTTGCAGCAAGATCCTAGTACATCTGATACATTTAGTTGGGAAAATGATTCCTTATGGTACAAAGATCGCTTATATCTTTGTAAGAATTCCCAACTAAAACAAAATATTCTTTTGGAATTGCACACTTCTCCTTTAGGAGGACACTCAAGATTTTAAAAACTTACCACAGGGTGAAGAAAGAATTTTTTTGGGATGGCCTTAAATCTGATATTCAAAAGTTTGTGGCGGAATGTTTGGTTTGCCAGCAGAATAAAGTGGAAACAATTAAGACCCCGGGACTTCTACAGCCTTTATCCATTCCAAGTCAACATTGGGAGGAGATTTCAATGGATTTTATCACAGGTTTACCTAAGTCCGAAGGAAAGAGTGTCATCATGGTGGTAGTTGATAGACTTACCAAGTATGCACACTTTTGTGCATTATCTCATCCATTTAAAGCAAGTACAGTTGCCACTACATTTATGGAAACAATTCAAAAGCTACATGGAAACCCAAACATTATTGTAAGTGACAGAGATCCCATTTTTCCTGGAAATTTTTGGATGGAATTATTTTCTTGTTTGGGTACTCAACTAGCTCATAGCTCATCTTATCATCCTCAATCCGATGGTAAAACTGAGATAGTGGATAAATCAAGGATATATTTGTTGTTTTGTATTTAATAAGAAAACACGATGGGTCAATTGGTTACCTCTTGTTGAATGGTGGTATAACACTTCCTTCCATACTGCAACAAAAATGACCCCATTTATGGAACTTTATGGATATCATCCAACATCCATCACATCATCTTTACAAGAAAAATCGAAGGTTCAAGCAGTGGAAGATCACATCGAGCATCAACAAGAAGTTCTCCAAATCTTAAAGGATAACCTAAATTTGGCACAAAATCGATTAAAACAACAGGAAAATCAACATCGCAGCCAGAGAAGTTTTGATGTAGGAGAATGGGTATTTTTACGGCTACAACCATACAAAAAAATGTCCCTCAAGCAAGCTAAGAATGATAATAAATTATCACCAAAGTACTATGGTCTTTACAAGGTGTTGCAAAAGATTGGTACTATGGCATACAAATTGGAGCTTCCTCCTTCTTCACGTGTGCATCCAGTTTTCCATGTTTCATGCTTAAGAAGGTTATAGGTGACAATCTTCTAGTGCAAACAATATTTCCAGAACTTGATGAGGAAGGAAAAATCATATTGGAACCTGGAGTAGTCACGGAAACAAGAACTCGACAAGAAATCAAGATGTCATCAAGTTATGTGACTGCTTCAGGTTCCAATATGATTTTTCCTTCCTCTTCAAATTCTAGAAATATTGATTTTTGATTGATTTCGTAGTTGTCGAGATTTACTAAAAATCAAGATTTCATCTAAGTATACTATCACAAATTCATCTAGAAAAGGCCTCAATACATCATTTATCACACGCATGAAAGTAGCAGGAGCATTACAAAGACCAAAGGGTATAACCAACCATTCAAACAAACCTTGCTTTGTTTTGAATGTTGTCTTCCATATGTCTCCTTCATCAATTATAATTGAAGGATAGGAACTCTTTAATTTCAACTTGTAAAGAAATACTTTGCATCTTCACTCGACTACAATCATCAATTCTAGGAAGTGTGTAACGATTCTTTACCGTAATTTTGTTCAATGCAAGGAAGTCCACACACATGCACCATGTTCCATCCTTCTTTGGCACCAAAAAAATAGGTGACCCACATGGCTAAGTACTTGGTTTGATAATCCCTTTGTCCAACAACTCTTGAATTTGATTTTTAATTTCTGCACTTTCCATCACTGACATCTTTTACATGCCAATGTTAGGAAGAGGAAAATCTTGCTACAATTGAATTTCATGTTGGATTCCCATCTTGGGAGGAAATGCTTTCGGCTCCTAAAAAATATCATCATATTGGTTAACAACCTCAACCAAATCAGATTTTAATCTTAAATCACAACCTTGAAAAGGTTCCTTTTCAACATCATTCTTTTCCTTGACCATTAGAAGCACAAAAATCTTGCTAGAATTAATGTGTCTCTTCATTTGTCTGACATTTACAAGTGAAAGATTTAGTTTCTATAGATGTGCTCTAACAATGTACTCTATTCCATATTTGAACAAGTGATACTTGTTTTCATGGCGATGGAAAATATATTTTCTATCATACAAATATGGGATTCCCAACACAATTCTAGAAATATCAAGTGGTACGACATCAAGTTCAACTTCATCTAGAAAGTTTGTTGTATTTGCAAATTTAAAGATGCATTTCCTTGTAACTTGTAAGTTTACATTCTTGAATATCCAGCCTAAAGGACAAGGTCTTGGATGAGGAATGGTCTCTAATTTTAGTTTCTTGAATAAGTCTTCAGAAATAAAATTTTCTTATGAACCACAATCAAAGAGTGTATCAATTTTGGTGTGCTTTGAAATAACCCGAATATGGAAAATTTCAATTCTAGTTTTCTCATCTTGAGTATCATTAGGAAAAATTGAAAAGCTAGTTCTTTCTATGTCCTTACCTTTCATTCCCATTGTTGCGATCTTTGTTTAATTTCCCGAATCAAAGCCTAAGTCATGTTGTGTAGTTGCAACTATCTTTTGCTTCCCCTTGCTATTAAACTTCTTTGGTTTCATCTTAAGATTAAGCTTCCAACAATAAGCTTCATCATGACCATATTTGGAAAAATGTTTGCATGTTAGTTTTTCTCCTTCCTTTTTGATGGATGTGTTCTTCTTTCCCTTTCCTTTAAAATTGTTCTTACCCTTGTCTCCACTTGTGAATGGATTATTTCTACCCTCTTGTGTAATTATTTTCCCTTTGCTTCAAGATGAGTTTCCTAGACACAAACTTCATCTAAGCTTATAGGATTAAACATAAGGATAGTATTTCGTAAATAACTATGTAAACCCCCAATATATTTCAACACATTAGCTTGTGAATTCAAATATACACCTAATATCAAGCATATTCTTATAAATTCTTGAGCCCCTTGCTATTAAACGTCTTTGGTTTCATCTCAAGATTAAGCTTCCAACAATAAGCTTCATCATGACCATTTTTGGAAAAATGTTTGCATGTTAGTTTTTCTCCTTCCTTTTTGATGGATGTGTTCTTCTTTCCCTTTCCTTTAAAATTGTTCTTACCCTTGTCTCCACTTGTGAATGGATTATTTCTACCCTCTTGTAAAATAATTTTCCCTCTGCTTCAAGATGAGTTTCCTAGACACAAACTTCATCTAAGCTTATAGGATTAAAAATAAGGATAGTATTTCGTAAATAACTATGTAAACCCCCAATATATTTCAACACATTAGCTTGTGAATTCAAATATACACCTAATATCAAGCATATTCTTATAAATTCTTGAGTGTAGCTTTACATACTTTCATCGTTTAGTTGTCTAAAATTCTGCCAATCCATAATAGCCTTTTTCATATAAGCTAATGGATAAAATTGTCTTCTAAGTGAAGCAATAAAATCTATCCTTCATATCCTCTTGTGTTTTGGCTTCCCACCAAATCAAAGCATCACTTTCCAACCTCAATGAAGCCAACTGAAACTTTGTTTCATCATATTTGATGTTTTGGACCCTGCAATAAAATTCAAGTTGACAAACCCAATTATCAAGTATTTCAGCATTCACTTCACCATTATACATAAGCAGTTCAAATTTTATATCAAGTTTTAATAAGGGAGTTTTACCATGCACCCTTGGGGTATGTGGAGGTGTTTGAGTAACAGTGGTTGTGGAAGAGGAAGAAGATGAGGGTGAGGATGGAGGTGAAGATGATGGTGGAGAAGAAGGTGGTTCGTCACCATTTCCATTTGAAGGCTTATCATCATATCCTCCTTTTCCTCCAGAAGAAGCCTCTCCTTTTGAAGGCTTGGAACTTTCAGCCTGCAATCTTGAAGTCCTCTCTTCATAGAGAACCTTGACCATTTAAGTCATGTCAATGAAATATTTTCTGAAATTCTTTTCTTCATTTGACATGTTACTTTTTGAAGCTTCAACTGTAATTTGTGGAAGGATTTATGGTGGAGCTTGAGGAAATTTTTCTCTCCTTTTCCTTGACCTAACTTGAGGACTTGCAACCACAAGCTTTCCTTCTCCTCTCTTGAGCTTCAATCTTGTAAGCATCACATATACTCACAAATAATTAAATCCTCACAACAGCAAGAAAACCAAAGCTCTGATACGAAACTTGATTTGTATGAGATCTTAATCAAATTGTTCTTGAGGGTTTGCAAATTACAAGTGTTTAAAGTGAATTTTTGAGATATTTTCTATTAATATTTAAACCCATAAAGCATGTAAATAAACTCTGAAATATACAGAAACAACAGACAAATGCACCATAATAATAACAACACACAACATATGATGAAGGACTTCACCCCTCCTAGTCTAAGCCTCCTTGGTCCAGCTTCCAATGGCTTGGTCCTCTTTAATTATGCTCAAAATGGTGATTACACACATTTACAATGCTCAAATGGCTTCAAAACCTGTTCGATCAGCTTCAAAATACCAAAAAATTCTTGTTTAGCCTCTTTCTGATCCAAAATTGGTCAAAAACTAGAAAATTTATGAGCCTCCCTAGTTTTCCTGCTAACATCACCACAATTTCCCCAAAATCTGGACCAGTCCTACAAATTATCCCTTAATTTGGCTAACTTGGCTATAATTTCCTGAATTTCTGGGCAAAATTGTCAGAGCATTAAAATGCCCAATAATGGCTATAATTTTTCAAACTATATAACATTGGCATCGAATTAATATTTTTTAATTATAAAAATCACTAGGTAGTCTGATAATTGCCGGAGGTAAGGCTCCGATGAGGACATGTGTAGCGGTTTGAACTAGCGATTTACCCTGGTGGTTGCAGTTGTCGTCGGGTCGTAAGTGTAACGACTATCACATAACACGGTTTACACGACGGCAAGCTAGTTTTTATGGGCCTCTGCACCCCCAGTTCCAGTGGATGGTTGCATAGCAAATAATATGGGGAGGCTGGGGCTAAGCCTTGGCCCCTACCCTAAACCTCCACACTTAAAATTTATAACATGATTTCAATCTATGTATTAATAAGTAACACATATGGTCCAATGGATGGTGTTGTTTACAGTGAGGTCTTATGTTAAATATTTGGCCCTAAACAAATGTTGTTGGCCTCCTGTGCTGCCACGTTGCGGCCTCTGGTTGGGCCACATGGCAGCATGTGGTTGGCCACCTTCCCAACCAATGAAACTCATCCACAACTGAACCAATCAAAAGAGGACAAGTGTCAGAGCTTGATAGGCTTTAAAAAAATACCTTTCAACCAACTAGAAGAGGCCACGTGGCATCCTTCCACTGGCCCAAAATACACAGTTACCTGTCCTTTTTTTTTGAAAAAGTCACCTGTTTGGAAAAGCGGACATAACGTTGTTTTGGGAGCATACAGTGTGGGTTTTCCACGAAACAAGTTGTGCTAGATTCAGAATGACGAGATCTACGTGGTCATTCTAGTTCCACGCCATTTTGACAACTTTAATTTTTGAGCATAATTTTGAGCACCTGATCAGGGTCACAAAAAAAATCAAGCAAGATCCTCTATAATTCACTAAAAATAAAGGAAAATAACAATAATTAACTACTTAAGAATTTTTAAACTCATTGTGGCATATTCATGGATAAAAATAATAAGAATGGTAATTAATGGTTTAGAAAATGAGGTGAAATGATTAAAAATAAAGGTTTGGAATGGTGGAAAATATGAAAACATGGAGACTCAAAATCTCCCCCACACCTCCACATTTTCATGTCACCATGCAAGAAAACTAGGGCTAGTCACAGATCCTTCATGAGGGTTGAGTTGTAGAATCTCCATTGTTGAAATCTACCATATTTTCATAAGGTCATATTTTCCTTGCATTTTATTTTCATACCTGCCAATTTTTTTTTCATTTTTATGAGTTATTTCCTTTAATTTCATTTAACACTCCTCACCCTTCATCCCCATGGATCGCTTTCAACTCTTTGAACTCAAACCACCCAGTTTTAATAGAGTCCAGAAAAACATAATAATGAATTTAGAGCTCTAGTAAATGTTCCTTATTCCTGTACAAAAGAATCTAGTGATGTGTGCATTTGTAGTTATACTATGATATAAATGTACAAGACATTGACATATTATCCATTTTCATGTCTTCCCTAGGTGACTTTACAACTGTATTGGATATTAGAACCTTTAATTTCTCATTAGAGCTATTAATCCATCAAATTTCTGAATGAGGCAAGGGTGTAGTGTGGTGGCATGCTTTACAATCAGAAAGAAAATCTCTCTTATGATCTAGACCTTGAATCGAAGCAAGTCGAAATATCCTTGCCTTTGATTGGAAATCATGAGAGCTATTTGCTTCATATTGTTCACTAAATTTTCTCAACCTGTTGTTAACATCTAATTTCACCTTAAGAACAAAATAGGCATCAACTTATTATCATTTCCATGGGATCATTTCTTATTCTCATTAAATTTAGTTAAAAAAACTATGAAAAATAGTTTTCATACATAAATGGTACAACCTCTTCTTCAATATTTTTTTCTCTAGTATAAATTTGTCCATTTGAAAATATCAGCAATCAAAGGAATTGATCGGTTCCATGGCATGGTATTCTCTTCAAAAATGTGTAGGAAATAAAAAGAAAAATGTAATATATAATGGATGTAACAAGTTCAAGATTCTAGGTCACAAGAAGCAGAGTCAAAGGGAACAAAGATCCAAACAACTACCCTTCAACAAGTTCTCCAAGCCCTAGTATACAAGCTCTTTTGATTTTGATGACAGGAAATGGATTACATAACATATGGAAGTTGTAGTAAAATCTATAAGGAAATTTTAAGAATTTTTATTTTTATTTCAAACAAGAAATAGTCCCAATTAATCCTTATCATTTTATGCTCTAGTGCAACATCTAGGTGAAATTGGAATATGGTTGTTGCATTGAGATTTGGATGGACAGTATTGACTGAAAGAATGAATTTTTCTAGGAGGAGATTTCAACCTTTTTCCTAACTTGAACCTTGGTTTAATTGTGAACTTAAATTTCTTTGAGAATAATTCAATTGGATTTGAAATTCAACATTTGTAGTCTTCCCACCTGTGTCACCTAATGAGTATGAAATATTAAACTCTCTTATGTCAATATCCAAAAATTTATTTCCTAGACACACGATTTTGAAAATAAAGGATTATATATAGCATAAGTCCTTATTAAAATTTCATCTCACACCATCTTACATCCAGTCATAATTGCAAATCGAAATCATACTTGCACCTATTTGTCTATTACTTAGAGATGTGAATGGTGGAATATCTACTAGAGCACTCTTAGCATATGGTAGAGGTTGAAACATATCCACAATCCAAGAAAATTAATTAGTGAATTATCGATCGTGCAATCCCATATGGAATTATGGCCATTTAATACCACCCATATGTGTAAGTGAACCCAATTGTGCACCTACCACGTAAGGTGGCATCACAAGTCCTTAGACACAGTGATCAAGTGGTGTCAAGTATTCGTCCCAAATGTCCCATATTGTTATCTCGAGAGTGGCCTCCCTGTCCATGTAGTTCTTGCACAACATCCCCATGTACTTCCTCTATTTTCTTGGGGCCCTCAATTTTCCTCTTTTTTTTCCATCCATTCTTCCTCAAATCAATCATATCCTTCAACATGAACCTCATATAGAGGTAAGCCCTTGGTTATTGGACATTTTTTTTATCCTATTGAATTAAGCATAAATATTTTCATTTGCCTTTGAATGGTCAATCACATGAACAATAGTGATCATTAGTTTACACAAAGCTTCAAAATGTTCCTCCTCTAGATGTTAACATTCACTAGAAACTCTATTGCCACCTTCTACTACAAATCCTTCAAACTTGGAACAATTTTTTTGAGTTTATCACTACCATATATAAACCAATTCCTTAGGAGCTTAGACTCATTATTGGAAATAAAAATGTTTTCCCGTATTTTTCTTCAATGTAAGTGAAGCCAAAGCCTGGATCCCAACCACTTTCAAATGCATTATCTCTTTGGTTCTTTCCAATGATGATTTCTATCAATCACCTTATTTGTGTGTTGGAATAGAAAATGAAAAAATGATTCTTAATGGATTGGATAAACATCAATAGAGACAATGAAAAACATATAGGGATAAGATCCATTCTATCATGTGGTTGTAAAATTAATCCTTCAACTAATATTTAATCTTATTGAGAAATTTCATCACAAATAAAAAGCACATTGATTGTCATGAAGCAGTTAATTGCACTTATTTTATTGATTGAGGTGTATATTTTGTATAAATTATGAGGCAGATTTTCAATTTCTCATGAAATTTTAATCTAAATCACAAGACACAAACCTAATATAATTATTTATAGAATTCAATTCATTATTTATAACATCAATCACAAACATGCAATAATAAATAACACACATGCACACAATATTTTCCAGGGGAAAGCAATTTTCTAAGAACCCCAATGTCTACTTGCATTAATATGATGAATAGAGATGCATTACAATTGCTTTGCTCAAATGAGCACAACCTACAAATGAATAATGTCCTATCTCTCTGCTCACTTAGAAGATTTGAACCAAAATTAGTCAATTTATGCCTCTTCTTGAGCCCATATTTCCTTGCACAATTCTTGAGGAAATTAGATCCATATTAATTAGGAATTTCCTCCAAAATTACTACGCAATTCCCAAGGTTGATCATCTAACTGCATGAAATACCTGTACACTCCAAAATAGTTTACAATTGATGTTACACTACCTTGGAATCTCCACCTCAATGGGGTGACTCGAATTCTCTGCATGCACTAGCTATTTTTGGCTAACTGATTAGTTAACTGGATGATCATTGAGTTTGACTAAAGTCCCACTACACAACTGACCTTCCACTGGTTCCTCCAACAATTAGAACTAGTTTATCTAAACACAACATAAAATAATTGAATTAGATTGCTAAAAATTAGAAATCAATCATTCTTAACTGAACTCAATCCCTCTAGCTCTAATTAACTAAGTTAACTGAGTGACAAGTTCCATGTCACCTTAGTTAACTACCTCCAAGATTTATGTTGATGTGGAAATTCAAATTATCTCTAGTTTGACCAAGGAAAAGTCAAACTAATATTTTTTTATGCATTTTTCAACACTCCCTCTCAGCAAGAAAGGGATTATCAACTACCCCTATCCTACTCCTATGGAACTCAAAATTACCTCTTGGCAAGGCCTTTTTCAAAATGTTAGCATCTTATTCCTCTGTTGGAATGTATTCGAGCAACATTATCCACCTCTACACACAGTCCCGTAAATGGTGATACCAAATATCTAGATGCTTGGATCGATCGTGAAATAGCGGATTCTCATAGTTCTTAATGCAAGTCTTATTATTACAATAGATCACTATTGGATTCATCATCTGACCAAAAATTCCCGCAAGTATCATTCTCATCTAGATTTCCTCACATGTTGTTTGAATTACATCCATGTATTTTTCTTCTGCTGAGTTAAGCACTGTATATATTTGCTTCATGTTTTATCAGTAAACTAGTACAGACCCAACACTATGTACTATTTTGGTCAGATGGAATCCCCACCCAATCTGCATCTATGAATCCACACAACTTCACTTCATCCATCCTTCTGTACCATATCCAAAACTAGGTAGTGCCTCTGAGGTACCGTAAAACATGCTTAGTTGCCTTCCAAAATAATTTAGTTGGCCTAAACATAACTTGGCTCGGCTTGTTGACTCCATATGACATATTTTCTCGCGTGCTCACAATACACATTAATGAAGCCACTAACTACTGATAAATGGTAGCATCCACTTCTTCAATTGAAGTGGCATCCTCCTACCTCCTATTGGTCGCTAGAGGTGTCTCCATGGGTTCACTATTTTCCATGTGGAATATTTTTAGTATCTCATTTTCATACTTTCCTTGAGAGAAAAATAGTTCCCCATCACCTTGCCATACTTCCAACCCAGGGAAGTAGTGCACAAGTCCCATGTCCTTCATTTAAAATTCCCTTGCAAGGTCCTCCTTGCAAGATATTATCAACTATTCATAACAATTTAAAATAAAATAATCAAAATATAAGACAATAATAATCAATTTAACTTCTACCAAAATATTATAGAGTTTCACATCTACTTCAATTTTGGTTAAACCCAAACTGTGAGATAGTTGTTGATTGTGGTGTACCAAGCACAAGGTGCGTGTTTGAGACCTTACAATGCTCGTTTGAGTCTGCACATATGAGAGTCTCTATTAAATGTATCAAAACACTTTGGTTGTTTGATGTACACCTCATCCTCAATAATCCCATTGAGTAATTTTGTTTTTACCTCCATCTGGTGGATCATCCACCCCATCTACGTAAACAGTGCAAGAATTGATGTGATGGATGAATACGTTGCTACGAGAGAAAAGGTTTCCTCATAGTCAATTGCCTCAAGTTGAGAGAATCATTTGGCAAAAAACTTGGCCTTATACTTCTCTATGCTTCTGTTTGTTGCATGCTTAGCCTTGAAGATCCATCTCGAACCCACTACTAATTTATCTGCGGGTCTTGGGACCACTTCCCAAACATTTTTATTTACAATGGATTAGTATTCCTCCACCATTGCATCAACCAAAAAAATTCTCTTTAATTATTCCTCAAAATAGGATGGCTTAGTATCTACAGGCTTAGTCATTAGATCCATGTAGCAATGTACCTTTCAAATGACCTTCTTTGCCTGTGTTGTGAGAGGGGGCTCCACATTCTCTCTAGAATCATGCAACAATCTATCAGCTTCCCTGGTTATTTTTCTACCTTATCTGGATGGTTATACTTGAGTGGTTGTCTCCACTCTATGCTCCTCAATTTTTGGGTACTCCACAACTTCCTGAGGCTCCTCCTTTGGATATAAAAGCTCCTCTTCTAGTGGGATCTGAAGTTCCCTCTCAAGAGAGCACCACATTACTTTATCCTCATCAAAATTTACATCCTTTTGCACACTGTCATTATGAGGGAAGATAAGTACACATGGTAGTTTTGAGGAGTTTCTATGTAACCCACAAATACCCCCAACTTTGTTGTCGACTCTAGATTCTTCCTTGTTTCTTTGGAGACATGGAAGTAAGCAAAGGCTCCAAATATCATGAAGTGAGTCACATACGACTTTCTCGTCAAGATGGAATCCTCGAGTGTAATCATACCAAGAATTCGATGAGGACTCTAGTTCTGTAGTCAGACTATTGTGTTGCATGTCTCTTCACACAAATGAAGTGGTAGGCATTATTCATGCAACATATCTGTTGCTACTCCCACAATGCTACGATTATTTCTCTTAGACACCCCATTCGGTTGTGGGAAGCTCTCTTTGAATGTATTCTTTCGCAGAGAATTTTTTTTATTAATTCGAAACATAATCACCTCCATTGTGACTCCTGAGAGCCTTCACCTTCTTGGAAGTTTATTTCTCAACAAGTTCCTTGAATTCTACAAACTTGGAGGATGTATCATCCTTCTTCAACATGAAGGATATCCAACATTTTCGTGATAAATCATCTACAAAAATGAAAAAATATGTGTGTCTAGCAGTGGAGGATGTTTAGAAAGGTCCAAAAACATTAGAGTGGATCCTCTCTAGGATTTCATATGCTTTCTTGTCCCAATCATGGAATGTGTATTTTGCATACTTCCCCAAAGTACAACCTTTGTAACCATCATGCTGCTCAAGTGCTCCTTTTGTTGGGAAAAATACTGAGAAGGGGGGGGGGGGGGCAGTGAATTAGTATTTAGAGCTTACTGAAAAGATTTTAACTTTTTCTTTACAGAATTCCATATGCGGCTTTGATCAACCCAACTCGCATATACATGCGCATATAATAAAAGAAACTAGCATATACTGATATAATTTTGCAGATTAGAAGAGCTTTTCAGGAACAATCTTTAAGTTAGTTTACCAATCATGCATCTGTTAGATAATCAGTAATTATGTGTAGTAACAATAGTATAAATCATCACACAAGAGAAACACACATGAACACCATTATTTAAGGTGGAAACCCAATTCGGGAGAAAACCACCGCTGTTGTCGTCTCTGTCTTCAATATTTATTACATGGAAAATTGTTTACAATATTGTACTTATGCAAAATCATATCAGTACGTAGGCATATACCTGTAGAACGCTACAACCTTATCTCATTTTCCAGCTACTATTGGAAGGGAGCTACAACCCCCTAATCTCGTTTACTAGCCACTACTGGAAGGGAGCTTCAACCCCCTGATTAGAACACCATCTTCTACTGGCAGGAAGCTTCTACTTCCATACTAAAGGCTTCAACCCTCAGAACCACTACATACCACATTTCATCAATTTTCATACTAGATTAAACAACATCAACACAACTCTTCATAAAAATCAACAACCATAAACTTTACCCAATACTTTAATCAGAATAGTGAGACCACTGTAACCAGAACTTCAGAATAACCCAGACTTCAAAATAAATATGTAGATACAAACTCAACCCTAATCATTCATCAACTTAAAATGCATATGCTACTTCGATTCACTGAACCTGCGTGCATACGTGCTTTCTTTCACATCAACCTGCGTATAGCTCTATGAATACTGTTTTTCAGAAAGTGATCAGTCTCAGATCCAGATCTGAGGTTTTCATTCAGATATCTTTAGAAATGCATAACCCTTCATCAGTTAGTCACCATCAATCATGTTTATTCTCTCATTGACCAAATTTTTACATAATCAACTTAGCAGCATATACAGTATTCAGACAACCCAAATCTACAAGAAGATTTCATTGATAGACAATAGACAAATAGCAGGAATAACAGAAAAACCTCTGCAATAAGCTTCATAAAACTCTAACTGCCTGTTGAAGAGGTAAATCCCCTCTGCGGATAGAGGCGATCCCTACTAGCCCAGAACGGGTCTAGCAACAATCATCAAATGCTACAGCGCAAGTTCCCAATTGTGAATAAACAGACCAATGATGGAGGCGTACCTGGAGTCCAACGCTATGATTCGTAGAAGAGACAGTGTTCCCGTTCCTTAGCCTTGGCAGATCACGATCCACACGATCTCCGTGAATGGACACCTGCACATGCAAGAAACAATACGAATACAAGCATAAAATCCAGAATACACAACTATATATCAGTCAGAAAGGATATAACTCATCATTATCATAAACGAAAGACAGAGTGGAACCATAACCAGTAGTCATTCATTAATAAACAATCGAAAGAGAGTACAACCAATGTTCTGACGCTGAGGTCTCCTTCGGAGGGGTCTCCAGTAGAACACGTCTCGCAAAGCCTGCCAAGGATGGGACAAGCCTCTCTTAGAGTCTCTCGACGATAGTATCCTTGCTTGAGTTTGGCCTTAAGGGAAGAATGAGGGCTCTTGCAGCATTAAGGCTCTTGGGAATTTGAGAACTTGGAGATTCAAGACTTGGGCACTTCAAGACTAGCTTGCAATGGAAATGGGAAAGCTTTTATAGATGGAGGAAGGGGAGTTGGGATCCCTATAATTGTGGGATTGGCCCTATCTTCAAGGAAGCTTCCATGAGAGGTGGAAAACCACTTCCCTTTCATGGAACTCCCGGAGCCAAACCTCCCAACTCAAGATAGATAATAGTTTCTGAGTCTGTTGAAACGAAACTTCCGCCATCTTTATTTAAAAAACACTCCTTAAATTGACTGGCGCGACTGCGACTCTGGGACAGAGCGCCAGTTGGCGCGGCCTCTTTGTAGGATTTTCCCCATTGGCGCGATTGATGAACTGGCTGTCTGCGCCAATGCAAAAAGGGATGTTTTTATGGTTTTTTGCAAGGAGATGTCCTCAGGGCAATTGAAGCTCATGTTCAGAGGAATGCAATGATGATGGTTTCAAGGCATGAAATTGCTCACAGGTCACATAATGGGCCCTCCAATGTGCGGGACGGGGAATGGTAGGGACGGTGACAAATTACTGTGTAACAGATGCCCCCTAAAGCATGAGGCTCGAGAGAGAGAGAGGGGTGAAATGCTTTACGAGAACGTGTCCAACTGAAGCTCCGCCGTCGGAAAACCTGCGTGGAGAAATACAGCTGATATCTCAAGTACATGATGTATATGCGGTATGGGCACAGCCATCCGAAATAGAGTATACTATAATCTAGATCCAGGGTATGGGCGCAGCCATCCAGTGAGGATCAATAAATAGACTCAGGTATGGTCGCAGCCATCCATTGAATAAGTCATGTAAATAATCATAATAATCCACAATATCGCAGCCTGGATTACAACAGACACAATCCAGGGTCTTGCGCTCCATCTCGACCCAAACAAAGTACAAGTTCAAG
Organism: Pinus albicaulis; assembly: GCA_034641835.2. Lineage (NCBI taxonomy): Eukaryota > Viridiplantae > Streptophyta > Pinopsida > Pinales > Pinaceae > Pinus > Pinus albicaulis. Next base: position 1,848,709,022 of record CM076575.1, on the reverse strand, counting down.
CATGCGAATATGTGAGCTGAAGTCGAACATGCAAGAACATCGTTTGATTACCAGCCAATGATGAGAGTTGTTAACAGACGCGAGAGGAACCACCAATAATGACAATGGCCCTCAAGGTACTACAGGTACAATCTACGGCGTGTGAATCAATGAGTTGGCGTCGAACACCCGCAGAATCACTCGATCGGAGGCCAATGATGAAAACCTCACGTTGAATGCGACGAACCTGCCATTGAGGCATGTAGGCTCCAAGGTACCATAAAGGAGTCTCTAGATCAGCTTCCTGGATAATGAGTTGAAGTCGACAGGAAGTGACCTTGATCGAAGGTGGGCCATAATGTTTCCCACATCATCGACACGAGACAGAGGAACATGATGTTTTTGTTGTGAATCAGGATCATATGAGAACCAGAGGAAGGTTGATATTTGCAGAGGTCAACTTCTCTTGAACATATAATGGCACAAATAGTGGTTTTGGCAGTATTTGACATCAACATATCAGAGGTCATGGTGACGAGGCAATGAGCAGAGGAGAGGTCAAAAGGGATTATCCAAACTCGTGAAGGCAAGTGAAAGAACGAGATGAGATATCCCCAACCCGACACGAATGCAGAAAAGTGCCATGTTCAAGAGCGACATACTGCCGACACGACATGATGATGGTTCCATTTTTCCCCCACCATTTCTGGCGAGTACCCCAATTATTTTTGATAACAAGCTTGAAGGGGATAGCATATGCTTGTAATATAAGTCCGCCCTTCGGGCGAATCCATCCTAGTACATTTAACGAGCCCTAGGAAGGAGGAACTCGGAGAACATCATTTCGACTGAATCTGATGTCATCAGGGTTTAACGAGTCTAACAAAGGAAGAACTCGACGTCTTTTCATGTTTAGAGAGTTTGAAAAGACAGGAAAAAAGTAAACTCCAAAGGTCCCTTTTCATAAATAGTTTCTCAGACCCGAAAAGGTAGAAAACAATATCCGAGAAAACCTCCTAGTCGCGATAGAATAGGGTATTCCTTTTTCGTAAATAATCTATCCCAGCCTGAAAAATGGGTAAACGTATACTGGGTAGATGTCGTTTCGCAGCCACTTTAACGAGATCGAAACGACAAGGGCCTCGGAAATCTTTTCACGTTTAGAGAGTCAGAAAAGAGCTGAAAGATGACTCCAAAGTGACTTTTTCGTGTTTTTACCGAGTCCGAAAAAGTATAAAATACAACTCGTTTCGCTGTTTACGTTGCATAAAAAACCTGTTTCTGCACAAAGAGGCAAGTGTAAAATCCATTTTCGACACAACATATGGAATATTAATGAAAAATGACTTTTTAAACCTAAATAGAGCTCAATAAGTTATAAATAAGTCTAAATGGTAAAAATAAAATTACTTTTACTTTTTACCTGAGTGAAGAGCAACTTTGGTCCATTTACTGTGCAAAATTCTGGCGGCGATTGCGACTGATCTGGGCTACTATTCAGAGTTCCGTCAATTCTAGGTAAAAGGCGCTTGTACTTCATTTCAATCCATTTTTTAATATTTTTCCATCATGTGATAGACTTCTGTGGCAACTTTTTGAATTTTTAGGGCTCCGCTCATTGGCGCGGGTATCGGGCACGGACCCGCGCTAATGGGCTTTTATATGAGAAAGGCTCGCGCCAACTGGCGCGACTGTTCTTAAAACAGCCGCGCCAGCGGCTGAACCCAATTTTCCGCCTAAAAATTCGATATTTTAATCAATTTCAATGAATTTTGAAGCTCAACAGAGATCTAATTAAAGGTTTGTGACCATGTTGATGCAGGAAACCGAGCAATATGGTGATTGAGTGGAAAGAAAGAGAGCACGGGGAAGAGGACGAAATGGCCATGGAAAATGAGGCCTGTATGAATGCCCTCAGAAACTGTGAGCTCAAGAAATTCTTCCTGACACCTTGTTTACGAGCTCAACCTGAGCTACTTCAGTACCTGGTGAGCATTTGGGATGAACAAGAAAAAGTATTCAAGCTACGAGACCATGTGTTAGAACTGGACGTTTCTGATGTGTACTTCATAACCGGACTGTCGTGCAGAGGTCTGGTGCCTATACTGACAGGGAGCAGACCGTCTGGTGAGAAAATGGAGGAAGTGATGGCACGAGTGTTCCCAAGGGCACAAATGGGATCCAGGAGTAAAAAGGTGGATATCCACACTATCCCCGATCTGGCACTACGAGTAGTGCTACATACCATCACACGGGCTGCGGGATCGCAGGCGCCGCATGAAGCGACTAAAGCCCAACTCTTACTGGCTTCAGAGTGCATGAATCCCATACTGTTTGACTGGGCCACAGCAGTAATGATCAACATCAAGAGACAGCTGACGAGATGCAAACAAGCCAAGCTGAAGCAGTTTGGCTATGGGTCCATCCTGGTATCGTTCATTCTGGAACGATTACCAATCTTCCAGGGCCAAGGGGCCGTTGTAGCGGAGCCGATACCACGAGAGCCGAGAATGGCTCGCTGGGCAGCACTAATGCCCAGAGCAGGAGGAGGCCAACAGATGTCCTGGAGGCCAGAGTTTTTTGGGTGGTTGCGGCACCAGTTGATTGTAGTTGAGGACTGGCCTTATGCCGTTACAGACTTTACTGGAGACCCAGATCTCCCACTGCCGGAGGGAGAGGATTGGGATGAAGAGATGGGTATGATATGTTTTTATTTTTATGTTTTATGATTTTTTTGTTAATACATGTCCGTTCTGATAGCAGTTACATGCGTATGCAGATGTTGGCCCAGAGAGACCAGCCAGGATGTCTCCTATCCCACAGAGAACTCAGCTCGTAGTCGATCCTCATGAGGAGGGTGCGGAAGGAGGAGAGTTGGTCCTGAACCTCGAGGGGATTGCCCGAGGGATTCCAGACTACGCCCGGCTGGCGGATGTACCGTTAGCATATCAGAGACATACGGTGGGAGTGCCTAGTCACCTCCACCATCTACTGAGATGCCTAGTGCGTGCGGTGACTTGTTATCATGAGCACCACACATACTAGCCTCCTAGGGTTTTATTTCATGCATATTTTTGAGAGACGTGTCGTCTCCGGATGTAATAAGATGAACATGTATATTTTTTGATCTTATGTGACACATGCCATGTAAACATTTCGATATCTATCTATGTACATATATATTTCTGGATGGAATTTCCTTTCACATGTGATGATGCTGTTATAAATTGCGCAAATGTCTATCTAAAACCATATTAGCTACTGCATCTGTTAGTGTATTCATATGTGGGGGTATATGTTGATATGTAATATATTCAAAATTCCTTTCCAGCAAATGAACACACAGATACAGACGTAAAATGTGTGGATTTCTTACTAAATAGTGACCATTGAGTTGTGATACTATGAGTTGTGAGTCTAGATATACAAGAAATTCACGGATACCAAGGTTTACAGCCTCAGTTAATAATTCTAAAACAACACTATATTCTGCGACGTTATTTGTAGCACGTCCTAGACACACACCTTGCAGGTTCACCAACTCACCAGCAGGATCATAGATTACCCAGGTTGCCGAAGATAGATTCCTGGTACTACGGGAGGCGCCATCCGCGAACCCAACAAACGGATTGATGGACATCTGCACAATCAGGAAGACCCGATCAACAGAAAGACTTTTACATTGCACACCACACCACACATGAACACAAATGAATAAACACACCTATGTACACACACCACACAAAAAATGACTTTAAGCGTAGTATTTTTTCAGGTACAACCCATTTCTGGGCTGCGCCAACGGAACTCCTTCATAATCTATAAACTCATAGGCCCCATTCTTTAATACTCGTTTAACTATGTAGGGCCCATGCTACATGGGTTGGAACTTCCCTACCCCAAGCTTATCGTGTGCTTGATCATACAGGAGGACAAGGTCCCCTTCAACGAAGGAACATGGTGAAACATATTGATCGAAATGGGCTTTGACCCGCTTTTTTTGTGCCTCAATCACTAAGGCAGCTAAGCGGCGGGTTTCATCTAACCGTTCCAGATACAGGAGACGCTCTTCTTCAGCAGAAGTGTCGGGTAGAAGTTCTAAAGCTAATTTTAAAGAAGGAATCTCTCATTCAACTGGAAGAGTGGCTTCCAGACCATACACCAGTTGGAATGGTGTGAATCCAGTTTCACTCTTAGCAGACGTTCGGTAAGCCCAAAGAGCTGAGAACAGTTGGAGGTGCCAATTTGATTTATGAATCCCAACTGTTCGTTGAAGCATGGTGACAAAACCTTGTTCACTGCTTCAACCTGGCCATTTTCCTGAGGGTAATATGGCGTTGAGCTATCGTGGCGTAAGCCCAACCTCGATGTCAGCTCAGCCATAATATAATCTCGGAAATGTGTACCATGGTCGGTAACGATGGCCTGAGGAACCCCGAAACGCGCAATGATGTGGTTAAAGATGAATTGAGCAGCTGTTTTACCATCGGCCGTAAGTGTAGGCATCGCTTCGGCCCACTTGGTGAAGTAGTCGACAGCTACGATATTATACACATGCCCCCCGGCCGAACGAGGGTTACACGTCATAAAATCCATGCCCCATTTCGCAAAAGGGCCAACAGTAACAACAGGATGCAAAGGAAGAGGTGGCACGCGCATCTTGCGCTGAAACACCTGGCACGCGTGACATTTGTGGACTGCTGTAATACAGTCTTTGAATATTGACAGCCAGAAGTATCCTTCTCACAGAATATTTTGAGCAGTAGCATATCCGGACATATGTCCACCACAGGCGCCACTGTGGCAATCATTGAGGGCCTTTTCAGCCTCTTCCAAGGTAAGGCACCGACGGAGCACCGAATCTACTCCAACACGGTATAAGGTATCTCCTATGATACGGTAGGGTTAAGACTGATGCCGAATTCGACGTTGGGCATCTTTAGTCAACTTAGACCGAAATGTGGAGGTCTGAAGATACAAAATGATATCGCCATACCAAGGGTCACGAGTACTGATGAGGAAAAGAGTTTCGTCCGGTATATGGTCTTCAGAGTGTGAAGGAGCGAAGTCTGTAGGGAGAGAGCATATAAGATCCGTGAAAACCAGTGATTTAGTTGACTTAGCGGTGGTGAACTCTAAGTCAAACTCCTGCAGGATAACGATCCATTTGGAGTACTTGCCCCCCAGTAATTGTCGAGAGAGAATATACGTCATGGGGTTACAATCTGAAACCACGGTAATCGTGCGCAGCAGGATGTAATGGCGAAAGCGCTACACAGCGTGTACGGCGGCTAAAGCCAAATTCTCGATGTGAGCATAGCGTGTTTCCATGTCGAGGAGGTTCCGTGACAGATAATAAACAACATGTTCATTACCTTCATCGTCATCCTGCACCAGAACCATAGCAATGGTGCTAAACGCGGTGACAAGATACAAAGTGAAATCGCGGCGATAATCAGGAGGACGAAGCAAAGGAGCATTAACAAGTAACGTCTTCAGCTTCTCAAAGGATTGTTGAGCAATTTCATCCCAATGGAAGGGAATGTTCTGCTTTAATAGGCGTGTGAATCCTTTAGCCACCTCCGTGTAGTTCGGGATAAAGCGTCGAAGGAAATTTGCTTTTCCCTGCAGACTCTGCAACTGATATAGTGAGGAGGGTGATGGGAGGTTGATGGTGGCCTTGACTTTTAAAGGGTCAAGGTGAATTCCGTCGTTGGAGACTATGAATCCCAACAGACGGCCAGAATCCACGCAGAAGACGCATTTATGAGGATTAAGCCTAATATTGTAGCGCCTACAGTGAAGGGAGATCTGGAGGAGGTGTTCAGGGTGGTCCTCTCGCCTAGCTGAATGAGCTGGCAAGTCGTCCAGATAAGGCTAAACGATATGGCGAATGTCATGGAAAGCGTAAGACATCGCACGCTGAAAAGTGGCTCCAGCGTTCTTCAAGCCGAACGGGAGCTTTTTATACGCGAAAGTACCCCACGGACAGATGAAAGTAGTCTTGTGTTGATCCTCAGGTGCAATATTAATCTGATTATACCCCGAGAAACCATCCATTAAGGAATAAATCTCACTTCTGGCACATTCTTCGATGATCTGGTCTATGAACGGAGTGGGATAGTTATCCTTTGGACATGCGCGATTCATGTCGCAATAATCAAAACAGACCCTAATAGTACCCTTCATTTTATCGACAGGGACAATGTTGGAAACCCATTCTGTGAGGGGGATGGGATAAATAAAGCCCGCGTTCAGAAGTTTTTCAACTTCTGCCTTAATTGCAGCGGCTTTATGAGGATGCATGGGGCGTAACCGCTGGCGCATGGGCTTCGCACCAGGGTAGGTTGGAATCTCATGCACTACGATACTGGGATCAATCCCAGGCATTTCCTCGTAAGACCAGGCGAACACATCTCTGAATTCTTTAAAAAGATTAGTATAGACTTGAATCTCATCAGGAGAACAAGTTACTCCCACGTGAATATTCTCAACGATCCCCGGTTTAACGGAGATGTTGATCGGGATGGTTTGAGTGATGTTACTCAGGTTACCTTCCGAAAAAACCTCGTGCATCAAGATGGGCGTTTGAAGAGGAGGGGTATGAACCTGAGATGCATAACGCTCTAGACAATCTGTCATTTCCCCCAGGCTAGGCATAAAAGAGGAGCGATGATGTCCATCGCCCCAAGGCAACTCCTCCACAGACATAGTTTCAATGATGGCTTCATCGGAAGGAAAAGTCTCTTTGATAGGATCAGGTGAATCGGCCTGACCAAGCCAAGGGGATTGAGAGTAGACGTCTAGAGCCATGCTCAAAGGAGCATGCTAAGGAGGTGGAGGATTAGATGTGGAAACAATTTCACAGTAGCTAATCTCTACTGGAGTTAAGGGCATTGATTCTCCAAACTCAAACACTTGCTCAGGCGTAGGGATGAGCCAAGGGTCATCAGACCTAGAAATCATGTTAACTTGAGCGGTGTGCGGTGGTGGTGCGGGAAAAATACCCATGAGGACGGGGTCTTTGAAGAGACCGGGTCCTACGCTGTCAGGGGGATTCGAAATCTGATCCACGTATGGAACGTTGTTATCGGAGGTGGAGGTGAAGAAGGACAACTGATCCACCGTGACGATTTTGCCCTCGTGAGGGAACTTAAGAAGTCGAAAGACGGTGGACGGCACGCAGAGCATGGCATGAGTCCAGCTGCGGCCAAGAAGTATATTATAGTTGAGCCTGGCGTCAACCACCTCTACTTCTTCGTTGACAGTCTTCCCCTGTAAAGTAATCGCTAAACTCTCGAGAACACCCATGGGTTTGGATTCCCGACCATCAAATGCCTCTAGGGCATTGGGAGATGACGAAAGGGCTGGAGAGCCAATGGCCTTCTCGCAAGTGGATGACATAACACAGGTATAGGCACTTTCATCCACAACGGCCCTACCGTTGATCCCGACTTGAATAACAAGAGTGATCTGATGTGGAAGTTGGGGGGTGAAATTCTCTAAATCGAAGGTGAGAAGACTTGAATCGGCAGGATCAATGCCACCGATTGCAGACAATAAAGCCTTCCGTTGCGAAGGACAACTTTGAATAACTTCTAGTGCAGACATAGCAGAAGGTGCCTGTGCCAAATCCTCAACAATGCTGTAGTGCTGAGCGGCACGGGCATTCGGATTATAAGAAGATCTTCGTAAGACACCTTTAGAAGGTGGCTTCACAACGGGTTCAGGAGTAGGCTTCTCGATTTCCAACGAACCGGAGACAGGTGGGGGAGGTGGTCCATCCGCAACTGCCTTCCCGGGTGCCTGCCGCGATTCGTTGTAATCCTTCGAACGCGTAGCGACAGAGATAGGTGCAGCACCATTCATCATAAAAACTTGGGACCCAAATGGTGCAGATGGTGACGGCTGTTCAACCATCTGGGTCTGCTGAGACGGGAATGGCTCTTTTAGAACTGCCAGAGTCCCTTTGGAGCCTTTGAGAAGTTGACTAACTTCGGATCGTCGTGGACAATCCTTAGTATAATGGTCTCCTTCACAAATGAGGCAGGGGTACTTCGGTTTACGTTGAGAACCATCCTCAGTACGAGATTTGGATTCTGGCCTCGGGGCGTCGGATTTGGATTTACCTTTGCCCTTCTTTTTCCCTTTGGAGGTTTTCTCCGTAGGATTGGCCTGAACGGCGTTCACCTCCGTGGTTTTCCAGAATCGGACGGGGTGGGATTAGCAGGAGTATTGTTGGAAGAATTAGACTTCTGCTTCCCATTCGAAGATTTCTTCGAATTCTGAGACACGGAACCAATGACACCATCCACTACAGGGGTAGGTGGGGCCTTAGAGGTTCCGGATCGTGGAGCATCAGGCAAGATATCATAAAGCGTGCCGGACTGAGAATATACAAGATCCAGATATTGGGCACGCGCAATGGCTTGTTCCTCCGTCACACACGCTCCCATCGCAATATCTTGAGCGATTTTATTCACGAAGGAGGTGGTGAACCAGTGAGTTAGTATCTGATCAGGTATATGAAACTTGATCAGTCTACGACGGTGCCGCCACTCATGAATGTGATCAGAAATGTGAGTGGCTTTATCCTGCTTCAGAGAAGTCAGGAGGTGCGTCCCGGCTTCATAGCGAACCGGTAACTGAAAGTGCGTCAGAAAAGCCATGGCTAAGGAATTGAAATCTTGGAAGATGCCACGGGATAACTCGATGTACCACTTAGCAGCAGCTCCAGTCAAAGTGCGCTGGAAGAGGCGCAGACGAATTGAATCATCGACCCAAGAGTTAGACGAGCACCAAAGATGATACGTCATCACATGCGCTTGGGGGTCCTCCCCAGCTTTACCCTCAAACTTGGGGCAATCACCTGGTATCTTGGTAGGAACCGGAGGCCAATAAGGATTATGCAAAATCAGATCATTGGTCAGTTTTGAAACATCCGACAATTCCAAGGTGGCCAGGAATGGCAATGGCGGATTAACCGGCGTGCCAAGCCCGGGATGAGGACCGGTACCCGTACTCCACAATGGTTGTGAATATCCTTGCCCCCATGGGTTTTGTCCCGTAGGATTCTGACCGTAGGGGGTGTAGGTCGTATAACCAGACTGATTTGGCTGCTGGTAAATAGTGTGTGGGGCTTGATAACCAGAGTACGGACCCTGATTATGTGTCGGCCCGTTGTAAGCAGCATTTGGATTTGGCTGCTGAGTATAGGTAAAACCGGGTGGAGGAGGATAATACTGAGAGCCTCGGGGCTGATTATAATTCAGTTGAGATTGACCATGAGGATAATAACCGCCCTGAGGATGAGTCAGATGCTGATAGGTGGAACCCTGCGGAGCCTGATAACTAGGGCGCAGCTGTTGATTTGGCTACGGCATCGAATAAATTGGCTGTTGGGCAAGGTTAATGGAATGAGCGGGCTGTCCTGAATGAACAGGTTGACCCGGCTGAGAGGGCTGACCTGGGTGAACAGGATGACCTGGATAGACAGGTGGCGCCGGTTGCGCAGGTTGACCTGGTTGTAAAGGAGCCCCAGGTTGTACCAGATGGGCCGGTTGGCCTAGAGGCGGAACACCGGGTTGTACCGGATGAGCCGGTTGGCCTGGTGGCGGAACACCGGGTTGTACCGGATGAGCCGGTTGGCCTGGTGGAGGAATAGGGCCAGGTGATTGCTGGTAACCGGTTTGACCTGGAGCAGAACCATAGGATGGTCCCGACTGATATGCAATGTTAGAAACAATAGGATACTGCGATTGCATAGGTTGAGAAGGCTGGATTTGCCCCCCAGGACCATAGACCGGTCCCGGTTGGTACTCCGAATGAGGCTGTACAGGTTGACCAGAAGGGCTATAATACTGTCCCTGCGGACCGTATGATGGCCCTCGCTGGCCCGCAGGATAGCCTTGCATGGGCTACCCCTGTGGGTCATAAGGATAGCCAGGTTGGCCCGAAGGTTGGCCTTGGAAAGGTTGCCCTTGCGGGTTATAAGCCTGGTTATAAGGTAAACCTTGAGCATGGAGGTAAGCCTCAGGAGCGGGTAGACGCAAAATGTCCCCGTGCTCATCATACTGACCTGGAAAAGCATACATGGGCGTACCATCCTGTGCATAGTGCGAAAAGTAAGAGCGGTTGGGATCTTGGGAGGACGGTCCAACCTCGGGGTTCGGCTGTTGCAGGGACAACCGATACTCCTCCGGAGAGATGTTCTCCGGTATAGCAGTCGCTAAATAAACGTCTTCAGGAGATGGCATAGCCCTAGCAGAGGGTGTCGTGACAACGGGTGTAGAGGCGGCCACACAGACAGTGGGTCGAACGGTTACAGAAGTAACGGGTGTCTGAGGACACCCCCAATGAAGGAGTAGCTGGCCTCGGAGAAGGAGTTGACACTCCCATAGAGGCTGCAGCAGAAATGATCTGACCCAAAGACCTATACCCCAGTGGTAATGAGGGACTGGACGTTGACATGACAGCTGTTTCAGAGTTGTCTCCCGAAAATAATCTTCATGGGAAGAGCTGATAGTCTTCACCAGACGTTGGGATTTCCTCACCAGAATCACTCATGTTTGAGCCTGCCGCTAGATCTCGTAATACACGGCGAGGACTAGGAGGAAAAACAGCAGCTATAAAAGGCGAACCCGATTTAAGAGAAAGGAAATCAGCTCCTAATCTCAATTCAGAAACAGGGTCGGAAAAGGGCCAATCGAACTCAACTAGCCCCCCAAAGGGTTGCTCAGAAAGAACCGGTCCCCCGTCAGGAAACTCGGAAACAATGGGCTGCTGTGGTTCAACAGAGGATTGTGAAACCTCTGATGAATCGTCCGTATAAGGACTACCAGTAGACGAAACCGAGGGTTCCGCCACTGTGGTAGAAATGACAAGAGAAAACGATCAAACACACACACGGGCTGAAAAAGAGTCAAGACACACGATCAAACGGTCAACAAGCAAAGTCTAACAAGGTGTGTAATCGTGGGTGATTAATTTTTACGACATTTAAAAATAGGAAACTTCACCGTTTCATGTTTTAAGAGTCGAGAAACGGTCAAAAAGGTGACTCTATCTCTTTCAGATTTGACACAAGCGTGAAAGGACAAGCGCTTGGTGATCCTTTCAAATTTAGGGAGTCAGAAAAGATCAAATGACTGCTCAGGAATACTAGGCAAAAGGGTGTACCAAATAACTGTGAACTGCAATATACACCTTGGTTTCAATAATGAAAGAGAAATCAACCAAGGACTTTCCGTACGTGCAGGCAATCTCCCCGAATGCTGTGTTCGGTGTATCACGGGTATAGGGCGGCAGACTCGGCTTCCTACGGATAAAGGATTGAAACCTAGAGGGGTCTCCCTTTATATACGCGATGGTACGGGGAGCACAAGTCCGTACTAGCGCTGTCTAAAGCCAAAAGGCGAATGACAGCTACTAGGTTTAAAGACGCCAGAACACGTCTCTAGCCTAGACCTCTAAATGTGTTTCGTTAGATTTCAATGCTGCCTTAGTGTAAATTGAGTAGATTTTAAAGTTGATCTTCAATTACGTTTCAGTTTTCAAGCCCTAACGAATGTGCTGTCTCAAAAATCTCCTAAATGCAAAACTACATGCCACAGTATATCATTTCGTTCGATGAAAGCTAGCTACAGAAGAGTTGAGAGCATTTTACACAAACAAAATGATCAAAAGACAATCAATGATATCTCTAATGCAACTAATGAAACTAAAAACTTTTCTTTCAAATTCACTAATTACTAGTAAAATCGAAAAGATTTCAATTTGCACTAATCAACCAAAAGCAAAAGAGATTTTTTTTTTATTTTCAATGTTTGATAGCTAGATGCACTAAACAAACTGAAAACAAATGAAAAGCAATTCGAGAAATGATATTAAGAGAGTAAAACGAGCAAGTTTCACTCAATGGCACAAACAATCAGATCTCAAATCGACTAAAGTCTCTCAAAACCAAGAAAAAGTCCCAAAGGCTCCAATGGACTGTGTGATCTAGGCCCAAAGCAAGACCAAACGAAATTTGAATGAAGAGAAGAACAATCACCCAAAAATCGCAAAAAAATGGTAAACAACCACTAAGAGAATGTGGAGGAGCAATCAGAGAATTGACTGGACTAACAAAACACCAAAACTCCTAAGGAGGTCTCGACACACAAAGCCACTAGATGCCCTAGGGCTTAAAACGTGAAATCGATGGATAAAAGCAAACAACCAAAGGATGAAGGCAAACTCCCAGTCAAACAGGACTCCAACACACTCAGGTAGCCGAAAAACCAAAAAGAAACACACTAACCAGACCCAGAGAGCTCAAAACTGAGCGAACCCTAATGCCTCACAGGAGTGGCACGACTGTGAGGTCATAACTGGCGCCAGAAAGCAATTGGCGCGGGTACGACACAAGCAACATGCGCCAATTGGCGCGACTATCGAGCTAAAAAGCGCGCCAGCCGAGTTTCTCAGCCAAAAATAAAAAGAACTACTCCAGAAGCAGATCAATAATATCCAAGCAAACCAAGAAGAAAAAATAGCAAAAGAACCCAACCCAGAAGGCTAACCAAGCAAGGAAAACCGCGAAACAATCAAAACAAGACAATCAAAACTAGACGATCCCCAGCGGAGTCGCCAAATTTTTGAAGAGGTAAATCCCCTCTGCGGACAGAGGTGATCCCTACTAGCCCAGAACGGGTCTAGAAACAATCATCAAATGCTACAGTGCAAGTTCCTAATTGCGAATAAACAGACCAACGATGGAGGCCTACCTGGAGTCCAACGCTATGATTCGTAGAAGAGACAGTGTTCCCGTTCCTTAGCCTCGGCAGATCACGATCCCCACGATCTCCGTGAATGGACACCTGCACATGCAAGAAAAAATACGAATACAAGCATAAAATCCAGAATACACAACTATATATCAGTCAGAAAGGATATAAATCATCATTATCATAAACGAAAGATAGAGTGGAACCATAACCAGTAGTCATTCATTAATAAACAATCGAAAGAGAGTACAACCAATGTTCTGACGCTAAGGTCTCCTTCGGAGGGGTCTCCAGTAGAACACGTCTCACAAAGCCTGCCAAGGATGGGACAAGCCTCTCTTAGAGTCTCTCGACGATAGTCTCCTCGCTTGAGTTTGGCCTTAAGGGAAGAATGAGGGCTCTTGCAGCATAAGGCTCTTGGGAATTTGAGAACTTGGAGATTCAAGATTTGGGCACTTCCAAACTAGCTTGCAATGGAAATGGGCAAGATTTTATAGATGGAGGAAGGGGAGTTGGGATCCCTATAATTGTGGGATTGGCCCTATCTTCAAGGAAGCTTCCATGAGAGGTGGCAAACCACTTCCCCTACATGGAATTCCCGGAGCCAAACCTCCCAACTCAAGATAGATAACAGTTTTTGAGTCTATTGAAATGAAACTTCTGCCATTTTATTTAAAAAACACTCCTTAAATTGGTTGGTGCGAATGTGACTCTGGGACAGAGCGCCAGTTGGCGCGGCCTCTTTGTGGGATTTTCCCTATTGGCACGAGTTATGAACTGGCTACCCGCGCCAATGCAAAAAGGGATGTTTTTATGGTTTTTTGCAAGGAGATGTCTTCAAGGGAATGGAAGCTCATGTTTAGAGGAATGCAATGATAGTGGTTTCAAGGCATGACATTGCTCACATGTCACATAATGAGCCCTCCAATGTGCGGGATGGGGAATGGTAGGGATGGTGACAAATTACTGTGTAACAATGCCATACGCGCCTTTTCTGAAGCAAACCCGCGTATATACATGCTTTTACTGAGATGAACTAGCGTATAGATCTGTAAATATAAACTTTGTAGAATGAACCAGATCCATAGAACTTACCCAAATTTTTTTACTTGACTTCAGCAAACTTGCACCAGGTCATAGATCTAATCATATCTTCAATGGAACACATAAGAGCATAGTTATTTCAGATCTAGAGATCCTAAACCATGATTCTATCCATGGGTGCATCATAGATTCAGATCTATCAATTAAAAACAGAGTTCATCCCATGCATATATACTTTAGAGAAATTTATTCAGTCACAACCCTTACTCATGCACACATTTCACTATGATATTCTTCTCCTTATATAGATTTAGCCTTTATCAATACCATGAGTCAAAACCACACAACTGCTGATGGTATTCTTGGACGGAATAAAATAGGCAATACAATGCTCAATACTGTGGGCTAATATCATGGTAATGCCCCTTGGTATCATAATTTTAGAGCGCAAAAGGAATACGCGACGTGAATCATTCGTATCTGTGTGTATACACAACTTCTCTTCATAAAAACCACGTATATACTAATTCTGAATGTATATGCGAGTTTCCTTCACAAAAGTAGCGTATTCATTACATCCATACGTAGGTTGCCTTCATGAAACCTGTGTATACATTGAGAAATATTTCCTGTTTCATTTCTCTTGCTCTTACTGAAATCCCTTTCTCTGTCACATCTGAACTGACCTGTAGAAACATCATTTTACATCTTAACACATAGATTGCTAATAAAAAGGAAACTCATCAAGTAGGTTTCCATCAAGGACAACTTCATCAAGTAGGTTGCCATCAAGGACAACATATTGCATCATATTGCCAACAATCTCCCCCTTTGGACTTGATGGCAACCATGATGGTGTTTGATCATCACAATAGATAGGTACATTAATCATAACCATTATTCAAACACCAAAATACTCTGCCCCTTTGACATCAAGGGCAAAGGACGGATCAAAACCAAAACAAGGTTTCTCTTCCCTTGTAGAAAGATGAGCTCTAAAGATCTGATGTGTACTCAATTTACCATGCTTCCCCCAAGTTCACGTTGGATCTTTAAACATATTTTTCAATAAAGTACATGACTCAAATGAGTATTAACTTTCCTATTACCAAGGACTCATACTTACATCAATGATCCAACCAAGTGGAATTACAAATTTGACTCAACATCCCAACCAAATGGGTTTACAAATTTGAACAAGTCCTTACATGACTAAATATAACAATTTTACATCATAGGTGTCAACATGACCTTTTCATCAAATTACAGATATGACTATTTATGACCAAAACCAAAGAATCTCAAGCATGAGATCATAACACAACAACCAATCAAAATTCCAACAATGCATCCTTTTCCACTAGACAAGTGCTCCCCCTTAGCTTGTGCATCCTGAACACCTTCAACAACCAAATCATCAAAGCATCTTCATCAAGGAGAAAAATATCAGAGAATGATACTGAAAGATGAATACTGGAACAACAACAAAGATTACCCAACAGCACCACAACTGTTCTGAAATGCTGACCCAGAGAATTTCTGTCAGCAAAAACCCATACGTGGTTTTATGCATAGAAACTCACGTATATACACGATTTGCCTTTATGAAATCCGCGTACCGAATTTAATCTTCTAAAATCAAGAAGATCTAATATGAGAGGCAGAGACAACTCCCAGCTTCTGTCTGAGATATTTGAATGCTTCCCTGGGAAGAGGTTTAGAAAATATATCAGCAACTTGTTCTTTGGAGGGAACATACTCCAATTTAACCTTTTGTTCAAGCACTTGTTCATGTAGGAAGTGATACTTGATAGGAATGTGCTTGGTATTGGAATGCATAACATGATTCTTTGAGATACTAATGGCACTTGTATTATCACACAAAATGGAGATGGGAGGTGAACATTTGATTTGAATGTCTTGTAAAGTTTGCATCATCCAAAGTAGTTGTGCGCAACATGATGCAGCAGCCACATATTCTGCTTCTGCTATAGATAAGGCAATAGAACTCTGTTTCTTGCTGAACCAAGATACTAATCAGGGCCCCATATAGAATGCACCACCACTAGTGATTTTTCGATCATCAACATTTCCAGCCCAATCCGCATCTATGTAAGCATGAAGAGTGAGATCAGCATTCTTTGGATACCATAGACCAAAGTCTTGAGTCCCTTGTAGATATTTGAATATTCTTTTTACAACCTGAAGGTGTGACTCTTTTGGATTAGCTTGGAATCGTCTAACAATCCCAATTGCATGCATAATGTCAGGTCTTGTCCCGATTAGATAAAACAGACTTCCAATCATGGATCTGTATTCTGGTTGATTCACCGTGGGAGAATCATCATGAGAACTGAGGTTACACCCAGTTACCATTGGTGTACTTATAGGTTTGCAGTCTTCCATCCCATACTTCTTCAAAATTTTCTTAAGATATTTTGCTTGTGATAAAAATATGCCATATGTTGCTTGTTGCACTTGTAAGCCAAGAAAAAATGTTATTTCCCCAAGTAAAGACATTTCAAATTCTTTCTACATAACAGAAGAAAATTTATGACTAATGGACTCTTCATTACTCCCAAAAATGATGTCATCAACATATAAAACTACAATCAATATTTTATCATTTTTAATTTTTGTGTATGAGTTGCTATCAGTAGATCCCTTTGAAAAACCTTGTTGATGAAGATATTTGTCAAGACGATAGTACCATGCCCTTGGAGCTTGTTTGAGACCATATAAAGCCTTTTTAATATTTCAAACAAGTTTTTCATCATTTCCCAAAATGAATCCTTCTGGTTTTTCTATATAAACTTCTTCTTCTAAATCACTAGTGAGGAAGGCATAACATCCATTTGATAAACTTTGAATTGATGAAAGCTTGAAAAGGAAAGAATCATTCTTATGGCTTCAAGTCTAGCTACAAGAGCAAATGTTTCTTCAAATTCTATAACTTCTTGTTGAGCATACCCTTTACAAACAAGTCTAGCTTTGTTTCTAATAACATCTCCATTTTCATTTAACTTGTCTTTGAATATCCATTTTGTTCCAATAACATTTTTATCATGAGGTCTTGGAACTAATTCCCAAGTTTGACTCTTTTCAATCTGATCAAGTTCTTCATTCATGGCTTGAATCCAACATTCATCTTTGCTAGCTTGATTGACATTTTGTGGTTCAATAGTGGATAGAAATGCCAAATAGCTAGGAGATCCTACAAGAGTTCTTATTATTTGGACACCTGATCCCTTTTCTCCCAAAATTTGAGATTCTGGATGATTCTTTTGAACATACCTGGATGGAGCTTTTTTAGATAGGTCATATTTTGTTGCTTCATAGGGTTCCCCTTCCATTTTTTTGCTATTTGATGTAGGAGGATAGGCATCATCATCATCTTCATTTGTTGTTGGTATTTCCCTTTTAGGAGCTGAGAGAGACTCATCAATTACAACATCAATGCATTCAACAATATTTCGAAGTCTTTTATTGTAACATTTGTATGCTTTACTTCTAGAAGAATAGCCAAGGAATATTCCTTCATCTACTCTAGGTTAAAAATTACCAAGTTTTTCATCATTGTTCTTGATAAAAAAATTTCTTCCAAAAACTCTAAAATGCTTTATAGTTGGAAGATTACCATACCATAGCTCATAAGGAGTTTTATCACTGTTCACACGAACATGAGCCTTGTTAAGAATATTTACTGCGGTATGTGTTGCTTCTCCCCAAAAGGTATCAGGTGTTCCAAAATCATCAAGCATAACATGAGCCATTTGTTGAATTGTTCTATTCATTCTTTCTGCCATGCCATTTTTTTGTGGGGTTCCAGCTACAGAAAACTTTATTTTTATGTCATGTTGTTCACAGAAATCAAAGAATTCATCTAATATATATTCCCCTCCTTGGTCAAATATAAGACATTTGATTTTTAGATCTAATTCATTTTCAACCAGGGCTTTGAAGATCTGAAAATTTTCAAGTGCTTTATCTTTGTTTTATTAACCCAATCCAACACATTCTAGAGAAGTCATAAATAAATAGAATATAGTATTGTTCTCCATGGGGTGAATTTTTCCTCATAGGTCCACATACATCAGTACGTATGAGTTCAAGAGGCTTACTTGTTGATCCTTCTTTGGCATTGAATTGTACTCTGGTTTACTTACCGAATTGGCAAGATTTGCATATGGTACTTTCAGGCAGAGTGATGTTGGGAAGATCACAAACAACTTTGAGTCTGCTAGATTTGCTGATTTGAGAGAAGCTCAAATGCCCCAATCTTCTGTTCCATAACCAATTTTATGAGGATTTACCCAAGTAAAATTGTTCTTTGCAACCTTTCAATACATATAGATTTCTTGGTGTTCTAGTTCCTTTTATTACTGTTTTTCCTGTGTCAAGTTCACATACCACACATTCTTTTGAACTAAAGACAACTTCATTTCCTTGATCACACATTTGACTCACACTTAATAGGTTATGTTTTAATCCATCCACATACATAAAATTTTTAGCTTTTACCTTTTCTTTTAGAAAAATAGAACCTTTTCCTTTAATGACAACAGGAGTATCATTTCCAAAGGTAACATTCTTTTCTCTTTCTAGAGCATTGTATGCAAGGAGTTTATTTCTATCACCTGTCATGTGTTTTGAGCATATGCTATCAATGTACCATTGATTTTCTTCCCCTTCTGCAAATAAGGCTATGTCATAGTTCTCAACCTATAAGTCCTTCTTTCTCCATACCTTGGAACTTGAAGATATATGCTCTTTTGGCTGAAGTTTGCTCATGCATTCAGATTCTCCATGACCAAATTTATTGCAATAAGCACATTCAATTTCATTTTGAAGAGGAGAAATTTTTTTATAAGTATTCTTCTTTATTCCAATCTCATTTATTTGATTTCTTACTTCTCTGGTCATGATGGTTTTGTATGCAACACATTGAATAGATTTATGACCAAAATTATGACATGAGAAACATTTCCCATTAAAGAAGAAATTTCTGCGATCATGAAACATTCTATTTTTGTTTACCTGCAGATTGGTATTTCTTTGTTTGATATTTCTACTATTGTTCTTTGTATTGAAGTGGTCATGCTTTACCTGTGAATTTTCTTTGTTCTCTTGTTGAGTGACAGAATGTTGAGGGCTAGATTTAGCTGCATTAGATAGCTTGGTGCTAAAGACTGAGAGGATTCTCCGATATATCCAAGACCTTCCTTTACAAAAGGAGAGCATTGAACCTTAATAATTTCATCTAAGGTTTCAGTTCCTTTATCAAATCTAAGATTTAAAGTTTTCTCTTTCTCAATTTCCTTTCTTAGACTTACTATTTCACATTCTAATTTCTCATTGTGCTTCTCATTTTCTATAAGCCGATTCTTTAGAGTATCTATGGAAATTTTGTTTTCTTCCAAACATATTTTGAGCTGAATGATTTCTTCAAGAAAATAATTTTCTTCTAGTGCATCCATAAAGGTATCTTTAGCCTCACTAGAATCTTTTTCAATAGCCATGAGTAGTCTAACATCTTGATTAGATTCTCCTTCTTCACTATTTGATAGCCCATCACTATCTTCATGAGTATAATAACTTTTTCTATTGATAAAACGATTCTTATTTACTTTTTCCACTTCCTTTCCTTTTTGATGTTTTTCTTTATGAGGACACTTAGCAGCATAATGACCAACTCTTCCACAAGAAAAACATTTAAAAGGAAGCTTACCTCTAAATAGTCCAATGCCAAATTTTAGCTTCTTTACAAAACTTATCTCATCTTCTTCTGAAACATACCCTGATCATTCTTGTTCTTCTACTTATTTTCCTTTTGCAGCCACTCTAAAGACAACTTCTTTGACTTCAGATGGACCTCCTTTTCTCATTTCACAAGAAGTCAAAATACCATGAAGTTGAACAATAGCAAGAGTTTGTAGATCCTACTTCTCTTCAATAGCAGACACTTTTGATTCAAATTTGGGAGTTAGATATCTTAAAACCTTTTCTACCAGAGTAGTGTCAGTTATGGTTCCACCCAAATTTCTCATACGATTTACAATATCATCTAGACATAAAAAGAAACTGGAAATGCTTTCCTCATTATGCATCTCAATATTTTCATATTGAATTATGAGAGTTTGGAGTTTAGAACTTTTTACCTTGGTATCACCTTCATAGCTTAGAATTATTTTGTCCCATATCTCCTTTGATATATTCAACTTCATGACTTTGACAAATTCTGATTCAGTTAGACTTCCCAATAATGCATTAATTTCCTTTGCATTGGTTTCATATTTATTTCTTTCTGCTGCATCTGTTGGAACTGATGCTAGATATTGATAACCTCCTTCAACTATAGCCCATAAATCTACTCCAAGAGACCGAAGATTGGATCTTGTGCTTGTCTTCCAAAGATTAAATTGTTTCTGTTGAAGAGAGTAGGCCTAATAGATGTTGTCCCATCTTGATTGCTCATCTTAGCTAATCTTCCTTCTAGCGATTAAGCTTCTTCAGAAGGACTTGCTCTGATACCAATTGTTGGGAAAAATAATGAGAGGGGAGGGGTGGGAGGGGGGTGAATTAGTATTAGAGCTTACTGAAAATATTTTAACTTTTTCTTTACAGAATTCCATACATGGCTTTGATGAACCCAACTCGCATATACACGCGCACATAATAAACGAAACTAGCGTATACTGATATAATTCTGCAGATAAGAAGAAATTTTCAGGAACAATATTTAAGTTAGTTTACCAGTCATGCATCTATTAGATAATCAGTAATTATGTGTAGTAACAGCAGTATAAATCATCACACAAGAGCAACACACATGAACATCAATATTTAATGTGGAAACCCAATTCGGGAGAAAACCACCGTTGTTTTCATCTCTGTCTTCAATATTTATTATATGGAAAAAATTTTACAATATTGTATTGATGCAGACTCATAGCAGTATGCAGGCATCTACCTACAAAAGGCTACAACCTTCTCTCGTTTTCCAACTGCTACTGGAAGGGAGCTACAACTCCCTAATCTCATTTACCAGCCACTGCTGGAAGGGAGCTTCAACCCCCTGATCAGAGCACCAGCTTCTACTGGCAGGAAGCTTCTACTTCCATACTGAAGGCCTCAACCCTCAGAACCAGTGCAGACTACGTTTCATCAATTTTCATACTGGATCAAACAACATCAACACAACTCTTCATAAACATCAACAACCATAAACTTTACTTAATACTTCAATCAGAACAGTGAGACCACTGTAACCAGAACTTCATAATAACCCAGACTCCAGAATAAATATGCAGATACAAACTCAACCCTGATCATTCATCAACTTAAAATGCATATGCTACTTCGCTTTACTGAACCCGCGTGTATACACGCTTTCTTTCACACCAACCTGTGTATAGCTCTGTGAATACTATTTTTCAGAAAGTGATCAGTCTCAGATCCAGATCTGAGGTTTTCAGTCAGATATCTTTAGAAATGCAAAACCCTTCATCAGTTAGTCACCATCAATAATGTTTATTCTCTCATTGACCAGATTTGTACATAATCAACTTAGCAGCATATATAGTATTCAGACAACCCATATCTACAAGAAGACTTCATTGACAGACAACAGACAAATAGCAGGAATAATAGAAAAACCTCTGCAATAAGCTTCAGAAAACCCTAACTGCCATACGCACCTTTTCTGAAGAAAACCCGTGTATATATGTGCTTTTACTGAGACGATCTAGTGTATAGATCTGTAAATATAAACTTTTTAGAATGAGCCAGATCCATAGAACTTACCCAAATTTCCTTACTTGACTTCAGCAAACTTGTGCCAGGTCATATATCTAATCATCTCTTCAATGGATCACATAAGAGCATGGTTATTTCAGATCTAGAGATCCTAAACCATCATTGTATCCATGGGTGCATCATAGATTCAGATCTATCAATTAAAAACAGAGTTCATCCCATGCAGATATACCTTAAAGAAATTTATTCAGTCACAACCCTTACTTATGCACACATTTCACTATGATCTTCTTCTCCTTATATAGATTTAGCCTTTACCAATACCATGAGTCAAAACCATGCAACTGCTGATGGTATTCTTGGACGGTATCAAATAGCCAATACATTACTCAATTATGTGGGCTAATACCATGGTAATGCCCCTTGGTATCATAATTTTAGAGCGCAAAAGGCATACATGACTTGGATCATTCGTATCCACGTGTATACACAACTTATCTTCATAAAAATTGCATATATACTAATTATGAATGTATACGCAGGTTGCCTTCACAAAAGTATCGTAGACATTGCATCCATACGTGGGTTGCCTTCATGAAACCTGCGTATACATTGAGAAATATTTCCCATTTCATTTATCTTGTACTTACTGAAATTCCTTTCTCTGTCACATCTGAACTGACCTGTAGAAACATCATTTTACATCTTAACACATAGGTTGCTAATCAAAATGCAACTCATCAAGTAGGTTTCCATCAAGGACAACTTCATCAAGTAGGTTGCCATCAAGGACAACATATTGCATCATATTGCCAACACCTTTAGGATGGCCTCTGTTTATTTGTTGCATAATCTTCAAGGTGCCATGATGCAAATGGCCAAGTCTTTTGTGTCAAATTTCACCGAAATCATGGCCTTGCACTTTTTTTGTATTAGTGCTTAATGAAGCATAGTCTCCCACATCTATCTTATACAGGTTCTTTACACGCACATCAATCTACTTCAATTATCCCATGGAAATGTGTCTTGATATTTCTTTCCCTTTGTTGAAGATCACATCATAACCATGGTCTTCCAAAAATCCAACATAGATGAGATTTTTCTTTAGGCCTAGAACAAACATGACATCCTTGAGTCAAAGACGAGATCTCAACTCCCCATGAAAGGTGACTGTACCAGTCTCGATCACGTTTTACCTTCTATTGTCCCCCAACTCAATATGAATATGGTGATATTTCTCCTCCAGGTATCTGAAAAACTCTCTACACCCTATCATGTGGAACGAGGCACTAGAGTCCAAGTACCAAACACTCCCCATCACTATGTTGGCCATGCATGCAATAAGGATGAACTCAAGCTCGAACTGTTAAGCCAAGGCTTCACTTTATGCTCCTTATAATGTATTATTTCTTGACTTTTCGTGTGGACACTTCATGGCATAGTGCCCGAATTCATGAAAATTCAAAGAAATAAATTTTGTACAAATATTTCTTCTTACGTCATTGGCTAGATTATGGTTTGGATTGATATTTATTCCCTTTTCCCTTGTTCTCCTTTCCCACCAATGTAATTTTTTCTTCATCCTCTCCCTTGGATGAAGATCCATCTTTGGTATTCTGCCTCATTTCATCTTGTACGAAATCAAACCATAAGCGTTCCCAATTTGGTAATTTATAAATCTCGTTCACCCAATCTTGGTAGTTATGCCAACTCTTGGGAAGTCCTAGAAGGGATAGGCTTACTGAGTCATCTTCTGAAACATTAACACCAACCCCATCAAGTTCATTACGAAATTGTGTGAACCGTCTTAGATATTGCAGAATAATATCATTCTTTTTCATCTTGATATTTCAAAGTTTATCCTTGAGTGCCAGCTTCCTGTGGTTATTAATATTCTCGAACAACTTTGTCAGTGCATTCCACATCACCAAAGGAGTTTATTTTCCATGGATATTTGAGATCACATGGTCTCGCACTCCTTCCAAGATTATTATTCTCACCTTGGATACTTCTCTGTTCCATTTGGATAGATCCCATACATCAGTTGGTCTTGGTTTTGCAATATTTGTCTTGATGTATTCTAGAAAACCATTGTCATCAAATAACTCCTCCATGTGATCCTTCCATGCGATGAAATTATAAGCATACTCTAGCCTCAAACCATTGAAGTTCATCTTCCCAACTCTGAAGGGATTCTGCTACACTGGCATGAAAATTTGAACCTCCTAAGAAATAACTTTGAAACACTTGTTCTAATGTGAATATTGATCTAATACCATGTATAAATTATGATGTACATTTTCAACTTCTCATGAAATTTTAACCTAAATCACAAGACACAAACCTACTCTACTACTCTGCAGAATTAAATTCATAATTTAGAACATCAATCACGAACATGTAATAAGAAATAACACACATGGACACAATATATTTCCCAAGGAAATAAATATGCTAAAAATCCCAATGCCATCATGCATTAATATGATGAATAGAGATGTATTACAATTGATTTTCTCAATTGAGTAAAACCTGCAAGTGAATAACCTATCTCTCTACTCACTGAGAAGCACTGACCCAAACTTAGTTAATTTCTTCCTCTACCTGAGCCCTTATTTCCTTGTGCAATTCCTGAGGAAATTAGGCCCCTATTAATTACTAATTTCATCCTTCAAAATTACTGTAATATTCCCAAGGTTGATCATCTAAATTCATGCAACATATGTGCACTATAGAATAGTGTACAATTGATGTTACATTGCCTTGGAATCTCCACCTGAAATGGGTAACTCAAATTATCTGCATGCACAAGCTATTTTGGGTTGATTGATCAATTAACTAGATGATCACTAAGTTTGACTAAATTCCCACTGCACAA
The DNA here is from genome assembly GCA_034641835.2 of Pinus albicaulis. Classification (NCBI taxonomy): domain Eukaryota; kingdom Viridiplantae; phylum Streptophyta; class Pinopsida; order Pinales; family Pinaceae; genus Pinus; species Pinus albicaulis. The sequence goes on along the minus strand of CM076575.1, from coordinate 1,848,684,599 downwards.
CTGACCTTCCACTAGTTCCTCCAATAGTTAGAACTAGTTTAACTGAACCCAACTTAATATAACCAAATTAGATTTCTACAAATTATAAATCACTCATGATTAACTGAAATCAAGCCCTCCAACTCAAATTACCTAAGTTAATTGAGTGACAAGTTCCATGTCACCTCACTTAACTACCTCCAATATTTATGCTGATGTGAAAATTCAAATTATCTCTAGTTTGACCAAGGCAAAGTGAATTTGAGATTTTCTTGTTGCATTTTTCAACATATTCAAGCATTGTGGCTTATACAATACTCATAAATCTTATAGTAACCCCATCCCTATTTCCACAAAGATGGATTGTACTAGTTATACTGCGAAGTAGATAATGGTTCAACTAAAGATTCTTCCTTACAAGTGTTGTCAACCAAAGGAAAACAAGAACATGATATTGTCACAAGGTTTAGTGAAGTATTAGGATTATGGAAACAAAATGGCTTAAGGGGATGTTTTTAGTATACACATATGACCATGAGGGAAGAAAAGGAAGTGGAAACAATTAAATGCTTATAGTAGTTTCTTATCATCATTCCTAAATTCTTAACAAATTTTCACGTTGATTTTTACCTCATGTTTTACCTCAATATCTTGAAGTTACCAAACATGTTGATGAAGAGACTAAATTTGATACCTAGGCACCTTGTGTTGATATAAAATAGAAATTTGAGACTAATTTTGATGGCTGGTGACTACTAATCATGTATCAATGACTACTATGTTAGCTTTGAGGCCAAGAGTGTTAAAAAACTATTGATGAATCTGATGAATACTAAACTTGTTGTTTCCCTAATGGTCCAATAACAAATCTTCCTTCTTTATTTGAAAACTACAAGATTGCAATTTCTCTTTATTATTTGAAAAAATCTTCATCGAAATTGGACCCAGGGTGCAAATCTCACCACATGAATAAATATTTTGGAGTCGAGCATGGAAAGAGATCATTGGATTACCAACCATTAATGTATGCCATTAACCAATTTGAGACGACTCACCAGTGATTTCAATGAGCATCAAGGCACCTTATGACATATTGCTAGGGAAAAGTGATGGTGTTGAAGTCAAATCACCTACAAGATCTAAAAAACATGGAACATTGATGTATTCTTGTTGTTTTGAGGAAGATATTATGCCATTGATGAATGCAAGACTCAAGGTACTAAAAAAGAGTCTCTAGCTTTGAAACCATATAATGTATTGATATCGATGGGTCAAGACTCGTTAGGAGGAATGCATCAAAAATTAACATGAGGATATACAAAAATTTAAAGGATTTTTGGAGGACGAACAACATGATGCAAATATTATTGAGGACTTTGCTAGCCAGTAACTTACTTTTCAAGACAATTCCATGTCTAACTACGCAAGTTTCCTGGTTTTTATAGTTGAACCTATTTTTATCTTTACAATTTTATTGTATTATTCTCATACAATACTCTACTTTATTGAAAGAAAAGCCTTTCATTAAGTATATGCATGTTTTCAGTCAAGCGAGTTGCACAATAAGATAGTAAATGTATTCATATTTAATTTTAAGCAATAGAATTTTATGTATACGAGGGAATGAGAAACTAGTTGGCTTAGATGATACAATGAAAATAGTTGTTGAAGAAGAGAGTGGTGCATATGATGACCATTTGAAGCCGAAATTAAATGAAGTCATGATATTATTGGTTCTATTGCTCATTATGTCGAGTCTATATACTCTCCTCTTTCATGCCATACAAATATTTCACTATCAGATGATTGGTCCCTTGAGTGTATGATGGGTCTAATGATATGCATGCTATGAATTCCACAATATCGATTTCCAATGGATGCTCTCTATTGAATTCATCCCATGACTCCTTGATATCCTTCCAATATTGATGAAGTTTATAAAAGGAGACCTCTAAATATGGTTGTGGCTCATGGAAATTTTGATATTCTATCACTTCTGGAGAGGTAGAGATGTTCTTGATTGCTGCCAAGATATTCTCTTCTTGAGAGGAAAAGACATTGGATGCTACTAGGATTCAAGAAAGTTCTTGAAGTAACATTCTACAAAAATTTCTTGAACATTATTGGATGTCTCTATGGTTTTTAATTCCTTTCTACCTCATCGACTATTGCATGTGGGGTTGTTACGGTACCCAAATACAATATCCTTAATGAAATAAATGAAATATTCTAAACGAAAACAATTTCAAGAAAATATTATCGTGTACTTGGACACCCTCATGCTACTAAGACCTATTGTCACCAATTATCTGTTCATCACGAGTTAGCTTTTTCCTTTACCTGAATAAAAATAAAACACACTTTAATAAAATGACACACACAATGCCAAAAAATAGAAACAAAACCACACTCATAGGCTTCATTTTCTATTGTGACCTTGTCTTCAAGAAGTTATCAGTTCAAATTGTTAGCGAAGTGCTATTGTGACCTTCTCATCAACAAGTTATCTAATCGCACAGTTATCTAAAAAAAATCACTTGAAAAAATAAAAATAAAGAAACGTTATTTTACTAGCACAACAAGGGCTTGTGGGACTCACCTCCCAACTTATTTCCAATATTACCTTCCCACTCTTCTGAGGCTTAATGTTGGGTAATCCAACAAAAAAATTAAATCACCAATGTTCTTATCTCTTGAGAACCTCCTCACCAATGGTGCCCAAATATTGGGTGAATTTATTAACAAAAAATTCACGACATAAATATGTAAATTCGCTAGCATAGGCTTAGAGGTGTTACATAGTATGTGCAGAGGTATGGACACTAGCAATATTTTCTACTCACCTACTACAAGGAGGCTTGTATTTGGTATCATAGTTTATTCTTCAGGTAAAAAACTTAGAAGGATAACTCTTAAAAGGACAATGATGTTCTTAAATGCTTCTTCTAGGTTTTTCCTTAAGTAGATCTAACTCTTGTACTTCAAAAAAATAAAATTAAAGGATATTATACTCTAATGTTAAAATAATAAACCCTAAACTATGGGGATCACTAGGTTCATGTCCTTAAGGTTTTTAGTCTTTCACAATCAAGGAAAATTTGTTCTTACATCCACATAAGGTTGCAATTTTTCAGAGGATATTTCAAATATCACTCCTACAAATCCAAAGCAATCTGAAACAAAAGAATCAAGGCATCAAAAAAACTTAAAACAACTAACTATGTGATGAGATCCATCATTAGGTATATTTGGAGGGGTTAATTGGTACCTTTTTTCCTTATTAAGTCTCTTTTTCTCACATTTAATTATATTATGGTCTTATTACTGCTAATGTAGATGGTGATTAAGGCGTGTCATACTTCGAATGCCTAACATGAGTTAAATGCAGGAAAATCATGAAGATATTTCATTTTTTATGACGATTTTTCCATTAAAGCTTGGAGTAGACAACAAGGAGATATTCTAGGGGTTTTTCCACCTCCTTAACTCCCGAAGGCAGCCAAGGGATCCTCAAGATTCCCTCCAACTCAAAATCAAAGGCAGCCAAGCAAACTCATGATCAAGTGAACCAAAGCTACACTTCAGTTGTAGTCAAAGTGGACACATCACCTACGTTTTAGGGAGTTTTTGGTAGCTACTCTCTAGGTTAAATAGGGATGAGCAAGAGATCATTAGGATTCTAACTTTGCAGAAAGCTAATAGACTCTTTGTTATGCAAGAAAATCCTCTCTACAGATAGAGACGATTACTCTAGCCCCACGATGGGTCTAGTAACAACAAGGAACAATTAGAAGCCTACTTTCCTAGCTTGTAAATGCGTGTAGATCGTGAATAGATCTCCTACCTCGATCTCATGTTATTACTTGCTCGAATCCTTTAATCCTGTGTGCTCCGTAGTCAGATCGTCACCATTTCTAGCACTTGGTTACCTGCATAAGGGATCAAACAATAGAAAACATGAAAGCACAACATATATCTTTCATATACAATCTACCTCGTTGATCAAGGAGAACTAAGAATCCAATCATATAAATTAAAGATGATAATGGAAAGCACAAATCAATAATATTATATTAAAATAGAGAGGGGGAGTTACAACTTGTGCCTTGATGTTGCAGCTCTCCTTCGACGAGTCTGGATCCAGGCATGTCTCCAAAGTGCTTGTTTCAACTTGATGTGAAGGGAAAAAGGTATCAACTCTCGCTCGATACCTATAGCAACAAATATATCTATGTTGTTCTTCTACCTCTGTTCTAACTAGCAGAGCTATGGGGGAATTTCCATTTTATAGTAAGGAAAGAGAGAACATGGATCCACTTAAGGTGGGAAAATGAGTTATCCCTTTGGGTGGTTCCACTTTTGTAGGAACAAAGAGCCCAAAGGGAGAAGCTCGACTCTATCCTTAGGAACAAACAACCAGCTCTCTGCCATGAAGCTTCTAGATCTCGAAGCTTCACTTCCATTTTAAAAAAATTTCCAGAAGAGGATCAGCGTGGGTATGATCCTCATTCTAGCATCGATCGGCACTGCCCTAGACTAAAAAAGAGCCACAGTGTGAGAAAGACATGCAGAGGATGTTTTGCTTCAGATAATCATGTTTTCAAGGAGCTGCTTCAGGAATGGTCAACAGAGAGTTTACTCATTATGCTAGAAGGGATATGATGGCACATCTTCATGATGAAAAATAGACAAAGGGGTCACTATTAGGGGTCTCCAGTATCAGGAACAGGGAGTGTAGGGACAATGACAAATTGTTGTGTAACAGATGCCTCCTAAGGCATGAAGGTCGAACGAGAGTGAGGGGTGAGTTTATTTACGAGTACATGCCAAGACCAAGACGTCGTCATCGAAAAACCTATGCAAACAAGCACATATATACATCGTTGAAATCTTAGAAATAATTAAATGACATGAGGTATGGATGCAACCATCCATAAAAGAGATCATGAAACAGAATCCGAGGTATGGTTGCAGCCATCCAAATAAATAGGATCACCAATATAGACTCAAGGTATGGTCGCAGCCATCCAAATGAAAGAGTCATGTGTAAAGTCATGAATAATATATATCACCTCGAAATCCTAGGGTCTTGTGCTCTGTCATGACCCGATCAAGTACAGAGTCAGGCATGTGAATAAATGAGTTGATGTTGAACATGCAAGAAAATCGCCCGATTACCAGTCAATGATGTAACTGTTAACAGGCGCAAGAGAAACCACCAATAATGGCAATGGCCCTCAAGGTACTAGCAGTACAATACACAAGATGTGAATAAGGAGTTGACATCAAACACCCATGAGATCATTCGATCGAAGGCCAATGACATAAGCTTGTCATTAGATGCGAACAACCTGCCATTAGGGAATGCAGGCTCCAAGGTACTGAAAAAGGGATATCTAGACCAACTTCTCAGATAATGAGCTGAAGTCGACAGGAAGCGATTTGTCGAAATAGGGCCATAATGCATCCCACATCATCGACATGAGATGAAGGCAATAAGATAATAATGAAAGTGATCAGATAATCAGGCTACGAATAAGACGTAGAAGGAACTTCTCTTGAACATATTAGTGACATGACTCTGGAATTTGGCAGTATTTGACTTAAATGGAATCATAGGTCATGTTGAAAAAAATGGTAATGACATGAGAGGTAAAATAGGTTTCCAAACCCATGGAGGCAAAGTGACGAATGTAGGATGTCCCCAACCCAAAACGAAATAGAGGATGTGTCATGCTCGGGAGTGGCATACTGCCAACACAACTGATTAATACTTTCCATTTTCCCCCACCATTTCTGGCGAGTACCCCAATTATTTTTTTATACAAGCTTGAAGGGGATAGAATATTCTTGTCATATAAGTTTTTCCTTCGGACAAATCTATCCTAGTACATTTTGCGAGCCCTAGGAAGGAGGAACTCATAGTGGTCATGATGACAGATCCAATGTCGTTAAATTTTAATGAGCCCGACAAAGGTGGAACTCAACGTCTTTACATGTTTAGAGAGTTTGAAAATGAGTGAAACGAAAACTCCAGATGGTCATTTTTGTAAATAGTCCCTCATATCCGAAGAGGTAGAATATGAACTGTAAGAGAACCTCTGAGTTGTGATTGACTAAGGTATTCCTTTTTCATAAATCATTTATCCCATCCCAAAAAATAGGCAAATGACATTTCGTGCACTTTAACGAGCTCAAAACGACAAGAACTTGACAATATTTTCATGTTTAGAGAGTCAGAAAAGAGCTGAAAGATGACTCTAGGGGGGATGATTGGTATAAAGGATAGAAACTAGTTCCAGTTATGGTGGAATGGCTCAAAACGTGATAAAAGTCAAGAGGTTAGCCAACAAGACCACTCATTGCAGCGGTTCCGCAGGAATGGGTAAAACAATCACATCAAGGCGTATGATCGGTCGAGAAGATGGTGTCGATGGAATGAGAAAAAACAAGGCTCATCTGGAAAAAAAGGCTGATAATCACGTAATCACGAGAGGTAAAATGAGAATGGTTTCATTTTTACACAAGCTTGAAAACATGGAAAACTATGCTTAGAATGGGTTTCATTTTTGCACAAGCTTGACACGGAGACAAACTATGCTTGAAATAATTTTTCATGCCCCCATAATGATGACTCGATTTGAGGTACATGCCCCCCGAGATTTAGTCCATTCGCCTGAGTAGACTGACGGGTGGATGGAATGAAGGTTCAATTACGAGATCAAGTAAAAGACTCAACTGGGATCTTACGAGATCTAATCAGAGATGCAAATTTAAAAGGGAACTTGTTTCATTTTTTTAACAAGGTTGACACAGTAAAAGAACTATCCTCACGACACCTTGTTTTACTTTTTAAAGAGCTTCAAACAAGAAAAAAACTTTGCTCTGAAGAGATTGTTTCATTTTGTAAGGAGCTTGACACAAGAAAATGAACTATTCTCTGAAATGCTTGTTTCAATTTTTAGGGAGCTTGATACAAGAAAAGGAACTATGCTCCTAAAGGCTTGTTTCATTTTTTAAGGAGCTTGACACAAGAAAAGGAACTATGCTCCGAAAGGCTTGATCAAGATATATAAGTCATGGCTTCCAAGAGGTTCTCATCTGATGGGAGAATGACATCTCGGAAATTGCGGTCTAATGACTATCACTAGATGTTGGCAATGAAAAAGTGGCCACATAATTAACCTGTGGAAGGGAAGACACCACCAGTAGGTAAGGACCAGGAAAGGACGATGGTAGACCAGATGAAATATCAGGACCAATGAATGAAAGCTGATCAATGGCCAGGATTCGACCTTGATGTGGAAAAAAAATTACACAAAAGAGGGAGGGGACGAGCGCTCCCATGAATAAGTATATTCATGTCCCAGGAGTAAGTTAAAATCCAAGGGGACTTAGAAAACCATCATGTTTATATAGACAATATTTCCTCCTAAAGAAATAGGCAACTTTAGAAGGATCCCTAACGATTAACTAGTTCCTTTGTTAAAAGCCAACTGATTTTGAGTAACAGGCACAAGCAGCGGATAACCAAAATCTTGCGAGGTAGTTGAGAATAGAATACTAACAAATGTGCCTTCATCTATAATTTTGCTTGGCTCAACCATATTGTAGGATCACTATACAGTGATCTCAAAGGGCATGTAAGAAGGAAGATGGTATTCTGTGAATCAAATCCAATCAAAGGAAGTAACCAAACTATATGGAAGTTGTGCCATAAGAATAAGAGGACTATCCCTTTGCGTTGCAGGAGCATAAATACAATCTTCCTGGACTTCGGGAATGAGAGTAGGAGGATCACTTTCTTGGATTTCGGTGACGGGAATCGGAGGATCACCCTCCTAGATCATGGGAATGGGAGGATCTCCCTCTGGTCCCAGGGATACATAGGAAACAAAGAGAACCTGACTGGGATGAGATCTACTCTCTATAGAAAATAATTGATGAACTGTAGGTGGAATCAGGTCGACCTTTTTCTCAATAAATGATGGGTTGGAAACAAACTCATGAGACTGATGTTCGAAGAGAGCAGAATCGGCCAGGGATGAATCTTGATGAATCACTTGATCAACTAGCAGAGGAATCAAAGAAATCTTCCGGTAACCATCTGAAAGACGGGACTCAAAAGCAAAAAGGGTATCCAAAAATTTGGAGGCTTCATCGAGATAGGGATAGAGGTGAATGAGATGGTTCCCTTCACATAACCTACATGGGATTTTAATTTTTCACTATTTCTTACAAGTCTTATTTTCTTAGCTGAAGGGTCATCAACAATATGATGTCCAGAGGTTGATGACGAAGGATGAATCGAGCCAACGGAACACACCTCTAACACCTTGGGAATACCAAGGAAATAACGAAGAAGGTGGTCACCCTCACATAGATTGCAAGGGATTTTGACTTTGTGGGACAAAGTGGTAGGTTTTTTAATATCAGTCGTGTGTGTTATCACTCCGCCAGATTTCTAAGGTTGAAGAAGTAATCCAGCAGAGGTAACCATAGACTAATATTTTGGCTTGGTATCTAGCCCTACAAAACCAAAGAGTGATCTCTCAACAAGTTCATAGCCAAGAGGGCTGGATGAAAAGGTTTTTAGGCTAGCTATGAAATTCAAAAGGGTTTGTTTTGGTTTTGATTGGGTTGGGGTGTTGGATGAGGATTAGGTCAAGGAGACTAGGTCAGGGAAAATGAGATGGAATTGTAGTCCATTCGATGGGGCAAGGTAGGTATAAGGGTTAACACTTAAAGGTTATTTGGTGAGATGGTTTAAGATTGATGAGGAGTTAGGAAGATCATAGGAGATGTATTCTTCCTAAACTTAAGAAAATGGACAAATTATGACAACTTTCCCAAAACAGAGCATGAAAAACATGTATTCTGCCTATCAACTTGAAAATGATCATATAATAGACATGAAATGGTTTATGAGCTTACAAAACATTCATATAAGTTAAAATAGATAAGAAACAATGTCAAACATTCATACCACAGGTATCCCAAAGAAATAGCTGCAATTCTTTAATTTCTGGCCAAACTAATTACACAGTCCTTGATCAATACAATAGCTTCCAACTGATTCCAACCCTTGCTAAGAGTGAATAAAGGGAAGATATAGACATCAAAAATACATTCTCTTATCCTCGGGGGTCGAATTCCTGAGTTGAGTATGAGATCCACAAAATTATGAACTCAAATCTGGAGTGTAGGGAGGTGCAAGTGACTCCTCCCTAATTACATTGAAACTGATTCATTTGACTTTGATGATTACATTTACATCATGAATATACCCCTAGGTAACTTATCCATATCATAATTACATTTACCATCCTTAATTACATAGGTGAAATCATCAATTTCAAAATAAAATTCAAATTTGCATCGAAATTTCAAACATATCAGCAAACTGTCAAACGTGCCCTCTCTTTGCCATGCGCGCCCTCCCTTTGTCAAACACACCCTCCACCTTGCAGGTTGTTTTTTATTGGGTTTTATGTGTCCAAATTGGCTCCAATATGGCTTGTTGGAAAGCCCTTAAAGTCTAATTTCTAGATACACCTTCAGTATACAGAATAAAGCTCATTTTCCCTGTCAACACTAAATCCTTCCCAAACTGCTCAGCACGCAGTGCCAGGGCCAAAAATGAGGCAGAAACATGATTTTTTGCTAGTTTTTTGAAATTTTGACTTGCTTGTTTTGCAAAAAAAAGCTGGAAAAATGGCTCTCTTAGATTTATTTACAATTTTTCATCCAATGGTGGTGACCTTTTATTCAAAATATTTCTCAATTGGCGTTGTGCGCTTAGGTGCGCCCTCCCAGTGCCAGGTGCACAGCGCCAACTTCAAATTAACTTTTGAGTGCCTTCCAGAAGTCCACTTTGAGATTATGATAGATAGTTGGAAATATATCTCTCTTGGCTACACAATGGACCTATCAAGCACTGAAAAATGTCAATTATATCCCCTCAAAAATCAATTCTCCCAAGACTGGTCAAAAAGTGCAGAATGAGGGTGCAAAAATGACGTGTGATTTTACATGAAACATTTGGAGACCTTCCTCAACTCCCAATTTAGATCAAGATAGCTCATTGGAGGTCTCTCTTTGTATAGTTTTCATTTGACTTATCAATCAAGTCATTTGGACACTCCAGCTAGGAGAAATATTGATTTTCCCAAGGTCACTCCAGAAGTGTAGAAAACCTCTTATAGCAACTGTATGTTTGAGATTTCTCCAAAAAAATGACACCTGTGTAAAAAGGGAAGGAGGTTTTTATTCCTTTGCCTATGATGGAGAAACACCTATCTTACTTTTGTCAAATTCATCTCTGTTTGGTCAGAAACATAGTTTGAAGAAAAAATGGCCCTGTGTGTGGCAAATTATTTGTCCCTTGGAATGAATTCCTGAAAAATTATGGAGACATGATGTTTATGAATTGGAATGGCCTAATAATTGATGAAATGACATCCCTTATTCCTCCTCTGCTCATATTTCTCTGATTCCATAGCAAAACGTAGCTCAGTGGGAGAGGAAATTATGGTTTGGTGTAGGCGAAACAAGGTATTTGGGAAACTTATAGGAATGAAGGGGTTAGGGGTTGTATAAATTCTTGGATAAATTTTGGGGGATAGGGATAGATGTTATAGAGTGTAGGGAAGTGGAATTTCTAGAAATTAGTAAGGGGAAGGGGTCCAAAAGGGAAAAACACAACCCTAACCTAGGAAGGTGTCAAAAGTGTAGCAATAGGCTAGGGTGTGTAGGAAAGTGAGGGAAATGAGAGGAATGGGCTTAGGAAAAGTTTAGGGGAGGTAGATGGAGTGTAGGTGAGGGTGATATTGATGGATTAGAGAGAAAATGAGTGCCTCTTTGATGTTTTAATGGCCTTTATACTTGATGGATTGAATGCATTAATTCTCAGGACCCACTTTGCTATGTTCAAATTCACCTTTAAAACCTTGAAAAATACTCTTTGAAGATTTATAATGCTTTAAAATCCTCTTTATATTGTAAAGGGATATTATTTGGATCACTCTCATAATTTTGTTGACCTTATGCAATGAAATGGTGTTTTATTGGACCTTGGAAAATGAAAACCTAGATACCTAATGAAGACCTTGAGTGACCAGACTTCATGGTGACCTGACTGACATAATAACATGATGAAATGGACTTTCATGACTAAATTATGCTCATCAAGACATGAAGGTGGGCCAGCAAGTATAAAGTTTTGAGGAGGAGTGATTTTTTTAGACTAGGACTACCATCACTGAGTAAATTTTTTGCATGACCTAATAAAATGATAAAAAATTCCTGAGTGGGACTCCTAAAATGATATGAAAAGAGTATTTTTGATCAATGATGGAAGTAAAAAAATAATAAAACTAACAGAATGGGTAGCGATAGTTTTTTGATTCCCCCCTTGCTTATTTTTCTTCTTCTTCTTCTTTTTAGCCACCTAGGTACTAGAATCCAGACTTTCACCAGGCGAAGAAGAAGAATGAGGTGAAGAAATGGATGAAGTAGGTGAGGGGTCGACCTTAATATCAACATGAGGTTGACATGTTCCAGGCAAGGGAAGGGGGGGCGGGGAATTGAATTGAGAGGTCGTTTGGACTTTCGGAACCACAGGGGTCGAAAATAACCAAATCAATAGACCAATGGTTAATCGTGGGACGGACAACGTTGCCATATACGAAGCACCAACCTTTTTGCAAGAAGGAAAAGGACCAGAAATTCCATCCGAAGGGTAAAATGAGCATATTAGAAATTCCAATCTAATATGAGCATGGGTAAAATGTTATCGCAAACAATAAATTTTAGAAAATAAAAACAAAACAAATCAAAAGGGGTGAACTAGGCAAAAGGATTACCAAGTAGTCATGAACTGCAATATACACCTTGGTGATCAAATGAAAGAGAAATGACCAAGGACTTAATGTACAACATCCAATCTCCCTGAATGTTGTGTTCAGTGTATAACGTCTACAAGGCAGTCGACTCAATTACCTATGGTAGGTTTGCAACCTAATGGTGTCTCCCAAAATATACACGACGGTACGCGAGAGTCCAAATCCGTAGTAGTGTTGTCTAATGCGTAAACATTCGATGAGAGTGTACCTTTCATACATCAATATACTTTCATATGCGGGACATGATATCATCCTCGGGTTTTAACGTAGACTGTTGGCGACAACTCCTACGATTAATAATGCTAGAATACGTCTCTAGGCTAGACCTATAAATGTGATTCGTTAGGTTCCAAATGCTCCTTAGGTTGATTGAATAAATTTTAAGGTTGATCTTGAATTATGTCTCAGTTTCAAAGTCCTACCGATGTCACCTGAACCCCTAAAATGCAGCTAGAAGAGAGAAAAAATCATTCATTTCAATGAAAACTACGTTAATGAAGGAGAAGGAAACTCATGCAAACAACGCAGAAAACAAAACAAATGCATAGAATGACATTCACTTTTCTCTTCAAGTGTAGGATCTTATAGTGAAACAAAAAATTTACTACTTCTTTCTTTCACTAAATGCACTTAGAAGTGAATCGAAATGAAACTTTTAATTTTCTAAAGTGAAACGAAGCGATAAATCTTTTTGTATTTTTCTTATAAGTACAATGCAAAATGTAGAATGTGAATTAATAAACAATGCTTTGAGTACTAATGAAATATTTCAAAAATTCATGTAAGAGGAAAATATTTCGAAAAACAAAGAGAGACGTAAACCAATTTCCTCAAAACAAGACACTCTTCATTTACACATTCATCAATCAAACAAAACAGAACTTTAGTCGAAAACAAGAAATTGTGATATATGATTGATAGTGAAAAGAAACTCAAATTCCCTCAAGGTTGACACTTGAAAATTATACTCGTGAGAATCGACCAAAAGACAACCTTCAATCAAACAAAAATTCTGAAAGATATGACAAGAAGTGATTCAAGGAGAAGTCTGGAAATCAACAAAGCAAGCAACTGTTCGGATGACCCTAAGACACCTAGAAACCCTAGGTTGAAAAGGATGCACTAAATTTGCAAAAGAGACAACCAAAGATGTGAAAATTGGATCGAAAATTTTCATTTAACATAGAATAACAAGAGCTATTCAAAACAACAAAGAACACTCAGAAGGATAAGACCTACTGGCTGACCAGATGAAGGAAACCCTAAAAAGTTACACACAGAAATCGGCGCGACTGTTAAGCTGCAACCCACGGTGGAAGAGTAAAAGCGCATTTGTGCAAATGCATTCGGCGCCGATTGATGCGACTATCAGAGAAACACTAGCGTCGATCGAGGAGAAAAATAAAAAATAAAACAGTTTGCTAAAATGACACCAGGCTTATCACTTCAATAGAGAGATAAATGTTTGTAAGCATCTACAAAAGCTACAGAGACCAGGAGATGGACACTCGACGAAAATTGATAAAAAAACAAGATATCAAAAATCTAAAAAAGGAGACTTAAAGGCTAGCACTCCCCAGTAGATTCGCCAATTTTTTATGTGGGAAAAACCTCTCTGCAGACAGAGACAATCCCTCTAGCCCTAGGATGGGGCATAGTAAGAACAGGGAACAATAAAAAAACTACTTTCCTAGATTGTTAATGCGTGCAGATCGTGAATAGATCACCTACCTCGATCTGATGCTATTCCTTGCTTGAATCCTTTGATCCTTCGCACTCCATAGTCAGATCCTCGTCATTTGCAGTGCTTGGTTACCTACACAAGGGATCAAATAAAAACAGAGATGAAAGCATAACATATATCTTTCATATACAATATATCTAGTTGATCAAGGAGAACTAAGAAACCAATCATATATTAAAGACGAGAATGGAAATCATGAATCAATTGTATTATATTAAAATAGAGAGGGGGAGTTACAACCTGTGCCTTGATGTTGCGGCTCTCCTTCAATGGGTTTAGATTCAGGCACATCTCCAAAGCACTCATTTCAACTTTATGTGAAGGGAAAACGGTCTCAACTCCCGCTCGGTACCTATAGAAATAAATATCTCTCTATGTTCTTCTATATATGTTCTAACTAGCAGATCTATGGGAGAATGCCCATTTTCTAGCAAGGAAAGAGGGAAAATGGATCCAGTTAAGGTGGGTAAATGGGTTATCCCTTTGGGTGGTTCCACTTTTGTAGGAACAAAGAGCCCAAAGGGAGAAGCTTGGCTCTATCCTCGGGAAAAAACAACCAGTTCTCCACCACGAAGCTTCTATATCTCGAAGCTTCACTTCCATTTTTAAAAAACTTTCTAGAATAGGATTGATGTAGGTATGATCCTAACTCTAGCACCGATCGGTGCTGCCCTAGACCAAAAAAAATCCATTGGTGCGAGCAAGACATGCAGAGGGCGCACCACTCCAGATAATCATGTTTTCAAGGAGCTGCTTCAGGAATGGTCAACAGAGAGTTTGCTCATTATGCTAGAAGGGATACGATGGCACATTTTCATGATGGAAAATAGACACAGGGCTCACTATTAGGGTTCTCCAAGATCAGAAACAGGGAGTGCAGGGACAGTGAAAAATTGTTGTATAACACTCTTAGCTCTTGTAATAGGTTTTTGAGACTTTCATATTTATGTAATGAGACTATTTTCTGCAATAAGATGAGTATTTAGATTGTGCTTCACTGATTTAGTTTTAGAGGGCTAGGCTTTTGGGTTAGGGCCAAATCTATTAGCCTTAGTCTCTCTTGTGTATTCATTCTTTACTTTTATGTCATCGTAGGTAGTTTTCTTATGATTTTTTAGCTAGTTTTCTTACATTTCAATTTATTGTTTTTAGTTTGCTTCCATTCGTATTTTGTTGTAGATTAAGCTTGCTTACATGTTGATAGAATAGTTTATAAACTGAGATAGTCGTGTGTCAAGCCTCCCTCTCTCATCTCTTTCAATGGAGCTTGAGGAGGGTAGACCTTCTCCACAGGCCAAAATTTATGTTTGTAGGCTAAAGTAGGTTTTCTTATAGCTGAGTTAGATTTTTGTTTGTACGTTAAAGTAAGTTTTATTTCCAAATTCAACTCATATTTTCCATTTCATTCATCATGAATTTGTCACTATTTTTTGCATGAACAAGTGGTTTGCTTACAGATTCAAGTAGCACAGCAAAGGAGTACTTCACCAGCACCTTCAGCTTCATTTCTCACCTTTCATCAACCTTATTTTCATCAAATCACCATCAACCTTGTTTTCATATTTTTCACCTTCACATTATGAGAAAACCCTAGAGGTGAAATACAGGCTTCTCAAGAGGTTTTGAGATTGGCCAAGGGGTTATCCACCTTCCACTCATCCAAAAACACCTTCACTCCACCTTCCCTACGCTTTTCTCACCAATTTTTGGCCTCAGATTTCCCTCAGACTATTTCCTGTAGCAATCCAGGACTTTCCTATAGCACTACAGGAATTTACCTATAGGAGCACTTGCAACAACACCAGTGGGCCTCTCCTTAAGCCCATAAACCACCATCCACCTCATCCAAACCTGCCAAAACCACCTAGACACCTTCATCCTTTCACCCATGAGTTCAATCCTTTCTTAAGCCACCCTAGCGCTTTCTCCTCCTAGATGCAAAATAGTGCATTTACAAGCATAGTTAGGTCATGATTAGCTGCATGAGTAAAATCATGATAATTATAACATGAAGTATACAGAGTATGTTTAGCCATTTGGCCCGCAAAGTGTGATTAGGTTAGTCTCTTTTATGCAATTTCAATTCAACAATTTACTTCATGCAAGATGCCTAGTTTGCTTCCATTTCTTATCATAACTTAATTTGAAGATTTCTTTCATTGCAGAGTAGTTAGATGTACTTCCTTGCTATAAGAAGACTTCTTTTGTGGATGATATATTAATTTCTTTGAATCATTTGTAGCACTAGGTGTAAATTCAGAAGTGTGACTGACTTCATTCAGAAACCCTAGAAATAACACCCTTTCGTAGAGCTCAGAAGAGGATGACATGAGTAGGATGCTTCTGTTGTGTATATAGAACTTTCACCTCCAAGTTTGTATGAACCTTGGGTTTATAAAGCAAAGTAAAGCAGCCTCCAGGAGTTGCAAAATTGTTGGTGCAATACTAGGGCTCACCACTTTTTGGCGTCATTTTTGGGGAGGTGTCTAGTAGATGTTTTGATTTTTTTTTAGCATTATTTTCTGCTTTTCTTTTAGATTTTGTTTCAAAAATATTGAAAAATAAAAAAAATATGATTTTCATGCCTCGTAGGAGTAGGGATACTTAAGGAAATTTTTTACCTAAAACCCCCACATCACTAGATAGCCACCTTTCACTCTTCTTCAGTGGCTATGAGGTTGAAAACACCATAGGTGAGCCTTCTAAACCAACCACTTGCTCTAATTCCTCCACCCCAAACTCAACCTCAGCTTACTTATGTCGGTCCACCCAAGCTACCTTAGATGCTTGCACAGCCCAATCCGAACCTAGAAAACATACATGCACAACAGGTTTATAGTGGAGAGACATCCTATCCAACTTATGTTGTGAAGATGCAGGAGATTAATCTCAGGTCGGGAAGAGTAATCCCAGAAACCACTCTACGTCTCCACCTGTAGAGGCTGAGGAGGAAAAGTAAGAAAGTGACACTCATATCCAACAAACTTCTTTTCCTAAGCGCTTTATCCATTCTAGTCAACACACCCCAGAGGAGACTGAACTTTGGGGAGAATTGAAAAAATTCTGTGTAAAAATACCCCTTCTCGAGGCCATGAAGGATGTCCCTACTTACAATAGGCTCATCAAGAAAAAATTATTCAAGAAACCTGGGAGAAAGAAGAAAGATACCCCCACCGTCAATGTAGTAGGACAATTTTTTGACTTAATATTGGGAAGGGTGATCTTCCCAAGGTACCTGGACCCCGACAATCTAGTTGTAGATGTGCACATAGATGGTGTCATAGTCCCCAATAATTTGATTGATATTGAGGCTGCCATCAATGTTATGACCAAGGAAACTATGCTTAAACTCAAAATCCAAGTGACTTTGAGGAAAACCACAATGGTTCTGCAACTTGCAGATCGGTACACATTAACTCTAGAAGGAATTGTTGAGGATGTTATGGTTTCAATTAAATCTTGGGAGTATCCTACAGATTTCCTGGTTCTGCAGCCAAAAGCCAAGTTTAATGGATATCCTCTCATCTTAGGGAGACCTTGGTTAGCCAATGTCGATGCTTATATCAACTGTCGAGCCGGAAACATGAATATTAATAATGGGCCCTTGTCTAAACAACTGGTATTATATCCTCCAACCCAACCTTACTTTGACCATGACCTACCTATAAGTATAAAACAATACCCCCATTTGTACCATAGATGATGTTATTATAGGGGGGCATCTTAATGAAGATGAACTCATCGACCATGTCATTCAAAACAAGTCCCCCAATGACCTCCCACTTGAAAACCTAGTCAAAGAATCATAAAGCCACCCTTGGATGGAACTGAACTCAGTGGATTCAACCTCTGAAACCACCAAGGTTGTGGAGTTTGGCCCATCTAAATCTCTCAATATTAACTCAAACCTCTCAGATAGAGAAGTAGAGAAATTATGCCAGCTTTTGAAAGAAAAAATAGATGAATTTTCTTGGGATTACAAGGACATGAAAGGGGTGCATCCCTCGGTATGCATACATCATATTTACATTGAGGAAGGATGCAAGCTTGTGTGCCAACCCCAAAGGTGGATGAACCCATCTCTAAAAGACATAGTCAAGGAAGAACTGCAGAAATTGTTGAATGCAGGTTTTATCTATAATATATCAGACAGTGAGGGGGTATCGCCTCTTGTCCTAGTCCCGAAGAAGAATGGAAAAAGGTGAATCTGTGTTGATTATCGGGAACTCAACAAAGCCACCAAGAAGGACCATTTCCCTTTTCCCTTTATAGATCAAGTCCTGTATGGCCTCGCAAGAAAGAAGTTATTTTACTTCTTAGATGGGTTCAGTGGGTATAACCAGATCCAAATTAGCCCTGAAGACTAGGACAAGACTACTTTCACATGTACTTGGGGTACCTTCACTTACAGAGTCCTACCCTTCAGGTT
Source organism: Pinus albicaulis (assembly GCA_034641835.2). Lineage (NCBI taxonomy): Eukaryota > Viridiplantae > Streptophyta > Pinopsida > Pinales > Pinaceae > Pinus > Pinus albicaulis. The sequence continues at coordinate 1,848,666,544 of CM076575.1, read as the reverse complement.
GTGCAATGCCCCAACTACCTTCCAAAGATCTATCTTGAGCATATTCTCTGAGCTAGTCCATGATTCAGTTGAAATATACATGGATGATTTCACACCCTATGGGGATAACTTCCAGGAAGCTCTCTCCAATTTTGGAAATGTGCTGAGAAGATGCATTGAGATGCATCTCTCCCTGAGCCTAGAAAACTATGAATTCTTGAAAAGAGCAGGAGTTGTGTTGGGACACTCAATCTCCCAAGCAGGAATACAGGTGGACCCAAACAAAATCACCATCATCAAAAGGGTACCTTATCCTAAAAATCAGAGATATGTCAGGAGTTTCTTGGGTTTAACTAGCTATTACAGAAGGTTCGTCAAAGATTTCAGCAAGTTGGCTTCGCCACTATTTGGTTTATTGGCCAAAGACTTTGAGTTTACTTGGTACAATATCTATCAAGAATCTTTTGAGCTCATTAAGGGAAATTTAACTACTGCCCCTATTCTTCGAGCTCCAAATTGGACTCTGCCTTTCCACATCCACACAAATGCATCAGAAAAAGCTATGGGGGTAGCCTTGGGGCACTTAGAAGACAAATTACCTTATGCAATATATTTCATCAGTAAGAACTTGTTTAAGGCCGAACTCAATTATACTATAACAGAGAAGGAAATGTTAGCCAGTGTCCATGCTTTAAACAAATTTAGACACTATATCACTGGTTATCAGACCTTTGTACATGTTGACCATGTATCCATCAAATATTTAATGAACAAACTGGATGTTAATTCTAGAATAATTAGATTGTTTTTACTATTACAACAGTTTGACCTAACCATTGTTGATAAACCTGGAAAGGTGAATGTCGTTGCAGATTTTTTATCTAGGTTAGCTCTATCTATAGATGAAGAAGGAATGGTGGGTGACCAGCTACCGGATGAACATCTATTTGCTATATCAACACTCTCACCATGGTTTGTTGACATATCTAACTACTTGGTTGCTAAAAAGTTCCCTCCTAACCTCTCATCCAAGGAGAAGAGAAAGGTCAACAAAAAAAGTGCCTCTTTCACCTGGTTTGGGGGAATCTCTTCAAGCTAGGCCCTGACCAAATTTTCAGAAGATGTGTGAGGCAGGAAGCAGTTTTTGATATCCTCTTTGCATGTCATGATATCCCTTTTGGAGGCCACTTTTCTACAAAACATACAACCTTCAAAGCTTTGCAGCCAAGTTACTATTGGCCTACCCTTCACCGAGATGCTACAAGATACAGTAGTAGGTGTGACTAGTTCCAAAGTATGGGGAAACCTACATATATGGATGAGATGCCTTTGCACCCTCAGGTGGCTCTTGAGCCATTTGATAAGTTGGGCATGGACTTCATTGGACCTATTGATCCACCATCTTGCCAGAAAAATTATATCATAATCTACACTGTATACCTCACAAAGTGGGTCGAAATAAAAGTTGTGAAGCTAGAAACCGAGGAGAAGGTAGAATAATTTATGAGAGAGAATGTGCTCTATAAATTTAGATACATTAGAGAGGTAGTCACTGATCAGGGGGCAAAATTCACATCTCATCTCATTGAATACCTTATGAGGAGACACAAGATAATGCATAAGGCATCCACTTCCTACCACCCTCAAGAAAATGGCCAAGTGGAAGTGACCAACAGAGCCTTGGATAGTATCCTCACCAAGGTTGTGAGCAGTAGTAGAAAATATTGGGCGAACAGATTTGTAGAAGCTACTTAGGCCTAAAAAACTACTTGGAAAACAAAAACAGGGTTCACTCCTTATGACTTGGTCTATGGGAAGAAATCTCTATTGTCAATTGAATTTGAGTTCAACGTCTTAAGGATAGAAACCGAGTTAGACCTGGATATGTCAAAGGGGAAACAAGAGAGGTTGTTGTAATTAAATGTATTGGATGAGTTCAGGATGCAAGCACTCCTTCACACAAAATTGATTCAGTTGCAAAGGAAGTTCTGGAATAGTAAGCACATTAAGGATAATACCTTTCAAGAAGGAGATTGGGTGTTGTTGTATGACTCAAGGTTAAAGGATTTCAAAGGAAAACTAATGACAAGATGGTTGGGACCCTACAAAGTGGAAAAGTTTTATGATAACGGTGTAGTTCAGATCAGAACCATATATGAGGAATTGATTCCCCTACTTGTCAATGGTTACATGCTTAAAGTTTACAAAAATCCCCTATCTTGGGTAGAATTTATAAATTCCATAAATAGGGAGGTGCATGTCATGGGAGACTCCATAGAGTCCAGAGCATCCTGGTCCTAGAGAAAAATGAAAAAATAAAAATAAAGAGGCATGGGTGAAAGCCTCTCTGAGGCGTCGCAGGCCAACTCCAGGGTTGTAAACCTCCATTAGGAAATCCTGGAGAAAAAAAAAAAGAGAGAAAAACAAAAAAAAAAAACAAAAAATAGAATATCCTTGGGCGAAAACCTCTTTGAGGCACCAAGGCAAGGCCTATGGGATGAAAACCTCTGTGGAGGTAGCCCAGTTGCCTTAAATTTTTTTTTTTAAAATAACAAAACAAAAAACAAAAAAGAAGAAAGAAAGAAATACCTATGCACTCATTTGTTTTCTGTTTTGCAGGTTATTGATCAAAGATGGTTTTTGGATCCAAAGGGTCAGTTTTTCTTCATTTATCCTTCTCCTTTGCTTGCACACTCCATGAACCACTCCAACAGGCTCACATTCATTCATTACACCCCTCAGATGGGCCAAAATTTCATTTTTTCTTCTAATTGTAATTGCTACAGGAAAATCCAGTAGCTACAAGATTCTTGTAGCACTACAAGAAAATCCTGTAAACGCTACAGGAAACTCATTTATGATGGAATAAGCTCTATCAAATATTTATAACCTTCAAGGAGAGCATGATAATTTATCTTTTGCCTATACCTACCACTCCTAACCCCTTATTTCACTCCATGCACAAGGATTCACTCTCCAAACCCTATGTTGCACCATTAGTAGCTAGATCCTTTGAAACTTGGCATGAGGCCTCTGCACTCACCCCACCACTCCATTCATTCCATGACTCCATTAATAGTCTCCATAAACCATTTCCCTCCATTTCTGAGCAAGTTGAGGCAAGAAAAAGCAAGAAGAAGACTACTACAGGGAATTGTAAAGTTTCCTCTAGCAATTTTGTGTCTGGCACAACAAGGCCAAAATATGAAGAAAAGTTGATGAAGATGACTTCAAAATACCACCCGCCAACTCCAAGAGAGCAAGGGCACCAACCAAATCACTTTAATACCTCCATGCAACACCTGCAAGAAGAAAAGACAAAAAAAATTAATCATCTCACTCAGAAAAAGCTGCTCACTCAAAAAATTAAACAAGAAAATAAAAATACAGCAAAGGAAAGATCATGGCTACAACCATCAACTCCAGCTCCTTGCACCAGCTCATTCTGCAACACACTAGCACCAGGTAGGCTCAGGTATGGCCCTTCACCTCTTGTTATGCATTCATAATGGCCAAAATCATTTAATGTTGAGGTTTAGAGGTTTAAAATGCAAAAAGGTGGCTAGTTAGCTTGACCACTTTCATAAAGTTAAATTGGAGGAAACGTAAAAGGTACATGCCACCTGGGCAATTCAAATAAAGTCAGGAGGGAGTGAAAGAGTATGAAGAGGTTGTATAAATTATACAACAAGCGTGTATATCATGGATTCACTTGATCTAACAATGTACTAAATTTAAATACTGAATCGCTTCTACAAATCTTTTGCGGAATTAAAAACACAATCACCAATCACATGAAGCAAAGAAGAATCAAATCAAACACAACATAGATAATTTCCTATGGAAAGCTTGCTGCTCAAAACCCCACTATCTTCTATTGTATATTCAACATGGATCATGAAAAAATTACATACAAAACTTTTCTCACACGAGCCCTCCATTACTCAGCTAATTATCTCACACTGTTATACATAAAACTGACCAATACTTAGAAAATTTACTGCCTCCAGACAACTTTCCTTGCTTTTGCAATCCCTGATGAATGAAATCAATAAATAATATGAATTTTGGCCTTCCTTGATTGCGCAAGTATCATGGGCACTCTAATGGGTGTTTGGTTGCATGGGTGCAACCCAATAATCCTACAACTGATAGTCAACTTCCCTTTCACCTAGATCTCAACTAGGCCTCCACTGGATCTAACATGCATGTAGCTAATAATAGTAAATCCTTAGTTGCATGTGAGATAACTGATTGTGAATTAATTAATATTTAATTCACTTGATCTCTCACTAGTGTATCAAGCAGTTACAACCAGCACAACTTAGTTTAACTCACTTAACTGAGTTAAAATGATTACAACCTACATTAACTAATGCACTACTGTACTTCGAACTTCGTTACAACTATAATTACTCTGCATGCCTCACCAACTACCTCTAACTCGAAATCCACTAGCTAACTGAGTTTATCACTCTCAGTAAACTATTACAATTTATTTTGAGATTTAGATTACATTTTATTTCCCATTCTAATTAAGGGACAACTAAAATAGATATGCACCAAAAATAGCATTGTGGACCCCACCCTAGTGTAGGTGCTTTATGAACTAGGCATGGGTGCTGAAATTTTCTTGTTGAAACTCAACACTCCCTCTCAACAACAAAGGGATTATCCATCACCCAGATCATGTCTCTATGGTATTCGAATTTGCTCATGGTGAGCGCCTTCGTCAAAATATCTACATCATGATCTTCCTTGGGAAAGTACTGAAGAAACATTATTCTTATCTACACACAATATCTGAGATGATGGTACCAGATATCTATGTGCTTGGACCTATCATGAAACACAAGATTAATAGAGAGTTTAATGCAACTTTGATTATCACAATGTATCATTATCGGATCCATCTGAGAACCAAACAAACCAACCAAGATCTTTCTCACCCAGATAGCCTCACATGCAGCTTGAGTTGCTTCCATGTATTCTACTTCCACTAAACTGAGTGCCACGGATCGTTGTTTCCTGCTGTACCAATAAAATATTGTTGATCCAATGCTAAATATCCCTCCTGATGTGCTCTTTCTGTCTGATGGATTTCCAACCAAATCTGCATCCATGAAGCCTTGAAGCTTCACTCCCTCTGTCCATCTGTACCATAGACCATACTCTGATGTGCCCCTCAGGTATCTCAAGACATGCTTCCCCGCCTTCCAAAATAGCTTAGTAGGCTTAACCATAACTTGACTCAGTTGGTTAACTGCGTAGCAAATTTCCTGTATCATGTTCACCAAATACATTAGTGAACCCACTAACTGCCTGTAGATAGTAGCATCCACTACCTATCTAGAAGTAGCATCCTCTTTCCTCCAATTTCCTGGAAGAGGAGTATCCATGGGTTTGCAGCTCTCCATGTGAAACTTACCTAGTATCTCCTTTGCATACTTACTTTGAGACACAAAAATTTCACCATCCCATTGCCATATTTCCAACCCAAGGAAATAATGAAGGATTCCCATGTCCTTCATTTTAAACTCCCTTGCAAGATCCACCTTGCATGAGTGTATCAGATGCTCTTCACTAGTCAAAATTATATCATCAACATAAAGAACAATAATCAATAGCTTACACTCAACCAGAATCTGGTATAGGTTTACATCTGCTTCACTTTTTTTGAAGCCCAGTCCGGTGAAATAGATGTCTATTCGAGTGTACCAAGCACAGGGTTCTTGCTTCAACCCATACAATGCTCTTTTGAGTCGGCACACATGTGACTCACTGTTGAAGATCTCGAAATTTTTAGGTTGCTCTATATACACCTATTCCTCAATGATCCCATTGAGAAATGCAGTTTTCACATCCATATGATGAATGCACCAACCCATCTGTGCTGAGAGTGAAAGGATGGATCTTATGGAAGAGTACTTTTCAACAGGTGAAAAATTCTCATCATAATCGATCCTCAGGCCACAAATATAGCCTTGTATTTCTCCACACTCCCATCAGCAGCTTGCTTTACCATGTAGATCCATCTTGATTCAACCACTGATTTGTTGACCGGTCTTGGGACAATCTTCCATGCACTATTCTTGACAATGGAGCCATACTTCTCCACCATTACATCAACCCAAGTTGGTTACTGCACTTCTTCCTGAAAGCAAGATGGTTTAGTCACAATACATTTTCTCATAAGAGCCATGTATCCAGTAAATCAGTTAGGATACTGTCTCTGTGTGCGCTGTGAAGTAGGGGCTACTACATTCTCTGCAACATCAAGTCTTAATCTATCAGCTTTCGTGGTGCACCTTCTACCATTTCTGATGGATCGATCTACATGAGTGTTTTCCTCCACTCCATGATCCTCTGCATGTGGCTGATCCACATCTTGAGGTTCATCCTTGGGAGCTAACAGTTCCTCCTCTGCATGCAAGTCTAGCTCCCTCTCAAAGGACAACCACATGGCTTTATCCTCATCAATTTTTACATCCTGTCGCACAAAAATCATTCTTTTGTTTGGAAAATGCACACGATAATTATGGGGCGTTTTAGTGAACCCCACAAAAATCTCAACCTCAGTTGTTGGTTCCATATTCTTCCTAGCATCCTTGGTCACATGCACATAAAAATATGAGCCAAAAATATTAAAGTGTGAAACATCAGGTTTCTTACCAGTGAAGGCCTCTTTAGGTGTATTCATGCCAAGTATCTTATGAGGACAACAGTTCTGCACATATACCGATGTGTTGCATGCTTTCACCCACAGATGCAATGGTAGGCCCTCATCATGCAACATCGCTCATGTTGCACCCACGATTGTTATGTTCTTTCTTTCCATGACCCCATTCTATTTTGGATTATGAGGCGCTATCAATTCTATTGAATTCATTAAAGATGTATTCTCCACCATTATTGATCCTAAGATCCTTCACTTGCTTCCCAAACTCTTTCTCCTCCAGTGCCTTAAACTCAAGAAACTTAGAGAATGTATGACCTTTCTTCTGCATGAAGAATATCCAACACTTGTGAGAAAATTCATCAACAAATATTACATAGTACTTACGTTTTGTTATTGAAGCAACAAAGAATGGTCCACACACATCTGTGTGAACTCTCTCAAGGATCCCCGAATGTCGGTTCTCCTTCTCATGAAAGGTGGCCTTTACATACTTCCCCATGGTACACCCCTTGTATGTATCTAACTGAGTAAGTGTTCACATTGGAAGTTCAGTAGAAATATGTTGCATGAATTTGAAGGCTCCATGGTGAAGATGGCCTAATCTCCTGTGCCATAATTCGCGCTCATCTCGGCTCACCACTTTGTCCGTCTTTCCCACCATTTATGTGCACCCATCTACATCCATATTATAGAGATTCTTAACTCGAATCCCTATCTTCTTGGCTTTTCCTGTTGTTTTTTGTCGCGGGAAATATTTTCCTTCACTAAAAACAACATCATAGCCTCTATCCTCCAACATTGCGACTAAGACTAAATTTTTCTTCAAACATGGTACATGCATTACATATTTTAATTGAAATGGTTTACCTGAATGTATTTGAAATGTAATATTTCCAATCCCGGTAGCACTGTACTATCCATCATCCCCCATTTCGATATGCATCTGGAGATCCTTCTCCTCCAAGTCACTGAAATTTTCCTTGTCTCCCGTCATGTGAAAGGAAGCACCACTATCCAAATACCACACAGATCCCAATGCACTTGACACCATGCATGTGATGAATGAGAATTCAAGCTCAAATTGCAAGGCAAGAGCCTCACCAGCTGTAGATCCAAAAACCTTCTTCTTCTTCTTATTTTGTGGATAGTTAGTACTAAAATGCCCATGCTCGTGACAGTGAAAACACTTCACCTTGGACATGTCCTGCTTCTTTCCATTCTTGGACTCGGATTTGGAATGGAATTTCTTCCCCTTCCCTTTATTTTTCTTGGCAACCAAAGAAAAATATTCTTCATCCTCATGCTTAAATGAAGATCCATCTCTGGTATTTTGTCTAAACTCCTCCTGCACCAAATCCGACCATAGTCGTTCCCAATATGGCAATTTTTCATGTCCATTGACAGAGTCTTCATAACTGTGCCTACTCTTAGGAAGTCCTAGGAGAGATAGGCTTACCAAATCATCATCTGCGAATATTATTCCAATGCTCCCTATCTCATCATGACATTGGACAAACTTTGTTAGATATTTTGGAATGGTGTTGCCCTTTTCCATGTTGATCTTCCTGAGTTTATCTTTGAGTGCCAATTTTTTATGGTCATTTATGCTCTGGAATAGATCCGTCAAAGCCTTCCACATTGCATATGGTGTGGCTTTCCCATGGACGTTTGAGACAATGTGGTCTTGTACTCCCTCCAATAGGATCCTCCTCGTCTTTGCCACTTTATTTTGTCATGCATCAATATTTCCAGCATCTGTCACAGCGGGTTTAGGATTTTCATTGTCGATGAATTCCTTCAAGCCATTGTCTTTAAGTACTACCTCCATCCTGTCCTTCCAAGAAATATAGTTTGAGCTTCCCTCGAGTGCATACTCCAAAATCAAGCCATTGAAAGCCATTGCAATCCTGAATCAGCTATAACACCAAGAAAGTCTTTATGCAAATTCGAATTCTATCTAGTCACAAACTCAGCTCCTCCTTCACAATTGTGATTTCCTGTGCTCTGATACCAAGTAGAAATTATACAAAAAGCATGTATATCATGGATTCACCTGGTCTAACAATGTAATAGATTTAAATACTGAATTGATTCTACAAATATTTTACGGAATTAAAAACACAATCGCCAATCACATGAAGCAAAGAAGAATCAAATCAAACACAACACAGATAATTTCCTGAGGAAATATTTCTCCTAAAAACCCCACTATCTTCTATTTTATATTCAGAATGGATCATGATACAATTATATACACAAATATTCTCACAAGAGCCCTCCAATACTCAAATAATTATCTCACACTCTCATACATAAAACTGACCAATCCTTAGCCAATTAACTACCTCTAGACAACCTGCCTTGCTTGTGCAATCCATAAAGAATAGGAATTTTTTCCTTCCTTGAATGCGAAAGTATCATGGGCACTCCAATGGGTGTTTGGTTGCATGGGTGCAACCCAATAATCCTATAACTGATAGTCAACTTCCCTTTCACCTAGATCTCAATTGGGTCTCCACTTGATCTGACATGCATGCAGCAAATAATAGTAAATTCTTAGTTGCATGTGAGATCACTAATTGTAAATTAATTAATATTTAATTCACTTGATCTCTCACTAGTGTATCAATAAATTACAACTAGAACAACTGAGTTTAACTCACTTAACTGAGTTTAACTAATTGCAACCTACATTAACTAAGGCACCACTGCACTTTGAACTCTGTTACAACTATAATTACTTCGCATGCCTCACAAACTACCTCTAACTGGAAATCCACTCGCTAACTGAGTTTATCACTCTTATTTAACTATTACAAGTTATTTTGAGACTTAGATTACATTTTATTGTCCATTCTAATTAAGGGATAACTAAAATAGACATGCACCAAAAATAGCACTCTGGGCCCCATCCTAGTGTAGGTGCTTAATGCACTAGGCGTGGGTACTGAAATTTTGTTGTTGAATCTCAACAGAGGTGATTATGAGGCTAAGAAATCATTAATTGGAGTGGGACCAACGATCTCAAAGGGGAAAACTCGTGTTAAGTATGACTCAGCACCCTGTTCCAAATTTAATTAAAAATTCCATAAAGGTAAGTTCTACCTCATTTTCACCATTTCACTGAGTATTTCGAAGAGTAGAAAAAGCAAGAGAGCAGTGGGAGTCATCAAGGAGACCAACATCGAAGTCAGAGTTTGCATGCACCATTGTGCTACAGGGACCAAAGAATTTCTGCAAGGAACTACACAGGAAAATCAACAAGGATTCATAGGGAAAGACAAAGTCACCTATAGGTGAAATTGCTACCTAAGGCCACCATATCCTAAACAAATACACCAAAGGACAGAGGTAAGTGGTTTCCATCCTCCAACACTGATATTTATCCATGAAATTTACACACATCAAGTTATAATTTGGAAATTAAAGGGTATTTTTTTTGCATTTGTTTGAGACCATCATCTCCAAGACCTCTTCACATAACTCTCAAACATATCACAACCTTCCTATAAAAACCATTAAAATGGGAGAGGGATTCAACAGAATGGAGCCCATTGACTTTAAAATAATTAGGTAGTATCCTCAAGTCATGGAAATTTTCAGAAACCACCAATGGCTAGGTTTCTTCTAGCTTTTAAAAGGTTTTTATGAGGATATAAATTGAGAATTTGCAGTGGCTCTGCAATCACACTCAGAGGAGGGAGCCACCACTCTGGTTAGGGGCCTATACATCACACTTTTAATTGAACCCATAAGCAGAGTCACCACTTTTCCCTTAGGATTTAAATGGGTTAAGGAAAGGATGCCAAGCACTGCAGCCAAGAAAATCTTATTTCTACCAGGAGAAGAATACATTGAAGACAAGAATGGAGTGAGGAGAGAATGCCTTCCATACCCCTGGTATGAATTATCCTTCCATATCATGAAATTTCTTTCTTGTGAAGGCAGACTTAGTGTAGTCTATGGGTACCATTTTAGGTTGGTTAATGAGCATAGGTTTCAAGGATAACTCCCTCTAGAGCAGAGATTAAGCATCCCTCATCTCCTCCTGAAATAAATAACTGACATGAGCAATAAGGTGAGGCAAAGAAAATACCATCATTTGGCTCATCATGGCCTCATAAAACTGATAGTGAATGATGCTTTGAGAAGATTAAACCTCCTTGTATATTGGTCCTCATTCATAGACATGGATAGGGAAGCCTTCATATCCACCCAAACAGGACAAACCTCTGCCTCTAGTCTTGGAGAGAGGGAGGTAGAAGAATAAGAAGAGGAGGCTGAACAGGAGGTAGAAGAAGAAGAAGAAGCAGTTAAAGCAGAAAAAGAAGAGATGGAGATGGAAATAGAAAAAGAAAATATAGTGGAAACATAGAAAGAAAAGGATGAGGGGAAGAAGGAATAAAAGACTAAGGAAAAGAAAGGATTGGACCATATTCTAGACAAAGATACCTCCCCTCAGGACACCAACATGTCACTAGAAATTACAGATCGGGAAGTGGCTGCTACCCCAGCCACTTTGAGCACACCTGTAAAAAAAAGGAAGAGGAAAACACCTATGTATTTCAGAACTAGGAAGAGCCAATGGGTGAGGAAAGGGAAACCACAGACTCCAACCAAAAGCCCTATTTCCATTGAGGAGTCACCCAAGAAATATGAGGAAGTAAGGATAGAATAAGGCAAAGTGAAAGAGGTCACCTCACCTGTGAGGACCCCTGTGACCTACATCAGAAGACACTCAACAAGTTTGGCATCCCATACGCCTCATGCAACCCCCACAGACCCTCAAAATACTGAAAAAATATAAAAACAAGAAAAATAAGGTCTTCAAGAAGAAAAACAGAGTTGGCTACACGAAACTCTGTTTTTTCTATAGGAAACTCCAGCAGACCCAAAATTAGAGAAAAAGGCCTTGGTTGAGGAAGAAAAGACAACCATAGATGGGAAATAGTACAAATAATTTGAGGACAAGGCACAAGATGAAGGACAAAATGAAAAATAGGTAAAAACAGATGACAACACTACTACATTTGGCGGAAATTCCGACACTTGGTTTTGACACTTTTGACCAAATGTCGGAAATTTCCCCAAATTTTTTCCATCCCGCCCGAAACCGTCGCTATACCGACGTTTATAGAAAAGTGTCGCAATACTGACACTTAGAAAAGTGTCGCAATTGCGACGTTTGGAGGAAGACGTCGCAATTGCGACACTATGGCCCAACACGTCGCTATTGCGACGACTACCTCTAAACGTCGCAAGTGCGACACAATGTCTAAGTGTCGTAATTGCGACGTTTGGAGGCCTTCTTCGCAATTGCGACGCCTTTGCGGCCGTCGGTATAACGACACTTATATGCGCGCTAAATACAAATACGAAACTTATATGCGCGCTACATAAAAATGATTTTATTGTTTCGTATCCGTCACAATAGCTACATTAACGTCTGATATCACGCGCGCATTTGCCCTCCGCTCTTGCAGAATAGAATTCGCCCTCAGCTCTTGCAGAACAGCATTTTCCCTCAGCATTTGCCCTCAGCATTCACCCTCAGCTCTTGCAGAACAACATTCTCCCTCAGCTCTTGCAAAATGGTAAGTTCTTACTGCAGGCCCTTCCTCCTATAGTAGGGTTGACTCTATTTGGGTTTTTTTGGTAAATTCCATTGGATTGTGTTAGGCTGTAGGGTTCTCTCTAGATGTAAAGAATCAATATTCAATACCCTCTATTATCTTCATCACCCAATACAAGATTTAAAATTTTCCCAAAGAAATGCTTATTAATTTAGCAGCCATTATTTCTCCCTACTTTAAAAACCCTACATTTAAATGAAAACAAGCATTGCATTTCAACTACAAAAATATATTAGTGTTCAAATGTACATGTGTGCTACATTAATGTCTGATATCATGTGCACATTTTCCCTCCTCTCTTGCAGAACAGCATTCGCCCTCAGCTCTTGCAGAACAGCATTCTCCCTCAGCTCTTGCAGAACATCATTCACCCTCAGCATTCGCCCTGAGCTCTTGCAGATTAGCATTCACCCTCAGCTCTTGCATAACAGCATTCGCCCTGCATTCACCCTCAGCTCTTGCAGAACAGCATTCGCCCTCAGCTCTTGAAAAATGGTAAGTTCTTACTGCAGGCCCTTCCTCCTATAGTAGGGTTGACTCTATTTGGGTTTTTTTGGTCAATTCCATTAGATTGTGTTAGGCTATAGGGTTATCTCTAGATGTCAAGAATCAAGATTCAATACCCTCTATTATCTTCATCACCCAATACAAGATTTAAATTTTTCCCAAAGAAACGCTTATTAATTTGGCAGCCATTATTTCTCCCTGCTTTAAAATCCCTACATTTAAATGAAAACAAGCATTGCATTTCAACTACAAAAATCTATTAGTGTTCAAATGTACATGTGTGCATCACTTGTGTAGGGTATTCCTTTTCCACTTTCACATTATCCAAGAATGTGTGCGGTATAGTTCATATTTTTTGTGATTTAGATTATCTTGAAAAAGGAAAGGTAAATTATTTCCCATGGAAAAAGAAGGTTTTCCCTTTTTACTACTGGAAATGGTACAACAAAGTTCCATTTCTACTAGAAACTCCTATGAAACAAGAACCAAATAAAGGTCATGTCCTCAATGGACATCATTTGGCTTTGAAAATGGCCATTGCACCGTGTTGTTTCTTATATTACATCACGATAGTTTCTTAGGTCATTTCTTGTTTCTTGAGATGAAAAACAACCAAAGAAATTGTGAAGATACTTTCAAGAAATAAATGACCATTTCTCAATCATATCTCAACTATTTTTTATTTTATTTAGTGGTTGCTTACTTTGAGAGAAATTTGACACTTTTATAAGGAATATAACATAAAAACACAAAATGGGAAGGAATTGATGAGGTAGATGACCTTTAGTTGTTGTCGATTAAGAATTGATAATACACGATGCATGTTCTGTACTACAAACTAGATTCCTTCCTGGAGTTAGGACACAGAGTATTGAATCAAAGTTGTAGTTTCTAACTTCTTGTATTGGTTCATCAATCTTGAAATTCAGACATTGCATGTCTTCATTGCTTCATGTTTTAATAATTTTCATCATATCGTACGATAGGAAATTAGGAATTATGATTATTATTACTTTATGGATCTGTTAAGTTACTTTTAAGTTTGCATGGTTTAGTGTGAAATTATTCTAGTCCCCAAACACATATAATCAAGGAATTATAATGTGATTTCAAACATTAAATATCAACAAAATAGTTTAAAGGATATTGAAAGGAAAAAGGTGATGGAAGATAGAAAGTGCCTTACTTAAATGCTCTAAGGAGTTTTCAATAGTTGCTCCAAAAGCTTCACGTCAAGGCCCTTCAAGATCGTCTCCAACAATGCTATACCATCAGCTTCAACAATGTTGCTCCAAAAATGTCCTCAAGGTCTTCACAACAAGTTTACTAGAAGTTGCTCCAAAAATATATTCAATAAGGTCTTCATTGTCAACTCGTCTCTTGTTTGGGTGCCTTAATGTGCAATGACATGTTTCCAGGACTGAATTCAATGCAAGGCATATTTGAAACTCTAACTATGTCGTCCGGTGTCTTATTAGAAATTATTTCAGTTTTCATTTTGTGTTTTCAAGTTAGATATTGTTTTCAAGTTTTTACATTTATAATTTTATTGCAATGTGGCAGACTGATCAGAGCAGTGCAGGAACAACCCCGAGACGGGATGATCGTGGAAAGAGGCCAGCGGAAGAACATGTAAAGTGCCAGCATTGCTCTATCTTCAAGTATTTTAGTTATTTACATAATTGAAATAATATTAATTTTGTTCAAATATGCAGACACCTAGCCATGGTACGCCTAATGATTCCCTCTTTGAGGAAGAGCTTTCTTCATCCCTATCTCCAGTGTTCTTGTTGCGAAAAAAGGCACGAAATGCAAGGTCGGAATTTAATACTTTGATAGACACGCCTCAAACACCTGAAATAGAAGAGAGGATAAAACAACTTATGAGCCAGCTAGAAAGATATCAGGTAATAATAAAAAGTCAAAAGGATGTTTTTTTTGTTCTGCATGAGATGAATTGTGATAGTTTGATTTTTAATTTTTACATTGACTAAACTAACAAAAAGTTCTTTTGTATGTAGCGTTTTCTGGCACTTGCTGAATCCGGTGTTGGTGGTAGTGGGACACAAAGGCAAGAGGTTGCCCAACAACCCTCTCATACACCTTCTACTCCTTTAGGTGCTAGCCAAGAAACACACCCTGCCCAAGCAGACACCTAGCCAACCGCTGAACATGTTGGCAATGATGAGGCTGATATGGCCAACTACATTATTGCGTTTCCTGGAGCTACACGTGTCAGCTCCACAGGGACCATTAATGGCACATTGTTGGTGAACGATGAAGCTGTCCCTATAAAGCATGTACAACTCCCAGGTAAATTTTAATATTTTAACTATTTCATGTACTTTATCTAAAACATATTTATCATGATTTTTATTTTTAAATTAATGATAATATATTTTTTTTCTGTGTAGGAAAAAATGAGTTCTACAGGTATCTAGAGAGCCATGCGTTGGTAATTTTTGGCCCAACCATACGCACAGGGTGGAATTCCTAGAGTTCCAACTTGAAAAAAGAACTTCAAGATTATCTAGAAGCCCTTTTTGGGGTCGGCACATTTGACAGAACAACGGTGGCTCGGGTAGCCGGCAAATATTTGAAATATACCAGGGACACCTATAGGACGCAATTGTAATTTAACCCTAGATATGAGCGTCCTCTCACAGTTCCAAAGAGTGAGTGGAGAGCACTCATCCATGACGAAAAAGAGAAAAGGGCAAAGAAAGAAGGAAAAATGCCAACTAGACCCGCAAGGTAAATTACAACTTTAATTCAATAGCTTTAATTTTCTCTATGTCTAAAATAAAAGTGTGCTACGTCATATCTGAATTTAATCTTTTGATGCTAGGTTTCCTGACACCTCAAAGGCAACCAAAGCTAGGATTGAAAAAAAGGGCCATCACAAGCTAGGCCAGGGCGGCTACTTGAAATTAGCTGCAGGAATTGTAATTAAGTAGCTAAACATCTTATAATTAATTGTATCGCCTTCCAACGTTTTTGTAATCCTATCAAATATGATTAAAAATACACAATCATATGTAATGTAGGGTGATGACTTCGGAACAGAAACTACGGAGGAAGATAAAAATATCGCTTTCCATTTCGGCTATCAAGCCGTAGTTGAACGTCGCATAAGCTTGGGGCAGGTCCCAAGATCCAGAATGCCTGATAAGGTAAAACATTAACCTTTCAATATGTTTGTTTTCATACATAAATTTAATGTCTAACAACTTTGTTTAAATCAGGGGAGCAACACTACCGACGACGCAAATAACCTAGTTTTAGAGCCAAATGTAGATGATCCTCACGTGCAACCTGATCATTGTAGTAGGGACCAGGCCGACAATGCTACTATCAATGAGGGCCGTGACGGTAATTAATTTCCACTTATAATTTTTTCTAATTATACCTTGATGGTTGTCCTTATAACGTTTTTTGTTTAAATGACAGAGAATGTTTCCCTTGAGGATATTACCACCAGAGAGGAAGACAGGGCAATAGTCCCAACGGCGACAACTGGTGCACCAGGTAAATAATCTCATTGCAATTTTTTTTATTAATATTACCGAACTAGTTCAATGATATTTAAAAACTGACAATTAAAATTTAATATTATCTGTTTTTGTAGGCGATGCCCCGTCACTGGATGAGACGAGACATCGTGACTACGCAACTAGGTCAGCGCCGACAACTGGTGCACCAGGTAAATAATCTCATTGCAATTTTTTTTATTAATATTACCGAACTAGTTCAATGATATTTAAAAACTGACAATTAAAATTTAATATTATATTTTTTTGTAGGCGATGCCCCGTCACTGGATGAGACCAAACATCGTGACTACGCAACTAGGTCAGCGGCGACAACTGGTGCACCAGGTAAATAATCTCATTGCAATTTTTTTATTAATATTACCGAACTAGTTCAATGATATTTAAAAACTGACAATTAAAATTTAATATTATCTGTTTTTGTGGGCGATGCCCCGTCACTGGATGAGACCAGACATCGTGACTATGCAACTAGGTCAGCGGCGACAACTGGTGCACCAGGTAAATAATCTCATTGCAATTTTTTTTTTATTAATATTACCGAACTAGTTCAATGATATTTAAAAACTGACAATTAAAATTTAATATTATCTGTTTTTGTAGGCGATGCCCCGTCACTGGATGAGACCAGACATCGTGACTACGCAACTAGGTCAGCGGCGACAACTGGTGCACCAGGTAAATAATCTCATTGCAATTTTTTTTTTTATTAATATTACCGAACTAGTTCAATGATATTTAAAAACTGACAATTAAAATTTAATATTATCTGTTTTTGTAGGCGATGCCCCGTCACTGGATGAGACCAGACATCGTGACTACGCAACTAGGTCAATAGTGCGGGTCGAAAGGCACGAAACAGGAGCAGAGCACGATGATATTGATGATGTAATTAGGAGCTTTAGAAATAGGAAGAAGAAAAAGAAAATTTGATAATGTAAAATATTGTATTATTATAAGACAAACGTTACCATACTTGGAACGTTTTTTGCATTATATAAAAAACTCATTTATCATACTATTTTTATGTCAAGCATTAATTGCAATGTTTCCTTGTGTACTTTTTGTTGAATTGTTTTTTTATTAGCTATTGAATATTTTTTTTAATGCTCATGAAAGTAAAAAATGAAATATAGATTGGGTATTGGGGAATTGAGAGTGATGTGAGGGGGGGGGAAGGGGCCATAAGAGCTTCCACCTTCATGTGGTTGGCCCTATTTAGTAGAGAATAATTTATTGGAGCAATTTAATCTTGGAGCAAACCTCCCTCGATCCAGTGTAGCAACAAAAAAGTCACTGTTGACTTAGTTGCTACTCTTTCAGATTGTGGGAGTCTTGTTCCAAGTTCATGCGACCCCAATAAATTGTTCTTGAAACGAAGAGGAGCTTATTCAGGTATGTTTTGACATTTTCAACATATGTTCTAACATTATCATAAGAATGCATCTTAGAGTAAAAATACTACATCAATTACTTGTATTTATTGTATAGATAATGATGGATTTTGATTGACTTGGCAGTGCAGGTACAAATCCTCTTGCATCATGAGCAATACAACTTGTCAACCAGGGTCATGTCCAGGATATTTTTGCTTGTGCGCTTGACCAGGTTCGTAATGTCACATTTTGTAAGTTCCTTTACAGTTCATAATTCAATATTAAAGTAATGCATAAAGATTTTCACAACAATAAACGGAAAGGGTTATGGCTGAGTCAAATTTTATTGTTATTGACAGTGTAATGAAATGTATCTCAATGCTATGGTTTTGGCCTTTTTATTGGTTGAATTAGAGGACCCAGTTGAAAATATTGGGGCCAAGTAGGTTGGTTTTCCTTTTTGTTGATGGTTTGGTGTATCTAATTGAATTAGTTGCCTAAGGTATTTTTGGTTGCAAACTCCTTTTCATTTTTCATACAGTATTGGCCTTGTGGAATAAATTTGATTGTGTGGTCTTGTTAGATCTACAACATTTGTAGTTGTTTAGTCTTATGGCCGAGGTGCACTTTTATTATGGAAATAGTTGATGCAATGTTGTCATTTAATCCTTACTGCAGGGTAGCATGTTGAGAAGTTTCTTGTGAAACATTTGGTATTCAAAATGACACTTGATCCTATACAACATCATGCACTTGACTTCAAATTTCATATTCAAAGTGTGCCAGACAATTCTTGCAAAATTTCAAATATTTATGTTGTTTTAAACCATTATCTTTTTCATGTATTGGATGCTGAAAATGTGAAAAAGACTTTGGTATGAAACCAGCGGGTGAATAATTTCCAGCAAAACAACCACTTCCAAGACATGATTTAGAAGTAGAACATATGTACTTATGAAGCATAGAAAGATATCCTTGATGCATTGTCAATGTTTGGCTAGGGTTATTTTTGGAGAAAATAACTCCTTATTCCTAGAATAGTGATCTTCAATACAAGTAAATGCTAGAGAAGAGAGATCATCGTGTGACGCAAAAAAACTGAAATTGGACCCCTAAGGAGAGCTGGTGTGTCTACAATCGCTCTGTCAGCATTTTCCCTTGGTTTACCCTGTTCTTTTCCTCCAGCCTGAGCCTTAATTGACTTCTTCTTTCTTCGGGTTTATTTATCAAATTCATAGAATTTGATAAATAAATACTATCCACAATGGTTGGACTTTAATTTCTATTCCCGACTTTATATTATCTCCAAGCCTTATAACCAATTTTTAACTTTCAACACTTTGTATTTATACTCCACATTTCCTTTTAAATAAATAACTTGTAATGAACTTTCAGCTCTATATTTCACCACCCAGCCTTACAACAATCACGCTCCAGACTTATGCTAATTATCCACCAATCGTTTAATTAAAAAATTTCATTATATTCTGGCCCCACCTATATATATAAATAACCAATAAAACACTCGTATCGTACCTGGCTATCCTCCGCACACCTTAGTTAACCTCCAGGCAAGTTCAACGTGCGACCACTGTCTGATGGCCCTTCTCCAAATCAACGACTCTTGGAAATTTCGCTCGGCTTCCAACGTCAAGCTTTAATGTGCGATGGCACGGGTTAAACGGTGGTTTTCCGAGGGTCACTTCACCACGTGTCGCATTCCCTATGGAATCTCTCACGAATAGGAAATACCGCCTACTCCGCAAAAGCGGTGCGATATGGGCAACCTGCTTTTGTGATTCCGCTCATGGTTTTGGTACAGGGCTTGACCACGGTTGCAAGTCTGGTTCCGCTATCCTTTTTTTTGTTAACTCATGTCCAATCCTCAGGTCAGGTTTCGAAAGCACAACAATCTTGTCTCTTTATTAAGCGGGATTTTTATATTTTAACAGTTTTCATAACCCCGGTTCTCGACACAGACCTCGCCTTCGGGTGTGGTGAGTTCACAGGGTTATCCAACAATTTACGGGAATTCAAAGACAGAAGAATGGAATTATTAGTACCCAATCGCCTCACAGTTAAAAAATTCTTCAAAATTAGCAGTTCGAGATAATTCAATGGAAACTAAGCTTGGAAATAATTTAACTGGAAACAATTGTTCACACACAGAGGTTTATTGCAGAAATCCCCTCTCTACTCTCCTCTTCCCTCTCTACTTTTATTCATCCGAGGAATTACAATTTATATACATAACATATGGCTCTTCGGTTCCTCTGAGAGGACCGTTCTAGAAATCAAAAGGTCTAATTATAATAGTTCAACTAACTGAAACTGTTCGACTCCTACAACTCTAACTAGTCTAAGTAATACAGTCAGCTGAGGTATTGACACCTAGCTGTTACAACTCAAATGTTTTCGAACCCTCCTAGCCACAACATGTGGACAAAACCTCCTACATTGTTGGCTAGTGCCTAATTCCCTTGCATCATCGTGTGACATAAACCTATTAACAAAAGTGAACAGGGAATGATTATTAATTATGGCATACTAAGTTATCAATGATTTTGACTATTTGTCTTTAACATGTAAAAATGTTAAATTCCAAACTTACATCATCATGGTTTGGCATCATGAGCTCGACTAATTGTCCACCATGCTCATAATTTCATTGTTGTATTCATATCTATAAACAATGTTTCAAATAATAATAATAAAGTTCTATAAGAAAAATCCAGACCTCCATGTTGTTGCTCCTTGTGAGACAAAGTCAAAATTGCATTACACAATCTGACACATAAGAATCTCCTATATCCCGGTGGTATGTATCCAAATTCTTATAATAGTGTCTTTAAGACTTATGTTGACATTGCCAATGAGATATTTAAGAAATGAAAGATGGAGCCTTCTTCATTGTTGTATATGTAACAGTCTTTTATTAATATAAAGATTGATGGTTTTGTCTTTATGAAAATGAAATGTAAAAATAATTTATTGTGGTCAATTGAAAAGTTTTTTTTAAAGCTTTTCATTATGAAAGGGCGACATAGATATATTCCCTTCTAATTGAAATTCGGACATGCCCTTCAAATTTGATCATTGTGTGGGACCTTAACAAACAATAAAACTAGTCCGCCACTCGTTATATAAAACATATAACAAAACCTTTGTCAAAACTTCAAACGAACCCTTTAGCCGTGGGTATTTCATCACGAATTGATCATTTTACCATGTACCTTCTTCTAGAGGAATATTCTTCCACTTTATTAGGTACTTCATAATGGTTATATGTCAAAGAGATACAAAATGTTTATCTATAACTTTTTGTGGTTCAAGAATCAACTTTCATTCTTCATCTAATTTTGGAAGTTCTATTTACATTGGCATATTTTTTCCCAAAACATTTTTTAGGCAAGATACATGAAAAACCTTATGAATGCAAGAAGAAGGAAAATATAACTTCTATACCACTTGTGCAATCCTATGAATAATTATTTAGGGCCATAACAGTTTTCAATTTTGAGCTAATTCTTTATTCTTATTTTTCTTGAATGAAGATTGCTTAT